>VXBP01001736.1:5682-24988 GCA_013400115.1 Rhinopomastus cyanomelas | reverse complement strand
AGCCCCCTCCCCAGGCCCAAGAGCCGCCGCCCCAGCCCGAGCCCCGCTCCAGCGACTCCCGGTCCCCGGGCGCCCTCGCAGTGCGGCCGATGCTCATTAGCGCCACCCAGTGGCCGCGCTGCGCTCCTGCAGGCCCGACGGGGCAACCAGCTCCGACCGCTCTTGAAGGAACTGCCCCACCCCAATTCCTTCACCCCCCCCCATCCCAAATCCGTCTGAAATCACCCCAAATCCTCAGCCACGGGACGCCTGCACCCCCTTCTTTCCTCTCCTCCTCCCTCAAGCAAGGGNAGCCGGTCGGGCCGTGGCTCTACGTTATATAGGTCTGGCTATAGCATAGATACGTGCGGCTTATAGATAGTACCCCCCGCGTGGGGGGCGAGTTATTGGGGTTCGGGGTGGGGGGCTCTTTCCTTTTAATTTTCATTGGCTTCTTCCATTATTGATCGTCAAAGCTCGACGGACAAAGCAGCTGGAGGTGGGGGGACCCCCCCATTACCCCCATAAACTCAGGACCCACCTCATGACGGCTGGGGGGGGGCCCCTCTCGCCTCCTCCTGGGTTGGTTTCGGGGTTTGAAGGCGGAGGGGGGGAGGGAACCAGAGACGGGCCCAAGTTTCCCGGTTGGGCTGCTGGAAGCCGGAACCAAGGAGCCATCTCGCGGGGCAGGGAGCAGGTGGCACCAGCGGGAGGTTGGTGGTGGAGAGGAGGGAGCTCTGGCCTCCCCGCCGGGCCCTCGGGGCTCAGCATCACCCGGGGGGCTGGGGGGCGGCTGCCCCGGGACCTGTTTGATCGCCAATAACCGACCAACCCCCGGCTGCCAGCGGCCGGGGTCTCCCCGACTCACTCCCACCCCCCAGCTCCCCCTTTCCCCTCCTCAGGGAGGTCTTGGCCGCGGGACGGAAGCCCCAGCCCGGCACCAAAAGGGGCCCCCGAGCGCCCCACGGGGACGGGTCCGGTCCGGGGCGCCCAGCGAACCCCGTGGCTGACACCCAGCAGGACGGGGAGGCTCCAGCCGCCCGCAAGTGCTGCCCCACTCCGGAGCTGCAATGGGGGGCTGCGGGCTCTTCAAGGCACTAAGCGGAGGGGAAGCGGGACGGGGCGGCCCCGAGGGACAGTGGGCTCGGGGAAGCAGCTCCGGGCACCCCGAAACCCAGCGGTGGGGTCAGCGCGGAGCTCGGGTCCTCCCTCCTCTCAGTCCTCCTCCACCGGAGGGGCTGCGTTTACTGCGAGCCGCTGCCGGAGCCACTCCCCGCACAGAGCCCCAGCTCCGAGGGACCCAGCGCAGCCCCCTGGCGCTGGCCCGGCCCTCCCCCAGCACAGAAGGAGGCAGAAGCCCCCCGACCCCGGAGCAGACCCCACGGTGCTGCAGCATCGGGTTCCTGCTGCTCCCCGCGACCTGAGGCCAGCGGCAGCTCCCAGAGCAGCCAGGCTGGGTCCTGGAGCTGCTGTGAACCTTCTCCCTCAGGATCCTGACCCCAAAAAGGTCCTGAAGCCCCTCAGGATCTGAAGGGGTCCCACGGGGGCTGAACCCCAAAACCCCAGTGGCTGCAGCCAGGAGTGACCCCGGGGAAGAGAAACGGGGGGATGGCGAGAGAGCAACCGACGGCGACGCTGCCGAGCAGCTGAGGACCTGAAGAAGGGGGAGAAGACGGATCCCATCGACGGGAAAACCGATCCCGAGCGTCACTGAGGGCCGGCGTCCCCGCGCGGGCTTCGCTTTGGGGTTCTGCTGTCCCTGGAAAACCCTCCAAGCGTGGGAAAGCCCAAGGGGTTCCCTTGGCCCCCACCTTGGCTCCAAAGTGCCGAGTGCAACCTGAGCGGGGCGGGAGCTCGGCCCGGGGGCCATCCCGAGGAGCAGAGGAAGACCGAGGGGAGCGCAGGCGGCTCCACGAGCGGGACCAGCCCCGCTGCTCCCCAACTCCCCATCCCGCACCCCAACCAGCCGCTCGGGGCCCTCGACACTGACCCTGGGGAAGCTGCTGACCCAGCGCCAAGGACCCAGTGGTGGCTGCTGGTCCGATCCGAGCGGCTCCTTCCCTTGGCTCTGGTGCCAGGAGCGAGGGGTGGGGGGTGGAGAAGTGGGGGGACAGGGGAGGGGATGAACACGACCCCCGTTTCATGCTCCTTCCCCTTCCAACAGGCAACTGATCCATGGTTTAAGGCCACCGTTACGAGGTCGACGTGGGGATGGAAGATCCTTGGGAATGGGGGCAGGTCTGCGGAGCAGGGAGCGGCTGAGGAATTGCGGGGTTCACGTCCCTCCCCGGGCTCCTCCTCCCATCCCACCGATCCACTGTGAGGAAGGGGCTCCCCCTAAGGAAGACGGAGAGCGGTCAGGACAGCCAGCACCTTCCCGCTCCGGCACGAGGACCCCCCTTTCTGAAGCCTGTTCCCCCCAACCCAGTTAGCGGAGAGAGCGGCGCCAACCCCATGGCCTCCACCCAAAAAGTGGGGGGACCCCAGGGCCAAGAGGCGACGCTTTAGGGCGGCTGAAGCGGAGCAGGGGAGGGGGATCCTGGAGGCAGCGTCGGGCAGATAAAAACGGGATAAATCATCATCCCAAGAGGAGGAGGAGGAGGAGGAGGAGGAGGAGGAGGAAGAGGGAATGGGGCCGGCGACGGGGCCGGCAGTGGGGCCGAGGGAGTCCCGGAGCTTTAGTGTTAACCTGAAAGGGAGGGGGAACCTTTCCAGGTGCTTCTCGGGGCTGCGGGGTGGAGGATCGGGGTCGCTGCGGGGTTCACGCAGCCATGGAAGCGCCAGAGCTGCCCTGAACCTCCCCAAACCCCTCCCTCCCCCCAAAACCCCAGAGGAGACAAGAAACCCCAAATCCTTCTGGGGTCCCCGCAGGGCTCAGTCCGTTGCTGCTGCGGCGGCGGCAGGGGGGCTGCGCTGGGGAGTGGTCGTCGCGGCCCGGGCTGGGGCCATCATCTGCCGGCAGACTGCGACTGTGGGGCCATGATGACCGGGGCCGGCGCCGGCAGGGCCAGCTCTGTCCTTTGCGTGGCCATCTGCGTGAGCACCGAGGTGGCCACGGCCTCGGCTGCCGAGCGCACGCTCAGCCCGTTGGCGGAGGCCGACACTGAGCTGTGCTGGATGACGGGGGCCGGGGAGCCCGTGGGCTCCGAACTCTCCTTCGGGCTCTCTGCTCCGGCAGGGGGAGAGGGGAGAGAGAAGAGAGAGAGGTTGGAGAGAGGCTGCTCCGAGGGGATGGCCTGGGGTGGGGATGGGATGGGATGGGATAGGTGGGAGAGGAGAGGGAGAGGAGAGGGAGAGGAGAGGGAGAGGAGAGGGAGAGGAGAGAGGATGGGATGGGGTGTGGACCTCTTTTTTATCACTCAGATGAGGGATGAACCCTAATTCCTGGAGCAGCCAGGAGCTAGAAACCAGGGGAGCAAATGAGAGCAACCACGGCTCCGCGGAGCCTGCCAGGGCTGGGGGACGTGGACAACCTGTGGGAGCTGCAGGTGCCAGCTCCTGCCCTGGGCCATTAGCTCCAGCTCCTGGCTGCAAGCCCTTGGGAAGAAGGTCCCAGGGCCAGTGTGGAGGTTCCTCCTCCAAACGGAGGCTGTGGGAGCAGAGGACACAGGACCAAGGGCCGTCCCATCCTGTCACTGAGGGTGATGGAGTGGAAACTCCCGTCCTCTACGTCTTTCACCTGCTTGGACTTAGTCAAGGGGCAGGAAGGAGCAGCCACGGGCGTCACTCACCAAGGTAGCCCTGAGTCTTCTTCTGTAGTGCAGTGACGGGACAGTCCTTGTGGGCCAGCAGGAGCTGCTTGAGTTGAGCCACCTCGTTCCTCAGTAGCGTCACTTCATTCTGGGATTGAAGCACAAACACGGCCCCGTCTGCATCGCTCCTCATCCTCCTGCTCTGATCTTCTCAGAGCCCCGCCCCGCAGTCCTGCAGCCACTTCTGGAGCCCCCAGGACAAGCAGGAGCTGGAGCTGTTGGAGCAAGGCCAGAGGAGGCCACGAGGATGATCACAGGGCTGCAGCCCCTCTGCTCTGGGGACAGGCTGAGGGAGCTGGGACTGTTCAGCTGCAGAGGAGAAGGCTCCAGGGGACCTCAGAGCAGCTTCCAGCACCTGCAGGGGCTCCAGGGAAGCTGGAGAGGGGCTTTTCCCAGTGCTGGGACCAGGGGGCTGGGTTCCAGCTCCAAGAGGGGAGTTGGGAGGCAGAAATTGCTCCCTGGGAGGATGCTGAGGCCCAGGAACAGGCTGCCCGGGGAGGCTGTGGCTGCTCCTGGCAGCGTCCAAGGGCACCCTGCTCCGGGCAGAGGTGTCGCTGCCCCTGGCAGGGGGTCGGCCTGGACCAGGCCCTTTGCTCCGGAGCAGGAGGATCCCTGCGGAGGCTCAGCCTCCCCTCGGTTACATACTCACGCTCAGCTGGATGTTCTGGGTGGTGAGCTCCTCAGCCTTCTTCTCCAAGGAGGACACCCAGAGCTTGCGCTTCTGCCGGCAGCGGGACGCAGCCGCCCGGTTCCGCTCCAGGAACCGCTGCCGCCTCTCGTCGGGGTCTTCGTCAACCGTCCGCCGCCGCCGGCCGCCGGTGCTGGGAGTGGGCTGGGCAGGAGAAACCTGGGGGTGGAGAACCAGGGTCAGCCTGCAGCACCCTCTGAAGCTACGTGGACCCCCCGAGCTCCTGGACCTAGAGAAGGAGCCTGGTGGAAGCAGCTTTGAACTTCACAAGGCTAGGGAGGAGGGGAGAGGAAGCAGCCCCGAGGAGAGGGACTGGGGGTGCTGGTAGATGAGAACCTGGGCAGGAGCAAACTGAGGGCAGCTGCAGCCCAGAAGGTCCAACCCCACCCTGGGCTGCATTAGAAGTGGGGCCACAAGTGAGACCCCCCCCCTGCAGTCCTGTGGCCACTTCTGGAGCCCCCAGGACAAGAAGCTGCTGGAGTGAAGCCACACGAGGCCACGAGGATGATGAGAGGGCTGGAGCCCCCCTGCTCTGGGGACAGGCTGAGGGAGCTGGGGCTGTTCAGCTGCAGAGGAGAAGACTCCAGGGGGACCTTCTAGAGACCTTCCAGCCCCTGCAGAGGGGCTGTTCATGAAGGCCTGGAGCGCCGGGACGAGGGGCAACGGCTTCACACCGGAGAAGGGCAGACTGAAGTGGGCTGTGAGGAGAAGTTCTCCAGCAGAAGGGGAGCTTTGCATGGCCAGTGAAGCTTTGGAAGCCCCTCTGCGTGAGGGAGCAGCTGGTGATCCTGATGGGAGGCTGGCATTTGCCAAGCTGGCAAGAGCTGGCCCCATGACTGCCAGCGAGGGGAGGGTTTCACCCCATAGCGGGGTGGGGAGAAGGGACAGGAATGATCTTGGCAACCCCCAGGCCCTGTCAAACCCACTGAAGTGGTGCTCAAGGGTTGGGTCTGGTGGTGGCTGAGGGAACTGGGGCCACTGGAGCCATCTGAACCCGTTTGCTTCTCTTTCATGGAATCACAGAACCTCTGGCTGGAGGAGACACGAACCAATCCCCCAGCACTGCCAGGCCCCCGCTCACCCCAGTCTCTCACCCCACATCTTCACAGCTTTGAGACCCCTCCAGACATGGAGACCCCCCTCACTGTCCTGAGCAGCTGATTTCAACACCCAGTGACCCTCTCAGGGAGGAACTTCCTCCTAACATCCAGCTTAACCCTCCCCTGGCAGCTCCAGCCCCTGCCCTCTCATCTTGGTGCTGGTTGCCTGGGAGAAGACCCCCCCACACCTACAGGCTCCCTTCAGGGGGTTGTAGAGAGGGAGAAGGTCCCCCCTGAGCCTCCTCTTCTCCAGGCTGAACCCCCCAGCTCCCTCAGCCTCTCCCCATCAGCCTCTCCCTCCAGCCCCTTCCCCAGCCTCGTTGCTCCTCTGTCCCCTCTCCAGTGCCTCCATCTCTTTCTTGCAGTGAGGGGCCCAGCACTGCCCCCAGGACTGGAGGGGAGGTCTCCCCAGTGCCCAGTCCAGGGGGTCAACCCCATCCCCAGCCCTGCTGGCCACCCCAGTGCTGATCCAAGCCAGAATGCTATTTGCCTTCTGGGCACCCTGCTGGCTCCCGTTCAGCTGGCTGTCACCCAGTGCTCCCAGCTCCCTCTCTACTGGGCTGCTCTCCAGCCACTCCTCCCCCAGTGTGTGTCTGCAGGGGGTTGTTGTGCTGTAGAACACAGGACCCTGCCCGTGGCCCTGTCAGACCTCGTCCCGCTGGCCCAGCCTGTCCAGAAGCAGCACCAACCTGTGGCTGAGCTGGGGAAGGGGCGTCGGGGTGCTGGACCAGCATCTGGCTCTGCTCCGGCCGCGCGGTCACCATCGTGCTGGCTGAGCCCACCACCAGGCTGCCGCCGTTCAGCGAGGACGCCGCCGTCAAACTGGCCTTCAGCCTCTGTTGGGGGACACACAAGGGTCAGCGGGTCTGTCCTCTGCTGCTGACGCTTGACCCAGCTCCTCTGCCACCCGTGGAGCCAGGGCCCAGGGGAGGGGGCTCTCTGGGCACTGCGGTTGGCTCAGGCCATTCCCAGCTCTGGCCCCAGCAGGGCTGAGTCCACCTCCCACCCTGTGACAGCAACGGGCATCGAGCTCCCCCCCAGGTAGAATCATCTGGTTCAGAGGGACCTCCAAAGGGCATCCAGTCCTGTCCCTCCCCAGGCCAGGTTGCCCAGAGCCCCAGCCAACCTGGCCCTGAATGGCTCCAGGGATGGGGTCTCCACCCCTTCTGTGCCAGGGCTCCCCCACCCTCAGATTCCACAACCTTCTCCTCCTGTCCAGCCTCACTCTGCCCTTTCCCAGCTTCAGACCTCGTCCTCTCGTTCCCTGCCCTTGGGAAGAGGGTTCCCCAACCTTCTGAGAGCCCCTGCCAGGGGTGGGAAGGTCCCTACAGGCAGGTTCTTCTGACAGACCTGGGGTGCAGAGGCAGTGGAGCCCCCACTGTGCTGGAGCGACCACAGAGGAGCCCCGGAGGAGCCAGAGAACCACTGAACCACAGGGCTGGAAGAGACCTCCAACCAGTTCCCCCAGCACTGCCAGGGCCCCACCAACCTCTGACCCTCTCCCCACATCTCCAGAGCCTGGAGACCCCTCCAGGCACAGGGATTGCCCTGGGCAGCCCGGACAACCCTTCTGGGGGAAGAAGCTGCTCCTCAGGGTTGACCTGAAGAACTGAATAGATGTCAAGATACTCAAGCAGAGGTTTCAGAGCAAGGGGTGGGTTTGCAAACACCTCCCACCCCATCCTGGCCCAACCTCGTGGGTTTTGCTGCTCTTTGCTCACCAGCTTCACTCCCCAGCTCCGCAGGCAGCTGGTCTGAGCCAGGAGAGGTTCATTCTCCTGCAGACTTGTAGCTAAAGGCTTTGACATGCAAATCACCAGCAGAGCCCTCGGCTTACAGCGGGACATCGCTTGGCTCTGCGGCTCCAGCCCACCTCCAGCCCATCTGCTGCCTTGGAAGCAGCAGCTTTGCAGAGCAGCCGCCCTTCAGATGGGGCTGGGGCTGGTCCTGCCACCAGCGCCGGCGGCTTCTCCTGCCAGAGCCGCAGAGCTGATGAGCCCAGTGTTCTGGTGGCCACTGCGACAGCTGCTCTGGCAGCTCCCGGTGCAAAGAGCCGGAGGGAGCCGGGGAAGAAGAGCTGGGGATGGGACCTGGGGGGGGGACACTCACCAGTTTGGCTTCGGAGGGCACGGGGAGTCCTGACGGAGAAAGGGATCCGCTGCTGCTGAGGGGTGGCCCAGGAATGCCGGGAATGTTGGGCACCATGGACATGGGCCGGGCCAGCTGCGGCGGGGAGGAAGGACAACGCGGGGTTTGGGGCGGCTGCGCGATAAATCCCCCAGCCCAGGTCGTTTACAAACCCTGACTGCAGCCATCAGTCACAGCTGCTGTCACTGGGGGCCACCAGATGCTCCTCTGGTGGCCACGGTGGGATCAGTCAGCCCCAGCAAACCAGTGCTGAGGTTAGGGGCAGGGGATGGCCCTAGAAGCTCCACCACAGCCTTCCCTCGGAGAGGGCTCTTCCCCACCAGCACAGGGGAGGGAAGGAAGCAGATCCCCTCCGCCCTCTGCCCAGCTCTTCCGCACAGCTGCCACAGTCCCGAGGGAATGCTGCTGCATCCCCCGGGCACCCGGAGTCTCCTCCCTTCCCAAAGACAGGGCAAACCCCGGGGTCGGTGCCACTTGCCTCAACAAACCCCCCAGAGATGGGCTAGCAGGGCACAGCACAGACCACAGCTCAAGGACGAGGAAGGTGCAGAGACCTTTCCGTGCCCAAGAGCCACCTGAGCCGCCTCAGTCCCACCCCTGAGGCAGAGGGTTTGGCCGGGGCTCCCTCAAAACCCCCCAGACAGGCCTGGCAGGACTCCCAGCTGCATCCCGGGCAAAAAGCAGGAGTGGCTCTGGGCAGGAGCGGGCCGGCTTCGAGCAGCTCTGCTGGCCCGTAAAGAGCAGCGTGTTCTCTGCAAGCTCCACTGGTTTCACTGGAGTCTCCCCGTTCCAAATGGAAGCAGCAGCTCCCAGCCCTGGATCAATGGCTCCAGCCATCTGGCCAGGCAGGGCTTTGTTTTCTCGCAGGCTTATTGCCCTCTAGTGCGGTCAGAGCTGCCCTGCCAGCGCCGGGCTCCCTCCTCCTCCTCCTCCTCCTCCAGTCCTATCAGGCACAGAGGAGGGGCTGCGTGTGATTTGGAGAGAACGGCCGCGGCTGCAGCGACTTGGCAGCAGAGAAGAGACCGACCGCCCAACCCGCCATCTCCTCCTCCTCCTCCTCCTCGGCGGCGGCTGCGCCGGAGGCTGCTGCTCTCACCGAGATGACAGAAGGCATCTGGACGGGAGGGCCGGGGAGGACGGGCATGGTCTGTCCGTTTGGAAGCTGCACGACGAGCGGGAGGGAGCCTGTGGGAGACCTGCAGGAGAACGGCGAGGCAGGGGATCACGGGGCTGCAAGGGACCCCCAGAGCTCCTCCAGTCCAACCCCAGACAACAAGAGGGCCAGCACTTGCCAGCGCAGATTGCCCACAGCCCCAGCCACCCTGTCCTTGAATGGCTCCAGGGATAGAGCAGCCACAACCCCCCTGGGCAGCCTGTTCTGGGGACTCTGCCCCACATCTCCCCTCTTGGAGCTGGAGCATGGTCCCCTTGTCCTAGAATCATGGAATCACAGGGCTGGAAGGGACCCCCAAAGCTCCTCCAGTCCAACCCACTGCAACAAGCAGGGCCAGCACTCCCCAGCCCAGGTTGCCCAGAGCCCCAGCCAGCCGGACTGTGAATGGCTCCAGGGATGGGGCCTCCCCTCCTTCTCTGGGCAGCCTGTTCCAGGGATCCCACATCCTCAGATTCCAGATCTTTCTCCTCCTGTCCAGCCTCACTCTGCCCTTTTCCAGCTTCACATCAGGACCCTGCCCTTGGGAACAGCCTCCCCAGCCCTCTGACAGGGGTGGGAAGGTGCTAAAAGGTCCCCCCAAGAGCCTTCCCTTCAGGCTGCCCCAGCAGAAGGATGAACTCATGGTGGGTGAGGTTCGGGTTCTTCTGGAGCCTTTCGGACAGGAGGATGCGAAGCCCTGCTGAGCAGCTTGGAAGGGAACCCAGGCTCCGGCAGGGCAGCCAGAACGTGCCCACGTCATGCTGAGGTCACCCAGTCATGCTGGTGGCTGGTGTTACAGGGTCTGTGGTGGCCAAACCACCATGGTCCCAAAGCCCTGAGACGCGATGCCCACACAGCCAGGCAGAGAAGCCCATCAGGGGCTGCCTGGGATGGGAATCAGAGAATCACTGAACCACAGCATCATAGAATTAGGGTTGGAAGAGACCTCCAAGATCATTAAGTCTGCTGTGGCCACTAAACCTGGGCTTAAGGCTGGCACTGGGCAGATCTGGGCAGCTCCTGATGCCTCCCAGCACCTGCCTGGCTGGTGAGCAACCTCCACTGAGCTCCCACGAGAGGGTTTGCAAGGACTGAGCTTTCCATTAGCCAAGGGCTTCCAACTGACTCCCGAGACCACAGAAGCACAGAATGGTTTAGGTCGACCTCAGGGATTGCCCAGTGCCAACCTCCTGCCTGGGGCACCAGAGCAGGGTGCCCCCAGCCCCATCCAACCGGCCTTTGGACACTGCCAGGGGCGAGGGAGCAGCCACAACCTCCCTGGGCAACCTGTTCCAGGGCCTCAGCCCCCTCCCAGGGAGCAATTTCTGCCTCCCAGCTCCCCTCTTTTAGCTTGAAACCCCCTGAATATGGAGTCATTGTGGGGCTGACTTGGCTCTGCCCAGAGAACATCCCCCCCAGACTCAGACCTAGTGAGAAACAGAGCTCTGGATGATGGGGAGAAGGAGCCTGTCCCTGCCAGCCTGCTCCTCCTTCGTTCTCACCGAATGGAGGCAGAGACGAGCTGAGGAGAGAGGAGCTGAGCTGCTGGCAGTCCAGCTTTGGGGGAGGGAGAGCAGGAGATTTGCTGCTGCAGAGCCCAGGGAAGGGGAAGGATGATGCTGAGCTGCCCCCCATCCTCAAAGGAAGATGCTCAGGTGTGGATGTGGGGTGGAGGGGGGATGCTCCCAGTGCTGACAGCTCAGACTGGAATCTTTAAGGCTGCATCCTGCATCCTCCAGGCTGTATGGAGCCCAGCTGGAGGGAGGTGATGGCCTCCCCTCCATCTCCATCCCACCCACAGAACGAGGGGACCCTCGTTCACGCCGCAGCCCCGGCTCTGGGAGGGATCTACCCCCGGGGGAGCTGCAGAGGGCAGACAAAATCGAATTAAAAGTCGAGTTCTCCCCAGTCCCGATTTTTTTCTGCGGTTCCAAACAGCCCCGTGGGGTTGCAGAAGGGCTATAAAAGCCTTTCAGAACCCCAGGACAATCACTTAACCCCTTAATGCCTCACGACAGGCTTTAAACCTTTCCATTAGGCAGCCTGGATTGATGGTGCCGGAGGGTCAGAGGCAGAAACACACGGCAAAATGGGAGCTGACAACCCGCAAACGAATGGGCTGGGTAATGTGAGGAGCCAGCCCCACCACGGCGAAGGAGAAGGAGGGGAGAAAGCAGCATCCTGACACCGAGGCGTGGAAAGGGGGCTGCATCCACAGCTCCTGAGGGCTCATTGTGAAGGGCTTCCTGCATCCTCCAAGCTCCTTCCTTCCATTCACAGGGTTGGAGCTCCCGGAGCACCGGTCAGACCCGTAACGGCTGCGGTCAGAGCTCTGGAGCCTCCGCTGCAGCCTGTCGGATCTGCCCAGAGCTGGGAGCTGCCCAGGCCAGCACAAGAGGCTGCACTGGAGAGGCACCACTAAGTCCCTGAAGCCATCAGAGCTCCAGACACTTTCCCTACCGGAGCCGCGCCGGGCTGCAGCGGTGACGCAGGGGCCCCCGGGCAGGCTCCTGCCGCAGTCGCGTCGCTGCTGCCTGGGGACTACTGTGGGCTCCTCCCTGCAGTGAGTTTTGCCTCGTTTCGTTGCCCTGTGATGGCTCCTGCCCTCTGTGCTGCACTGAGACCCTCCTGGCCAGGCAGCTGCAGTGGGAGGCGGCGAATCATCGAGGCTGGGAAAGACCTCCAGGACCATCAGGTCCGACCGGCCGCCCTACAAGCCCCAGCCACCAACCCAGCTCCTGACACTGGAGGCTGGGAACCCCACAGCCCTGGACCACAGGGGAAACTGAGGCACCAGAGCAACCATGGGGTTCAGTAGGGTGAGGGCAGAGCCAACCCATGGAGACACCCGACCCTTCCACACCCAGAGGGAGCAGAACTGGGGAAGGGGAAGGGACTGGGCTCCAGCTGCTGAGCAGCTGCCCCAGGGATGCTCCTGGTTGATGACCGACCCCAACCCTCATCCTCTCTTCCCCAACCCTGAGTCTGTAACCAGAGGGGAGACTGAATCCTGGAGCAACAGTGACCAGTGGTGGCTTCAGCCAAGGTTTTGGGGTCAGCAACAGAGAACTAGGGGATCACCCAGGTTGGAAAAGACCTTCAGGATCCTGCAGTCCAACCGCCCACCCTACAGCCCTCAACCACCACCCCAGCTCCTCAAGCCCCCTGGCTGCCTGTTGGTTGAACCCCTGCAGGGACGGTGCCTCCCCCCATCCCTGGGCAGCCCCTGTTCCAAGGCCTCTTCACTCCTTCTAGGAAGAAGTTTCCCCTCAGATCCAACCCAGCCCTCCCTAGGCTCCACCTGACCCCATTCCCTCTGCTCCTATGGCCAGTCCCTGGGGAGAAGAGGCCATCCCCCCCTCTCACTGCACCCTCCCTTCAGGGAGCTGTAGAGAGCAGTGAGGGCTCCCCTCAGCCTCCTCTTCTCCAGGCTCAACAGCCCCAGCTCCCTCAGCCTCTCCCCATCAGCCCTGTTCTCCTGCCCTGTTGCCCTTCTGTGCCCCCTCTCCAGCCCCTCCCTTTCTTTCCCATCCTGCGGTGCCCAGACGGCTCCAGTGATCTGCTTCAGGTCCCTCACTAGCCCCTACAAGGCTAGTAAGTACCAGCCAGCAGTGGCCAACTCTACTCACCCCAGCTGTCTGTTGGAGGGGGGAGCCTGGGTGATGACGGAGGTTGGGGACGGCAGTGTGGGGTGCAGGGGGTCGTAGCCCAGGTGGAGGGGCAGCGAGCCGGGCCGCACAATGGTCGGGGTGGGCGTAGAAATGATGACGGGCTTGGGGGTGATGTCCTGGCGAGGAAGAGCAGACAGAAGGCGACGTGTTGGCATTTATGGACTCAATAAAGCCCTTCTGCCAGCTGAGAAGGGATTGAGGGGAAAGGAATCACAGAATCGTTAGGGATGGGAAGGGACCTCGAAAGAGCATCCAGTCCAACCCATCTGCATCTTCCACACTAAACTGAGGTCAGACAGGAATGGGACAGAGAAATCTGAGCTCTGGGGAGTGATCCCCCTCCCCAAACCCCTGCTCAGCCCCAGCGATCGGCTCTAGGGCGGGAGGTTATTCGGATGGAGCCCGTCACCCAGCCCCACCCAGTCTGAACCAGCATCCCCAGGGCACAGGGAGCTGTCGCTCGGGGAGAATGAAGGGCAGAGTGGGGTTTTGAGCCAACAGGCTGTCCTTTGTCTCTGCAAACCAAGCAGAACCTTGACCCCAAAGCAGAACCTTGACCCCCAAACGCTTGATCTCCTCTGGAGCAGCCACGAAGCCGGCCAGACCCACCTTCTCCTTGTTCTGCGGTGACTGTGGGGCGGACGCGGGGCTGTCGGGTGGGGAAGAGTCAACCTCCACTGGCTCTTCCTCCTTTATCTTGATGTCTGGGGTGGAGGGTAGGGACATATCCAGGGCTCCAGCACTCTGCAGGGCCAAGAAAACACACAAACCCAGCCATGAATTGAGAGGACAACTGGTTGTGATCCGTTGGGATCCCTGAGCAAGAGCTGCAGCCCCCAGCTCTCGCCAAATTGTGATGATTTATTTGTCCCACAGAGCATCTGGGAGCCCGAGAGAGCTGGGACCACGTGGAGGGTCCTCAGTACCACTCGGTTGCCTCTGGGTTAGGTCCTGGATTCAAGGTGGGGGGGTTTGAACATCCTGTGAGGGTCCTGGTACCGAAAGCGACTGACGGGAGGCACCTGGATCCGCAGCGGAGCTGGGGAACACCGGGCTAAAGCAGCTGGAATTGTTTTATTGCCCGATTATCGAAAGCAAACAAAGAGCCAGGCGAGTTATTAAAGATCTACGAGAGCCCCATCAAAATCAAACCCCACCATATGCCTCCACCTGGCAACCTGCCACCCCCCACCCCCGGCAACTTCCAGCAGGGCCACCAGTTTAACCAGCTCGTGGTGAGCTCACTGGTGAGGCTGGGCTGGCTCCCCATCACCAGCCAGGGAGCGGCGGCGGGACTCCGGGAGCAGGGCGCTGGGTTCAAGCGGCTGCTGGCAGCCCCTCGGGTCGGCGCAGTCACCAGTTTAACGGGGAGCTGTACTGGGAACCGGCACAGGAGAAGGGATTAACAGGCAGGAAAAGTTTGAAACCACTTCAAGTGCCTCCAGGGAAGCTCCTGCTGCTCTGATGGTTTTCATTAACGTTCGACGGGTGCCCGAGACCACCCCTGGAACTGGGAGGCCAAACCACAACCAGCAGCAGGAACTGGGCTGGATGGGGATGAATGCAGGTTGGGGGAGCGAGGAACCAGCTGGGTTTTTAATAGGAGGGGGGTAACACCCCAAAAGCTGACATATTCTGTCTGCAGCTGCCCTAAAGCCAAAGGAATTGGGTAAAAGAGGGAAGGGAAAGCGTGGAACGGCCACAGGATCGGGGCTGCCGCTCGGGAGGTTGCTCAGGGGATGGGTGGTCTGGCCCAGAGCCCGGGGGGCTGCTCCAGCACCTCTCTGCAGCCCTGCAAAGGCAGAATCCAGCCCCATAAAGGCAGAACCTGACCCCACAGAGGCAGAATCCATCCCCACAGAGGCAGAATCCATCCCCACAGAGGCAGAATCCATCCCCACAAAGGCAGAACCTGACCCTACAAGGGCAGTACCTGAACCTGCAAGGCAGAACCTGACCCCACAAAGGCAGAACCTGAACCTGCAAGGCAGAACCTGACCCCACAAAGGCAGAACCTGACCCCACAAAGGCAGAACCTGAACCTGCAAGGCAGAACCTGACCCCACAAAGGCAGAACCTAACCCTGCAAGGCAGAACCTAACCCTGCAAGGCAGAACCTAACCCTGCAAGGCAGAACCTGACCCCACAAAGGCAGAACCTGAACCTGCAAGGCAGAACCTGACCCCACAAAGGCAGAATCCATCCCCACACAGACAGAACCACCTTTGAACAAAAGGCAGCAGCTCAGGCCGGCCCCTGCAGCACCGCAGCGAGAGCAAGAATCAATTTGTGCTGTAACAAGCTCCCAGTCCTGGCTGCTTTCGAGGCAGGTTTTGGGGGGTTCTTTGGGGGTGGAGGCGGGAGGGGGGTGTTTAATTCCCGAATTCCTCCGTCCCCCATCTCGCCGAGAGATTTACGCAGCCGCGCCGCCGCCGTTTGGTTCCGAGCAGCAGGGCTGCCGGCGAGCGCACGGGCACCCATCCATCACCCCCGTAAATGCAGCTGCCAGCCGCAGAGCCCGACACGCAGCTGCTGCTCCCTGCATCCCGCAAAGGGGAGGAGCGGGAGCGGGATGGGGATGGGGGTGCAAAAAACGGCCCTTAATTAGCTGCTGCTCTGCGATGAGCTCCCGCCGTCCTTCAGACCCTGGTGCTGCCGAGGCGGGTAGGGGCAGCCGCGATCGATGCCGTCTGCCCACGAGGAGGCTCTTTGTTAGCCGAGGCATCGCTCTGCCGCGGAGCCCCGGGTGCTGGGACAGCACCTACAGACACCCTGCAGCCTGATCCCAGCCCCTTCCCTCAAAGGATCCTGATCCCCAAGGAGGTTCTGGATGGCTTTTCGCTCCGATCCCAGATCCCAGAGAGGCTCTGAGTGAATTTTTGCTCTGATCCCCAACAGCTTCTGGGTGAATTTTCGATCAGATCCTGAATCCTAAAGAGGCTCCGAGTTACTTTTTGCTCCAATCCCAAATAATAAAGAGGCTCTAAGTTAGTTTTTGCTCTGATCCCAACTCCCAAGGAGGTTCTGGAGGAGCACTTGCTCCAACCCCAACTCCCAAGGAGGCTCCGAGCGACTTTCTGCTCCGATCCCGACCCCTTTCCCACTTTTCCTCGCCAAGCCGTGAGCTATTCCGGGCTCTGCCAGATCCCCAGGCAGGACAGGCCATTAAACCCAGCTCTGGCCCAGCCCGGGATCACTGGATCAGCAGCCAAACTCCCTCCAGCTATCAAACTCAAAGCCCAGCAGATGAAATCTGGGACCACACTCTGTTCCCCATCCGTCTCCCCTCCCAGTCCGCCCAGTAGGAGCCCAGCTGGGTTTGATGGCCTCGGTGGCCTCTGCCTCTTGCCTTTTTCTCGTCGTCCTCGGCCGCTTTCTTGAACTCGTGCTCGAAGGAGCTGGCCAGCTCGTTGAAGAGTCCCACCTCCTCGCAGTTCTTTAGGAAGCGAGTCGGGGTCGGGGTCTGATCTGGTTGGGGTTTAACACCGGTTACCAACAGAACAGAAACCCTCCTGGAATCCTTTAAACCCATCTGAACCCTCTTCGTGTCTCCCATCCCTCCCACCCCGGGGCTTCTCCTGTCTTCAACCTATTTAATGCTGCGAGGAGGGGAAATAGTGGGGTCTGACCTCCCTCGACCCTAAAACTATCGAGGGATGAGTGGGGAAAGGGCTGGGGGGAGCAGAACGGAGCTGGGCAGCGTTGGCTCTAGGGATTAAGGATCACCCGAGGAGCCACGGTGACCAGCAGAGCTCAGAACCCGCTTGCCACCTCCCGAACACATGGAGGGTTGGGTCAGGAGTCCAGGCTCCGGCGCAGAACCTGGCTGGCAGGAAACAAAGAGTGTTCCTGGGGGGCTGTGCCTGACCCCACGGCACTGCTGCTCCTGTCTGAGCACAGTGGCCGCTCTGCTGGAGCCCAGTGTTTAGGGAAAACCCTCGGGGCAGCCGTGGAGAGTCCCCGTGGAAGTGATCCCGACCCCCCTCCTTGGGGGTTTTGCTTGTAAAACAAACTGCTCCCCCTAAATCGCCTCCTTGTGCCCCTGGGGGGATGCTTCTGCAGCCCTTTGGGTTCTTTTGGGGCTGCTGTAGGATGTCTCTTGCCCTAGAACCATGGAATCATGAGGGTTGGGAGAGACCTCCCAGCTCCTCCAGCCCAACCAGCACCCCAACCCCACCCTGCCCACTAAACCCTGTCCCCCAGGGCCTCAGCGACTTGATGTCTGAACCCCTCCAAGGACAGTGACTCCCCTCCCTGGGCAGCCTGTTCCACCCTGTCAGGGAAGAGATCTCTCCTGGTGGCCAACCTCACTGGGGCAAGTGATCCTCCTCCCTCCCCACTAGTCACCCCTAGGAGCTGCGGGGTCACCCCAGACGTGCCCATTGCCCGTTAAATCCAAGTCTCTCTGCTACCAGCAGGAGCTGGACTGGGGGCAGATCTGAGTCTTTCCCACTCAACGAACCTCCCGTTCATGGTTTTAACTGGGTTTTTTTGGGGGGGTTTAGCTGGGTTTTTTGGGTTGTAGCTGTTTTTGGAGGGTTTTAGTGGGTTTTTTGTGGGTTTAGCTGTTTTTTAGGGGGTTTTAGCTGTTTTTTGGGGGTTTTAACTGGTTTTATCATGGTTTTACCTGGGGTTTTTTTTGAGGTTTTTTGGGCTGTAGCTGTTTTTTGGGGGGTTTCGTGGGTTTTTGGTGGGTTTAGCTGCTTTTTTGGGGGTTTTAGGTGTTTTAGCTGGTTCTATCATGGTTTTGACTGTTTCTCTGTGGTTTTGTCTCGTTGCTCATGGATTCATCACACGCTGGCTCGTGCGCAGGGGGAAAAGCCCTACAAAAACCCTACACAGGAGGTGCAGGGGTGAGGGGGGGTGTAACCCCACAGCCCGGTGGGACTCTGGCAGGAGGTGGGACCATCCCCTGCTCGTACTCTCCCATCGCTGCCCGACGAGGCGCAGCCAACCCCTTTGGGGAGGGGGCACTGAAGGAAATAGGCTGCTTCTTTCAGCCTCTGCCCCTAAATCTTCGCCGTCACCTCAAAGGCTTTAAGATCCCAACCCAGCTGCTCTTTCCCACTTCAGCTCCCAGTCTGGACTGGGAGGAACCTGGGAAAGGGGCACAGAGGCGCTCTGTTTGGGCAGGCTCCCCGAGACGGGCAGGGCAGGGGACTTCTGGGGGGAAAGGCTGAGCAAGGGGGCTTTTCTTTCTCTCCCCTCCCCGCTGCTGTCTGGGAGCCGGAGCCCTCGACGGAGGGGTCGTGATTTATTGAACTGAACCCTGGGCTGGGCTTTGCAGACCGGGCTCATCGGCCTCGAAAGCCCCGGCAGCGCCGGGAAAGAGCTTTTCTGGCCATAAATCTCCTGGTTTTAATGAAAAGGGCGAGAGGAAAGGGGGAAGGAAGAAAGGGAAGGAAAGAGGGGGAAGGAAAATAACGGGGGAAATAAAGGAATAAAAGAAAAACCAAAGGAAGAAACCATGAGAAAAGGGAGGAAAGAAACCACAAGGAAATCCAAGAAATAAAAGACATGAAAAAAATGAACAAAAAATAACACCCTAAGAGGAAAAAAACCCTAAAAAAAGGGAAAAAAGGAGGGGAAAAAGGAGGGGAAAAAGAAGGGGGAAAAAAGGGAAAAAAGAAAGGGAATCAAAGGGAAAAAAAAGGGAAAAAAAGGAGGGGAAAATGAAGAGGAAAAAGGAAGGGGAAATAAAGGAAGGGAAACAGAGGGAAAAAGAGGGAAAAGAGAAGGGAAAAAAGATGGGAAAAAAAGGAGGGGGAAAAAGCAGGGAAAAACAAGGAGAAAAAAGCAAGGGAAAAAACTAAAAGAGAAAAAAAGGAAGAAAAAATAGAAAGAAAAAATGCAGGACAGAAATTATGGAAAAACGAAAGGGAGGAAAAAATCAAGAATAAAAAACCCAAGAAAAAACAGCAGGAAAAAAAAGAAGACAAACAAAGGAAAAAACCAAACGAAAAAGCAAAGCAAGAAAAAAACCCCAGGAAAACAAAAGGAAGGAAAACGAAGCAAAACAAATCCCTAAGAAAATCTAAAGTAGGAGGAAAAAAGCAAGGGGAAAAAACCTCCAACAATAGAAAACCCCCAAGAAATAAAAAAAAAGAGAAGAAAAAAGAAAAACGAGAAGAAATCCTCCACAGGAAAAAAGGAGCAAAGAACCCCAAGGGAAAAAAAAGATGAAAGAGATCAAGAGAGAAAAGAAAGGAGAAAAATAAGGAAAAGGAAAAAATATCAAGGAAAAAATATTGAAAAAAACAGAAATAAAGAAAAAAATAGAAATAAAAAAGAGATGAAGAGAAAATAGGAAAAAAATCAAGAAAAGAAAGAGAAGGTAGAAAATAAAGAAAAAAGATCAGGAAAAAATAACAAAGGAAGAAAGCAGGAAAAAAAACTAAGGAAAAAAGGAGAGAAAAGGGAAAAAAAAGGAGGGAAAAAAATAAAAGAAAAAAGAGAGGGGAAAAAGAATCGTGGAAAAAAGGAAGCCAGGGAAAAAAGGCACCTCAATCCCCCCCCAGCCCTAAATCTGACACCACTGTAAGAAAAGGTGAAAAACACAGCTCCAGGGTGGTTGGTGGGGCTGCAGGGTCTAGAGTTTGTAGGGGTTATAGGGTCTGTAGGGGTTATNAGGGTCTGTAGGGGTTATAGGGTCTTGTAGGGTCTGTAGGGGTTATAGGGCCTGCAGGGTCCGTAGGGGTTATAGGGTCTTGTAGGGGTTATAAGGTCTGCAGGGGCTGCAGGGTCTGTAGGGGTTATAGGGTCTGCAGGGTCTGTAGGGGTTATAGGGTGTGTAGGAGCTGTAGGGGGTATAGGGG
>VXBP01001735.1:640887-665396 GCA_013400115.1 Rhinopomastus cyanomelas | reverse complement strand
CCCATTGACCACCACTCTCTGGCTTCTACCCTGTAAATAAAGTCAATCTGTCTTAATCTAAACACTTCCAGATCACAGAATGACACAGAATCTCTTTGGTTAGAGGAGACTTTACAGATCATCAAGTCCAACAGCTGATCATTCTGCATAATCCCTACTTGGCACTTTATCCACCCACATACCTGTCTCAAAATAGTTCTCTTTGGTTATCTGTCAGCCAAGGACTAACGCCGCTATGGTTCAGCTCTGTGAAACAGGCATTTGCATCACGGGGCTTAGTGGTCTTGGGTGTATCAGTCTAGGAAGTGCTAAAGGAGCAGGGCCATGATAACACCAATTTGGATGAGGTTCAAAATGTAAAGAAATCCAGAAACATATTAAAATGCCTTTGCCCTCCTTTCTGAAAAAAGATCTTTTTCTCTTTTGCTCAGTATAAATGTAAACTAATGAAACCTTTAACAAATTCTTAACCTTTGACAAAAAAGCCCTCTGCGTATTAATGAATAAATAGATGTAATTACTCCAGAGGGATGCATAGGCTCATTACTGGGGCAGCACTGCAGCAGAAGCTGATGATGTGTGGTAGCATATGCAGAATGAGATTTTTTAATTTCCCTGATTTTTAACCAACTATTTTATTGCTGAGTATCTTGAATAACAATTCCCACACTATGACCCTGAATTAAGGCGAGTCACAGAGTTCTAAGAGGACAGCTTGTGGTTCACAGCGATGAAGCAGACCTCATGGATTTCCTTCTGGTACCTTGTGCTTCAATGCAAAGACAAATTCAAAATCTCCCACTCTTTCTATGTCCTTGTGACACGTAACAGCATCTGCATCAGACCTTGACACTTGGAGTGGCATCTGAGGAGAAGGGATGTTGGAAAACCACTGCACAGCCTGTCTGGTAGCACAGATCCAAGGGCTGCCTTATGAAGTCCCTTCGTTTGTGTGTTCTGTGACTTGTATCATTCTTCCCATGGAGAAAAGTCATCTCACCAGACTTGGCAGAGTGTGAAAACCTGGCTCACACATGTTTGCTTAGGCTCTGATAACCAGCACGTGGAAGAGGTCAAAGTCCTCAAGTAATGGTTGAGCGAGCTGAGCTGATAGAAGAGAAAGACATGGATCTTCCTCCGTCCTGCACAGGAAGCCTGCAACAGTTTACAAATACAACTGGGAAAAATCTTCCAGGAAGTGTTTTCCAGGACAGTGGTTGGGATACCTGCTGTTCAAAGGGCTGCCTGCTATTCACGTTTCTTGAAGAGGTGGAATATCTGAGTTTTAAAGAAAGATACAGTTCTAGATGTGAACAGAGGAAGCAATGGTTTGCTTTGCACTCCAGCCAGCAATAATCTCTTTCCCTGCTGAATACTGCATTTTTCCTTTGTAAAAAAATTAAACTGTGGGGTATTGGGACACGGTCAGATCCTGCCAAGAACAAATTGTTAAGTAGTTGCTGTGCTCATTGCCTCTTAAAGCTGTAAATGTTAGTTTCATTTCGTGAAACAAGTATCATGGGGCAAGAATGTATTGGCTGTGACATTAGAGCTGTTTCCCAGAAAAATTAATTCTAAACTTAGAGACTTGGAAACAAATAGTTCTTAGAAGGCTGTTTGTTTAGCAGCTGTTGTTTATCTGTGAAACAAAGGAAATTTGGTTAACCTCATATGATATACCCTCATGTTTCAGAAAAGGATCTACTTTAAAGTCTCTGTTTTCAGTTGGCTTTGAGCCATGCTACTGTGCCTGGCTTTCAGATGGACGAGGAACTGACCATGCCTTCACAGGACCTTGCTGTCTGAGGTGTCAGGCTCAAACCGCACCGTCCAGAGGCAGCACAGCAGCAATTCCTCTGCTCAAACCATGCTCTGCTTTTTTGGGGGGTGTCTCCCACTACATTCAGTGCTTCAAATTCCCGACTGTGTGATCCTGTAGACCCTTCCAACCTCCTGAAGTACAACAGGATTGTGCACAAGCTGATGACCTTACTTAAAGGCACTTTCTAGAAATGCCCAAACTACCCCTGTACCCGGCGTGTTTCAAGGGCTTTTCCAGAGGTGCCTCTATTTCTTCCACGGACCAGATCTAAACCCCAAATGTATAGATTCATTTAAGTTGGAAAAAACTGTGAGATCATTGAATACAACCATTAACTCAACTGTACCAAGCCCACAGCTAAACCATGTCCCTAACTCCATATCTACAGGACTTTCTAACACGTCCAGGGATGTCAATTCAACACTCTCTGGGCAGCCTTTTCCAAAGCCCGATGACCCTTTCAGTGAAGATTTTCCTGTGTATAACCTAAGCTTCCAAACAGAGTCTCAAATGCATTGTCCACTCTTGCAGCTAAGGATCTAAGGCAGCAAAACAGGTTTCAATAAAAATTATAGCAAAAATAAGTATGCTGAGATAATGAAGAATGCAATGATTTTGCAAAGGCGAAGCCTGGACGTGCATGGTTTGTGCCGCTCTGAGGTTTAGTTTAAGGTGATGCAACTCCTGTCAAGATCAGTGTTATGGTCTGCTGGAGGAAGATCACTTTGTCTTTGCACTTCACTGACATTTTTATGCTTTGTCACAGCCTAAAAATGGAACTATTGTCAAATACTGTATCAGCTCCTCAGACGGCTGCTTATTAGTTATTAAAGCTGTTGCTAGTCACCGTAGTGGAAGCTGTGTCAGTCTGCACATATTCCCAGGTTACTCACAGTTTGGGAGTCACAGAAACATGAAATGCATGTGCCTGTCTCTGTGTAATGACAAATACTTTTACTGTGCTGGTGACAAATTCTACAGTCATTTCAGTAGCATTTTTGCTCGGATTTATGAGTGTTTGTAAGCCTGAGACAGCAGAAGAAATCATAGGAAACCTAATCCTCGGGGCACCTGTCTGCAAAGAGAAGAGGATGGTCATAACCTCGCTTACAAGACTGGAGTACTTTGACCCTTGTCAGGTTTGGCTGTATGAACTCTCCAGTCATTCTAGTCTCCTGAAAAAATGCTGGGTTTAATGACAAACGAGCTAACAAGTCCTTTCCTTAGGCTTTTAGTTGGCTGCTACGAGAGAGAGAGATCTTTAATTTGTCATTGCCCAGACTTAGGTATGAGGTTACCTCCGCAAATCTTTTTGTACTGTCACCTCTTGATTGTTTATTAAATTGGAGCCACCTATAAATTTATTTGGTCATAAATTATTCAGCAATTATTGAGAAGGTCCTTTCACCCTGTGTGTCATCTTCAGGTGGGAAATGAAATGGAAGTGGGTAATTTGCTTTCCATGGTAATTTAATAAAGTTGGTGAGTAAGTGAAACATGAAAGAAAGTGCTGTGTGCGATACCTGAATCTTTCTGTTAGTGTAAATGTAAAATAGGGAAAGCTTTCTGGGCTGCACGTCTGCAGGTATTTATTTTTGTAAATCAGACTTTTAAAAACAATTGTATTTATCTTTAAAAAAAAGCCCTAGTGAGCAGTTTTATAAATAATTGACTTAAATAATTAATACCTGAATTTCCTGCATTTGGAAATGAATGTGGGTCTAAATGCCCTCAAAATGCGTGTGGCTGCAGAAAACCTTGCACTTCAGTGTGGCAGTCAGCTGGCAGCGCTGCCCTTGAGCTCTTGACTTCAGTGCAGTAAACAGGGTTGGGATTTCTTTCTCCTGGGTTCTAAAAGGCAGCACAAAGTTTCCACTGCAAACAGAAGGGTATCTAGGCTGGAGGCAACACTGGGCATTCACGTGGGGGGTTCACAGCAGCACTAACACCATGCTATGATGGAGCTCACCTACTGCACTTCAGAGCAGGTGCCTCACTGCAGGTTCTGCTGTTGTTACTCTCCATGAAGTGGAGTGTAACCTCCTTGCCTGAGGAAGGTAACCTCTCACAACAACCAACTGTCCTCTAATAATACACTTAAATCATCCAGGTATAGTTATTTTTATGGATTTTGGTCACATTTTTAGTGTTGCTAGGCAGAGATGATTAATGAGATGGCATCAAGGACAGACTCAGGAACATTAAGTAACTCAGCAGCAGCAAACAAGTACCACAAGCACAAAACAGATTGCTGTATATTGATTTTAAAACAAAATACTTGAAATTATTAGAAGCTAAAGGGATTAAACACGGTGCACTGCAGGTCAGCAATTATGTACTAAATGAAGTGATCTCACTAACTTCTGGAGCCTCTTTAATTATGAGTATCAGCATATCTGCCGTTATCCTTCATTGATGCCTCCAAAGAAACAGGGGAATTATTTGTCGTTGTGCTTCCCCCTCCTCCCCATCTTTTTATGTTTTACCATTCCAGAATGCATCACTTCTGTCTCATGGACTTCAGGATGGTAAAACTTGGCCTTTCATTTAGGGGTTCTGCCAGTGTTACAGGCAGTTCACACACTGAACAGTGGAGGCTCAGGGTCTGTCCTTGTCTCTTTATGTTATCTAGACACATTTCATCTTGATCATAATTACCGTGTGGATTTCTGTTTTAATGCATCTCCAAAGCCTTGCCCTGACAGCTGGCCACAGCCAAAGATGACCAACTGAATTGGAATTCTGCTACAAATAAAACTGAGGGTGTCATTTGTAGATTCTTGCCCTCTCCTGCCTCCTTTTCTTCCTCCCATGCTGCATGTTATTAAAAGGAACCCACAATTCAGTAACTAGATCTCCACGCTGCTCCTTGTTGGGTTCCTAGCAGAAACTGATTTCTGGATTTAGAGCATCTCCAAATATTTTGGCCAAAGTGCTTGTCTTCACGAGTGGCTTCTTCTTCCTGCTGGCTGGAGAGTGACGCCCGTTGAAACTACTGGATGGGCTAAGCACTCTCTGACCCTGCAGGAACCAGGCTGCTGAGTTATTCCCTGCTTAGTGTTAAAGCTTCATAGCAACATCTGACTCTAGAGCTGAGTAACATCTCAAAGCTTTGGACTGATTTGAATTTGGTTTTGTGTCAGGATTCCTATATGGGAAACACATGAACGTGACCTTCTCTTCTGTAATGCACCTGGCTGGTTTTGAAGTCCCGTGAGGGCCATCGTAATTTTTCTTGGTAAACAGAATGCCAACAAATTTCCCAGTTTTCGTCACTGTTCAGCTATTTTGTTCTTATTTTTTAAAAAATAAAACTGGGCAAAAACTCCAGCATATAAACTAACATGAGCTGGGTTATGAGTCAAGAGAGACAATGCAATGAGTTTAACGACTGCAGCTGGAAGCTGGAGCAGGACTCAACTCTTTCTGCCTTCTTATTTTTACTATAAACAGAGATGGAAAGAAGTATCACTGTTCTCCCCAACAAAACCTCTAGCCTTTGCTATGCAAGCAAGCTGTAAAATGAGTAATTAATTGGTGCACGTGGTATGGAAATGACAAGACCAGAATAATTATTATTTGGGAACTGGGTGTCAGAGTTACACATAGACATCCAGCAGGATGAGGTTTGAGGCTCAAAGGCCAGTGTTTTAACACTGTTCCAGACCCATGTGTGGGCTGAGATATACTGTATTATTGCTGATTAAAGACACACAGCTGTTGGAATGTGATACTCTTATCAGTTAAAATTCTACTCGGGCTCACATCTAGAATCTATATTGGCACCTTATTCTGTTCCTGCTTCCCAATGAGAGGGAAAGCCTGCAGCACTGACAGAGTGGAACAGAGCTTTTTTGTGGAAGCCTAAGTTGTCCTTGTAAATCCTCCTTCTGTTTCTGCTGTAGATACACTAGTGATACTGCAGTGTCCATCCTGGGCAAACCTTCAGCATGCTACCAAGTGTGTTCCCACAACCACTAAGGTTATACTAATGCAAACCTTCAGACACGTTATTTTAACAAAGTCCTCAACAGAAGAGAACAAAATGCTGTTGTTGGCATCTCTGAAACATATTTGCTCTCAGCTTCTGCTTTATTCATACGTTACCTTAATAATTCTGTGATGCCAGTACGACTGGATAGACCGTTGTGTCCCTGTTGCAACAACTGAGCAGATGTTTCTTTTCTGAGGACAGTAAAATGCAGACACTTCAGAGGTGGTACTTCACAAAGACAATTTTCAATGTGCTATTTCTATTTATTTGGACCTGCCCTTAAATCTAGAAATTTCATTTTTGCTAGACAGAATATTCCCGGAGGTGAAATTTGGGGGGCATACAAAAAATTAATAATAAGGGCTTCTATGGGCATATCAGCCTGTAGAGGAAGGTTAAAGAAAGCATAACCCCTCTGATGAGCATGGCAGGCAAACTGGTAGCAACAGAGGAGAAGGCTGAAGCACTTAACAACATGTTGCCTCAGTCTTCACTGGCAGCCTTTCTTCCTTCTGAGTGCATGGAACACAAGATGTGGACCACAGGAGCAAAGTCCCTTCTGCTGTAGGACAGGAGGTTCATGACCACCAGAGAAACCTGAACTAAGGCCTATGGGACCTGACGAGATGCTTCCCAGAGTCCTGAGGGAGTTTGCTGTGGCAGTAGCTGAGCCACTTTCTCTGGTAATTGAAATGTCCTGGCAGTCAAATGGAAGAAGAGAAACATCGCATCAGTTTTTAAACATGGTTGGAAAGAGGACCCTGGTAACTACAGACTTGTTGGCTTCCCCTCTGTGCCTGGGAAGCTCTGCTGTGGTACATGCAGGGGAGCTGGACTAGATGATCTTCAAAAGTCCCTTCCAACTCTGAGCATTGTATGATTATTAAAACATATATATATATATATAAATAACTTAGTCTATTTTAGAGCTGAGGTGATTTCCACCTTTCTTGGCTGTTCCAGCTCCATGGCATTTGAAGGCTTATGAGAAAAGAGGGTTAACATGACCTCGTTTTAAGGGAGAATAATGTCACTCACAGGATGACATCAGGCCTTAAAATAGGCACAGATCCATCTTTGTCTTTTCTGATAGGATCTCTCAGACATCATCCAATCTCAGACAATCCAACACAATAAATTCCTCCTATTCCTTCCTGTTAGATGTGACAGTTGAGATTAAGACCTGCAGCTTATGAAAGAGAAAGCACAAAATCTTCCTCTGTTAGGCTGTCTGTTTGAAGATGGAAGTAGATAATCTGAAGGTTTAGCCGCACCATAAATTAATACTTACTAAAGTAATTTCAGTTTCATCTAGAGCTTAGCCACAGCTTCTGCTCGCTGTCCTGACTGAGTCCATGACCACAGTGCTAAGGTTCCTTAGTGTCCCTAATATACTAAGTCAGTACACTGCAGTTTACTTTTCATCAGCTTAATTTTTAGCCAGATTTGTTTTGCTCACACAAAGAACCCAAGACCTGAGCTACAAAGCAGTGACAATTGTCAGACTGATTCCCAGCTTTCACAGAAGTATACACTTAGAAATCAGTTGAAAATATTATTCCCACTCCTCCTCTTTTTTCTGACAGCATAAGATAGTTCTGACACAGTCCAAATACTGCAGTTTCTTCTGTCCACTCTCACAGATCATTCTCCTCTATCATTTTTGTTTTCTATTTTCCATTCTCCTTTTCCTTTCTTTTCCCACCTTTTTCACTTTGCTTGCCTCATTCTATTTTTTTCCCCACTTGATGCTCAGAAGACCATATGTGGCAGTGGAGGGAAAATTCAGCAGTAGCTCTGTTGAATCAGGAAGCATTTCCACATGTTAGAGAGCTGGGAAAATTAGAATTAGGCTTCTACAGGAGGGGAGGACAGACGTAGCAAAGTTTAGCAAACTTTAAGATCCCGTTTAGGACTGTAAATCCTGTTCTTAACATTAACAATCATTGGAAAACAAGACAGTCAACACTAAATGGTTTTGTGGTGAGGACTAAGACTGTGGATTTACTTTTTATTCCAATTTTCTAAATAGTAAATGTTGAGTAATAATTCAGTTTATTTGTACTCTGCCTTTCTCCCTGTTCTTCCTCCCAAATGTTTTTTAGTCTTCTGGTTTTCAACAAATTCAACAGGAATGTGGGTGCTTCTGGTGTTCCCACAACTTTCATAAACATATTTATCTGAATATAAGAAACACCAACATTTAAATATTTTCAAAAGTGGGTAGATGATCACTTTTTTTTGCTGAGGATATACAGGTGCCACCATTTCCAGCTTCCTTAGCTGTAGGGAACAAACATGCAGGACAGGCTGGTGAGTGGGGCAAAGAGGAACCTAACAGGTTAGTGTGTAGAACCCTGCACCTAGGGAGGAACAACCCCATCAGTATAGAGGATAGAGGTAGACCTGTTGGAGACAAAAGAGAGATCTTGGAGTCCTGGTAGACAGTAAACTCACCATGAGCTGACTGCCTGCCCTTGTTGCCTAGAAGACAAATAGTATTCTAGAGTGCATTAAGAAGCATTAGGACAGTAGGTCTAGAGAGATCATCCTCCTCCTCTTCTCTGCCCTGGTGAGGCCATATCTGGAGTACTGTGTACAGTTCTGGGCTCCCCAGTTCAAAAGAGACAGGGAACTACTGGAGAGAGTTCAGTGAAGAGCAATGAAGATGACTGGGGGCCTAGAGCATCTCCCTTATGAGGAAAGGTTGTGGAAGCTGTGACTGTTTAGCCTTGAGAAGAAAGAGGACACCTGATCCACACCTATAAATATCTGAAGAGTGGCTGTAGGGAAGATGGTGCCAGACTGTTTTCAGTTGTGACCAGTGACAGGACAAGGACCACTGGGCACAAGCTGGAACACAAGCTGTTTAATTTAGAAATAAGGAAAAACTTCTTTACAGTGTGAGTCACGAAGCCCTGGAACTGCTGCCCAGAGAGGCTGTGGAGTCTCCTTCTTCAGACACTTTCAAAGCCTGCCTGGATGCAGCCCTATGCAATGTGCTCTAGGCAGTCCTGTTTTGGCAGAGGTGGGAGGTTGACTAGATGACCTCTTGAGGTCACTTCCAACTCTGGAGAGACTGTGATTCTGTGAGAAGGACAGCATGACTTCCTTTACACAGATGCAGGCATAATGAGTGATTCTGTTGATATTTCCACCCTAATAAGGTCAGAAAAACAGCAGCAGGTTTGATAGATGACCAGTTCCAGGATTTGGGAAGTGGGCAGGAAGGTAGAATCTGTATGTGTTGTTTACCTTCAGAACCACAGCTCTGACATCTTTTCTCATGCCTCCAGGATCTACACACCACTCGCAGGAACTGTTAGATGACATCCTTGGACTTTGGTATGCAAACAAACAAATAGTTCTGCTGTTAGCATCCTTCAAGCTCGCATCAGTGCACTTATTCTTTTTCTCTGAGGACTGTGTCCTCAAAGGATATTGCTGGGTGTCATCATCCTGCTCCACAACCCTAAGACTGCATGTCTGACATCTGAAATCTGTGCTTTATACTGATACTTCCTCTTTAATCTGTAAAATGCTCATTATACTGTCATGTTTAGACAAGAAAGTGATAGTTCATCTTCCACTGGCACATCTTGAGAGCAGTACTGAACTGCTTAATAAGAGTCCTAGGTCACCCGAGGTACAAGCCTGACAACTATCACTTTTTTTGTTTCACTTTACTGATGAGCTGCTGATTAAGTAATTATAGAATCATAGAATAACAGAATCATTAGGCTTGGAAGGGACCTCGAAAGATCATCTAGTCCAATCCCCCTGCCACAGCAGGATCACCTACACCAAGTCACACAGGAACACACCTAGGCACGTCTTAAACATATCCAGTGAAGGAGACTCCACAACCTCCCTGTTCCAGTGCGCCATCACCCTCACTGGGAAGAAGTTCCTTCTCAGACTTATGTGGAACCTCCTGTGTTCCAGCTTACAACCATTGCCTCTCGTCCTGTCACCAGATAACATTGAGAAGAGCCTGGCTCCATTCTCCTTACACCCACCCTTCACATATTTTTAGACATTAATGAGGTCACCCCTCTGTCTCCTCTTTTCCAAGCTAAAAAGACCCAGCTCCCTCAGCCTCTCCTCGTAAGGGAGGTGCTCCACTTCCTTCATCATCCTTGTTGCTTTACGCTGAACCCTCTCCAGAAGCTCCACATCTCTCTTGAATTGAAGGGCCCAGAACTGGACTCAATACTCCAGATGTGGTCTCACCAGTGCAGAGTAGATGGGTACAAGAACCTCTCTTGACCTGCTAACCACCCCACTTCTGATCCACCCCAGGATGCTGTTGGCCATCTTGGACACAAGGGCACATTGCAGGCTCATAGTCATCCTGCTGTCCACCAGGACCCCCAAGTCCCTTTCTCCTACACTGCTCTCTGACAGGTCAGTCCCCAACCTATACTGGTACCTGAGGTTGTTCTTACCCAGATGCAAGACTCTACACTTACCCTTGTTATAATTAATTACATTTCTCTCTGCCCAGCTCTCCAGCCTGTCCAGATCTCGCTGAATGGCAGCACAGTCTGCTGGGGTGTCGGCGACACCACCCAGCTTTGTGTCATCAGCAAACTTGCTGACAGTGCATGCCTAATCCCTTATCCAAGTCATCAATGAATAGATTGAGCAGGACTGGTCCCAGCACTGACCCCTGGGACACTCCACTAGATACAAGCCTCCAGCTAGACTCTGTCCCATTGACCACTGTTCTGTGGCTTCTATCCTGCAACCATTTCACAACCTACCTCACTACCTGATCACCTAGACCACACTGCCTCAGTTTGTCTGCAAGGGTTCTGTGGGAGACTGTTTCAAATGCCTTGCTCAAATCAAGATAGACCACATCCACCACTCTGCCATCATCTATTTACCTGATTATGACCTCATAAAAGGCTATCAGGTTGGTCAAGCATGACTTCCCCTTTGTGAAGCCATTCTGACTGTCCCTAACGACGCTCCTGTCCTTGGTGTGCCTGGAGACAGCCTGTAGAACAAATTTTCCATCACCTTTCCTGGGATGGAGGTGAGGCTGACAGGTCTATAGTTACCTGGGTTCTTCTTACCCTGTCTAATGTTGCACATGTTTGCAGGACTTTTTTCCATGGGGAAAGAAAGACTAAATATTCTCAGCTATCAAAAAAAGAAGTTTCAACTTCTTCGACATAGAAATCTCTGTTTGACTAGGGTTATCATACTGGGCGAACTCAGCAAAATTAATCCACCCCAGGTGCTGCTTCACTCTGACTTCAACAGATGCATTATGATGACATTACTTAAAAGTGTTTTTCAAAGCTCTTTCCTGCATAACTCTCCTTTGCTAGAACACAGAAGGCTGTGGTTCCAGGCTGCTTCTCTGGAGGGGATGATGGCAAAGGTGAGATAGCATCTTCCTTTTTGCTGGAAGGTATTCCTTAGTTTTCAGCTTTCCACAGCTTCTAGCAGTTCCTGTTTGATATGAAAACCCAGGAAAGAGGCAGGGGAAAATGGCAAGTGTCACTTTTGATGGCCAGCATCCCCTTCTTGTATATCAGTTACTCTGGGAAAACCTGGCCAAACCCATTAACCCCACGGCCTCTGGACTAAAGAATGTCCTGAATTCCAGTGTTTCCAGGTAGTGACCTCTACACCACACAACAAAAGTGTAAGCCAACAGCCACCTGCCGTTCCCAGGCCCCTGTCCTGCTTTGGCTGCGACTAGCAGAAGGGCCTCCAGCTCCCTGTGTCATTCATTCATCTCTTGTGTTTCAGCCTGACCCATTCACCTCCAAGTATGCTTTGCTACACTGAACTTTGCCTCCTGCTTCTATGTCCGTTCTTTTAAGCCAGCTGTGATTTTCCAGGCTGATTGAGCTCTTGCTGGGAGATAACTGTGTGTTGTTTTCCTGATCAGCAAGGTCTCCTACAGACCAGCTTGTCTTACCAGAAAAAAATCTACACAGTGTTCACATCAGATTTAGCTCAAGCCGCAGCCAGGACTTGAGCATTGAAGGCATTATGCAAAGAGATGCAAAGAGAGGAAACATCTCTCTTTTCCCCTGGACTGTGAACGAGGACACCTGGATCCACTGGATGAGAGCATGGCTTCAGAGCTTGCTGCAGCTAAGGGCATTTCTGGCTTTAGTAATGCAGCCACTAAACGCTTCATGTACAAAGTGAAACGTATCTGTCCTCTCACAACCTGAATGCTTTATCTCAGCAGGCAGCCTCTTACTCAGAACTGAGGAAGAAAAGCATTTCTCTACCTCTGAAGCAGTACTTTTCTTTGACTATTTTTAGAGACTTGAGGGAGGGCTTTTTTTCCCTTTACAAATGAAGTTTAAGAGAGCCTCACAGAGTTTTGACTGTTTTATTCCTTATGTCTCTTCAGTGATGGTTACTCCAGGATGATTCACATGGCTTTCTAAATGCATATGTTCAGATGCCTATTGTGGAGAGCCTAGCAACCGCTTCGCACTGAAAAGCCCGTGCTGGCTGAGGCACGGCTGATGCTTAACCTCTACCCGTCTCTGTCAGGAAAAAGGTCACTGCTATGAGCTCATGACTGAGCAATGTCCTGCAGTGTTTGATTATCTCGCTTTCCACCTCTGCCTTCCTCCTCCACCATCATCTCCTTTTCTAATCTAGTTTCTTGAACCTTGTTACCTGTTGTCCTTCCACCAAGGTTTTGCAGCACTGACAGCTGCACAGCAAGGTAACACAGGTCTATCAATGCCCCCCTCCAACTGCCACTCCTCCAATATATTTCAATGATTTTTCTCTGATTAAATTGAATGAAAGACTTCAAAACTTAGGACTTAATTCCCAAGCTTTGCCTGCAAGCCCCTTCAGCAGTGACTAGGCCTAGGGAGTTCAGTCATAACTTTTATTGGTTGCAGCTGATGTCTCGACTGTCTTCTTAAAACAGCAGGCTAAAATAATTTCAGGTCGAATATATTTCATTTCTAACAGCTCTGAATGGCAGATCATTGCCAGAGATTTCAAAAAATGAAACAGGAAAACAAGGAAGAATGCAGCTTTTAAAAACTAGGTCTGCCATCAGCACACACCTGTCAGTCTGCTCAAAAGCAGAGATAAATAATCATGCAGAGAGGAGAGCTGCTTGTCAGATTTTAAGCACAAGGAAAAGCACGGACTGACAAACTGCAAAAACTTCAAATTATTTTACAGACTAAAGGACTGCAAATTTCTACTGCAGCTTGTGCAGCTGAGGAATGAAGCTGTTCAATGGACCAAATGGAAAAGGTAGGCATGATGAAATGGCTATTACTGGAAACACGGACCCTGTGCTTCACTGGATTTGCGTGGGAATTATGAGTAATAGTAAGGGCTTCAAAGAAAAATCTCACACACTCTGTTCTTAGAAGCTAAATTTGCAGTATATATTCTTCAAGCAATCATACACCTCACTTTCTGCAGCAGAGCCTGGAGACTCTTTGGCCAGCATGCTTTTTAAAATGTTGAGGTCATGGTGCTTTCAGCACTCACTGCTCTTCAGCTGCCCCCACTAGCTGCTTGGCAAACACCAGAGATCCCAACTGGTCACATTCACATTTCAGGAAAAGACTCTGTCTCTTCCTCATCTACCTTCAGCAGCCACCTTAGGTTATTTTACTATTTTGCTAGATGAGTGTGATCACGGGGAGGTTCCAGATGATTGGATGTTAGCGAATGTGACCCCCATACACAAGAAAGCTCTCCTTTCAAACCCTCTGCTTTCCTAGTCTGTTAGTATAAAATTTTAGGCTCCTCACCTGTAAGCCCAACGGTCAGCAGTGACCGTAGGAGGTTTGTCTCTCTAAACCAGTCCCTTGAGGCTGGGATGGAGGCAGGTAAGAATTCTCTACACAAAAGAACATCAGCCTTTCTGAAATCACAAATGGGAAATATTGCAGCAAGACAAAAGAGAGTAGCAAAATGTGGATGATATTATCCCGGCGAGAACCAATCTCAGCATCAAACTTTGTGATTTATCTGCACAACCATGATTTCATTTATAAAAGGAGTGGGGCCTCTACAACTTACAGTTAGCACAAGAGAGTCAACACAAAGTTAGACACTGGATCATAGAATCATTAGAGATTGGAAGGGACCTCAAAAGATCATGCAGTCCAATCCCCCTGCCACAGCAGGATCACCCAGACCAAGTCATAGAGTCAGTCTGGGTTAGAAGGGACCACAGGATCATCCAGTTCCAACCACCCCCCACCATGGGCAGGGACACCCCACCCTAGATCAGGCTGGCCAGAGCCTCATCCAGCCCAGCCTTAAACACCTCCAAGGATGTCAAAAGCTGTTTGTGTTTGTGAAGAAACACACAACATTTTCAGAGATATCAAGGACTACGATTTCAGTTACTTTCTGAACAGACCACAGTGAATGACAGCAATTGAAATTTAAGCAGTAAAACCAGCGATGACACACAAAGAACATTTTGTAGCCTTGTCTCCTGTTTCAACACAGAATTACTAAGACTGTTTTTAGTGGAAGTAGAAATCACAGACCTGCTGCTCCTGCTCTTAATTACATCTTAAAAGCCAGGCAGTATTCCAAGCCAAATTTGTCTTGGGAAGGTGAATCTTTGCAATTAGCAGTGTGAATTTCACTGAAATAATGCAAAATCTGATGATTTGCATACAGTAGCAGGCATGATGGTTCAGCATGAGTGTTGCCCTCGTTTCTCTTGGTACAGTTACCTCAGTCAAACCGTCTGGATGAAAACCACGAAACTTCCACCAGCAAAAACACTTGTTCTCCCCCCCCGCCCCACTTTAAGATTGCTTATACTGAGCTCACTTTGTGAAAGAGATAAAGACACAACTTGAATGAAATCTGTGGATGTCATCAAACTACTTCTTGGTCAGAAAGGTTTTTTTACAATCTTTGTTGCTTCTGAATGAGGCAGGCTGAATGCAGACTCTACGTCCTAGCCCAGGTGTCCTAGCAGCCAGGTTCCCGCTGTGCCTGAATATATTTCTGCTTCTCTGCTTGCCTATCTCTCTCTTTCTTCCTTTCCACTCTTGCTTGTTTTGTTCTAGCCCTAATCACATGTTTCCACAAATTATTATTTCTACACACATTGAATGTCACAAGATTATTTGCTTTAAGGTCATGAGACTTCAAGTTCTGCCTTTTTTCCTATTTCTAATGGGCCTGTTAGAACTTTCCATCAAGTTTAACTCTGTTGAGTAAAATACAAGATTCGACGTTGATCACACCTCAAGTCTAAAGTGAAGCTGGTGAGGAGAAATAGCATTAAAACACAATTGCTCTAGTGAGGCTCTAATGCTTTAGACCCCACACTCTTCCATCTCTGTGGGGTTTGGGGCATTGCTTCTTTTACTCTTTTTTGAGTGGCATCTGCTTGGACTGCTTGGACTAGGTGAGCAGGATGGAGCTCAAGCTTTCAGCCTCATCTTAACCAGTCTGAATTGTGGGGATTAACCCTGACGTGCTAAATTTATTTATATGCTGAGATAAGAAAATGGACCATCACCACAGGAAGCCTCCCATGATGCTTTTGATGTTCTGGGTAGTGTTTGATAATGTCATATACAGAGGTAACCATCTTGTAATGACAAATTAGCCAATACAACTGAAACCAGCAGCTCTTTTGGCACTCTAGGTCTGTCTGTATCATACAGTGACTTCTAAAAACATTGCCAAGCCTCCTGTGCGTCAGCTGATTCTGGAGCTAAACATCAGCCTTATCAGTCCTCTTAGCTGTGCTGCAAGCCCGAGCTGAATAGCCCTGGTACAGCTCTTCCTTCATACAACTGAATTGCTTTTGTGGCCTCTGCATCTCTGTGCTGTGCAGCCCACAGCCTGCTGACACTGTCCCAGGCTTCCTAAGCAGGACAAATGCACCCTTATTTAAAACTCTGTTGGAATTCAAAAGCTTGATTTGGTGGTTTTAGTCCGGATTCATTCTAATTGGTAAAAGAACAATAGCTCCTCTTTCTTCTCTAAACCCATCTGTGCAGCTCAGTTTCTGTTCGTGAGTCCAACCTGCTCCATGCTACCCCTGGGCAACCTCTGCAAAAGGGCCTGAGATGCAATGTGGTGTTTGCAAGACAGTGCTTCCACCCACGTTAGAAATGACTTACCTTTCCAATTGTCCTTACAAATCTGTTTCTGCTGTTGATTTTGAGCATTCATATCGATGAAGTGTGTGTGAACAAGCAGCCCACAGCAAGTTTAATTACTGAAATACTGTTACACATTCTGTGGCACTAAAACATGGTTCTGGGGCTCCCCTGGCAGATCTCATTATGTGTAGTTTGTCAGTGTAAATCATGACACATCTTTTGATGCAGCAGAGTAGGTAATTGCATTCATAATATAGAAGTTATAGTGGCTATTAAAAAAAGGCAATGAACAGAACAACAGCCCCTGTCAACCCATACAGTGCTACATGCATGGCTGGTGGAGCAGTTCATTAACGTGCATCCCTCAGAGGGCAGCTACAGATTACATGTCACTGGTGACCGTTACTGAAGTGCTCTGACGTAAACCCAAGATTCCTCACATAGACTTTGATAAGTGCCTCTGTTTAGAGTTCAGGACCACACAGAGTTTGGCTGTGGTTTTTTTTAATGGGAATCATTGTTAATAGAACCCAGTATGGTGTCCTTGCTATAATTTATTACCTTGTATTTCCTTCACTTTGTTCTCTTATCTTGTATATTTGAGCTTCTCCCTTGTAATAGCTAAAAGAATAGCCTACAGCGTGAACAGTTCTGTTTATCTTCATAATACCATTAGCAACCAGATATATCAGCTAGATAAACTCCTCCAGCTGAAAGAAGTCCTCCCACTTTCTTAACCATCCAGGGAAGTAGTTGCTGGATCCTGCACAGATCCTGGATGAGATCTTATCCTGAGATGTTTGCGTACTACCCTGCCACTTCAAGAGCTCATTCCGAGCAAACATGCCATCCGGGAAGCGAAGGGAGAGCAGTGTATTCTTGCCAAGCCTCAAATATTTGCTCTGAGACAGCCCTCATCAGCTGCTAACACAGCCAACGCAGGGGCCAGGCACAGAAAAGCTGCCATTCAGGCTTGGCAGCCAGATTATGGGACTGTCATATGTTCTTCAGACTTGGCCACAAATATTTATTTTCTTGCTAGGGCAGTGGCTTGAGGGTAAATTTACTGAAGACTTCTTGAAAACCTCTTTTCTTAACTTTTGCAGTTAAATGATTTTTCAAGGAACTTTAAAAGAAAAATAACTTGGTGTGTCCCATGGCAAGCCCTATACATGTGATGCAGTGAAGATGACCAGCATGACAAAGCAGTTCCTAGCTTTGGAAAGGAGCTGCTGAGCAGGCAGCTCGCTGGAGTAGAGACAGAAAACTCAATTCTGCCAGGGTATCCATCCGCATGGCACTCCAGAAAAATCCACGAAAGGCCTCCTCGCACGTGGCACGTCTAATAAACACTGAGACCAGCTCTGGGTAAGAGCATCACCTCTTTGAGCTAGACAATTTCTGCGTGCAGGTCAGAGAACTCTTCTCTGTACCCACACATCCATTTGTGGGCAGTGGTTTTCATTAACATCAGCACAACAAGCATAAACACAGTTTTCAACGGAAATTTGATGATCCTGATAAAATTATTCAGCACAGAAGATAAGCAGCAGGATGTTCGTGTTAGTCCCATCTACCATTTCCTTTTCTTTTGACTGCAAAAACTGTAACCAGAAGGGAAATAAAGCTCAACAGAATACTGACGGAACGCTGACCTCGCAGCCATGACAACAACACACTCTAATCAGAAAATGGAAAATTTTGACTGGAAGATGTAATGTGTTACTCAGAGTTAGAGGGAGCCCATGATCATGCTTTGTATAAAGAATGAAGCCCTCCCCACTGTGCTTCCAGCTCCTGGCATCCCCCTCTTCTGTGCCAAGAGCGGTCTGACCCTGCTGGCACCAGAAATGCAAGCGGTGCAAACTGCCACTCCTGCAGAGCACCAGCCAGCTTTTCTGAATTTTAAGATTGCAGCCAATTACATGATATCAAGTTTTATGGAAGTCGGTCAATTTTTAAATAGAAAGAACTTGGTTTATTTAAGGAGTAGGTTTTGTGTTGATTTTGATAGATTTTTGATGGGTGACAGTCTTCGTTACCCATAGATACTGAACACCCAGTGAGGCTCCAGAGGAATGAAGATACTGATGCTCTAATTTCGATCACATTGCAACGAGGGAACTTGCAAAGTGCATCCATCTCACACTCCTCTGCTTTCTTATCTGCGAGGATTTCTTTGCAGATGTTTTAATGGGTGTCTGCTGGCAGACAGCACAGTGCTATGTCTCTTAGCAAAAGGAGCTTGTTTCATGGCAGAGGCATTATTCAGTAAAAGAGGTTTCGAATATTAAACTTCAATAATAATCATATTTGACTACATTAGTGCAGAATATTAGATATTTTTAAAAATCAGAATGAAGTTAACAACCTAGAAGTATACATTTCATTTAAACTGGTGGCCAAATGTGGAGAAAATATCAGGCACCAAGTCCTGTTTGGACCCTCCACTTTCAAAGTCTCAGTCATGAAGCAGTATTTCAAAGTAGACTTTGGCTGAGACATGGTGTGAGGGATTAGTGAGAAAACAGAGAGGTTGGAGGTTATTTTCTCTGTGAAAAGACTCTCAAGCTGGAATTTTACAGTGAAAAGCAAATTAGTTGAGTCCAATAATTTTCTTCACCTGTACAAAGGATTTGCTGACTGACTCAGCTTTCCTCTTTACTCCCCATGATGTATGAAGGAAACTGGAGGATGCAATAAGCTTATGAACAAATAACAGATATAGGGGAGAGTCCCTTTTAGAAAAGGATGATTTACTACCTTAGGAAGAGCCATGGTGTGATCCTTCTGCCCTTGAGTTCTCTTTTCCTTCTTTGATGTCTCCCATCTATTTATAAAGTGCTCGGAGTTTGCAAGGATGAAGTACTCTATGTAAAGCACAAGGTCTTCTTTGTATTAAAACACATTGAGACAATTTATATTTTAAAAAGAGAAGGAAACAATTCAGCAAAGAATTCAGTTTGCCGTGCTTTGCTTTAAGATCTGAAATAAATCATGATAAAACTGGGACATTTTTTCTCATGGCTTCAGAAAGCTTCATCTGGTTTTCTACTCAGAGTAAATGAACCTGAAAAACAGAAACTAAATCTTAACAATAAAAGATCCCAGAAAGTTGAAATGGATGCAGAGTTTTGGCTTCTAGGCTGTAATTACAGTCTAATTCAGGCAAACTGCAATTATACATAAATAACAAGTTGAAGCAGCACTGCCCTGTGGAGATGAAGTACTGAAACTAATCTCTATCTTAAGGGAAATGTGCTAGGCCAAGGTGGAATAGAATATGCTGAAACAACTGTGGAAAGTGTTTGATCTGCACAGGAGGTTTTATTTTATTAAGCACGTTGACAGTGATAGACCTGCACGTGTCTCGAGCAAATGACTAAAGTAAGGGGTCTTCTGGGTAGTGTGATGAATTTTTGATTTAAGGAGCAAATCAACAGCACACAAGGTAACTCCTTTGGTTGCCTTGAGCTATAGAACTGGTTAAAGAACTGCCTAGAACCACAGAACTGGTTCTATACCACATGACATTTTGCTGCCAGTTTTGAGGCTTCCACTAGACCTTCTAAACTCACGCTGTGCAGAACCTCTTTGGCCAAGGAAAGCTACAGACTTTATGAAACCACACGAGCTGTAAGGAGTCCTGAATTCTCTGAGATTCTGACGTGGTTCTTAACCTACCCTATGTGCCATGGAGTTTGGGAGGCCAGATGCTCCCCATTGGGTGAAGAAAGGCCTCAGATGGGGTCCCATGCTGAAGACCATTTCATGCTGGTTGTGCATCTGCCTGCACAACCATGCAAAGCACATCATTCTTCCCAGTTGGTTGTATTCACTAAGCACAAGCAGGACAATTTGGGCGATCCGGCTGCAAAGGACTTCACATAACTGAGCTAAACTTCAACAAAGCTGTCAAGTGCATCCTTAACTGCTGTGCTGAACTTCAAAGGAGTTTCTCATTCACATTCCTTTGTACACTTAGGTCAATGAGATTGTCACACTGCCTGTCATGTTGGGTTAGAAAGAGAAGATTAAAAATGAGAACCTTCCTTCTTGTCTCATGTACAAGCACAGAAAGGCTTAGGTTGTAAGGGATCATTTACTCCAACCTCTCTGTATTAGACAGGGATGTCTCTCAACTAGACTTGTTGTTCAAGGCCTCATCCAATCCGTCCTTGAACATCACCAGGGATGGGGCATCCACAACCTCTCTGGGCAATCTATTCCAGAGACTCACCATCCTTTTACAAAAGAACTTCAGAAGATCTAATCTAAACCTGCTCTCCTTCAATATAAAGCCATTTCCTCTTTCTCTATTGTGAGAAACCCTTGCATCTGGTTCCTCTCCAGTCTTCCTGTAGGTATTGGAAAGCAGCTATTAGGTCCCTCCAGAGTTTTCTCTTGTCTAGTGGAACAACCCTGCCTCCATCAGCCTATCCTCATAGCAAAGGCTCTCCAGCCCTTAGATCATCTTTGTGGCCCTTCGCTTCAATGTTTCTATATCCTTCTTATGTTGGGGACACCAGAACTGGACCCAGTATTGGAGGTGGGGGTCTCACAAGAGCAGAGTAAAGAGAGAGAATCACCTATCTGGCTCTGCTGACCACACATCTCTAGATGCATCTTAGGATACAGTTAGCTGTGTGAGTACACTGGCAGCTCGTGTTGAGCTTCTCATCTATTAACACACCAGGTCTTTCTGTTCAGGGCTAAAAAAGCTTTTCCAATTCCATTAAACTTCGTGGTGTGTGAGCTGGTTGAGACAGGCTGTTTCCAACACATCCAGTTAGCCGAAAAGTCACAAAACGGTTGTGTTGTCATTATTTGACTTGGCTGTTTTGCTGATGGATAAGCCATCGCTCACATAGCTGACCTGTACGTTACACCAAAGAGCAGAAAGCAGCTAATCACTGGAGATGGTTCTCATTTTTTCTTGCCCAATTCAAGGCTCTGTGTGAGCACATCTAGCATTTCATAGATTCATAGATCATAGAATCATTAGGGATTGGAAGGGATCTTGAAACATCATCTAGTCTAATCCCCCTGACACAGCAGGATCACCTAGACCAAGTCACACAGGGACACGACCAGGGGGTNCCCAGGATGCTGTTGGGCCTCTTGGCCACAAGAGCAGACGTATTTAATATGATGTGTGTCCTGTCACTGTGATTCTCTAAAGCTTCTGAGAATTGCTAGTGAAATGCTGTAGAACTTTGGGGCCTGAAATGCCAAACACAATAAAGGTGGGGGAGAAGTAAAACATAGGAAAACACAGGCTCTCTTAGGCAATTGGGCAGTACAGGTTCAGCCTCAGACGTTTTTAGGTGGTATTGGGCAAACCATTCAACCTTTCTCTCTTCATTTTCTCCTCCGTAAAACTGACACCATGCTCTGCTGAACGGAAGGGGAAAGGGACAGGTTTTGACCTCATTACAGCACAGAAAGCATCTGATGCTGACAATGCAATGAGTGAATTTCTTGAAAGAAAATAATACACGTGTTCCTCCAGAATTAGTCCTAACATAAGCAGTGCTTAAATTTCCCCTCTTTTTGTTAAGATAACCTATATCTGCATAAAACAGGATAGGCTGAAAACTGCCTACCAGCCCCCCTCTCCAAATGACAGCAGACATTGGACTTCTTGAAGCATAAAAAAACCTGGATTCTACTAATTATTTTTCTGCATTAAACAGAGTCTTGTCCTAGAATAACCACCTTTGGCAACAAGACTCTTTTGTTGTAAATCTTCAGAAACTATGACAAAAACACACAGCGTAGCTTTCTATTTATTAATTCTGAACAAAGTCTTACAAGTTTCAACAGCAGTTATAAAACAATTTGAGAAGGTTAAGACATCCCTCTTGTTACCAAGCAGACTTTTGCTAGCCCTGCCTTGGGCCAACAGTACTTTTAAACTTTTATATGGCCTAGGATTTATAACTTAACTGCGTGTAAGTAAAAAAATGACCCTAGTTGGAATAAGAAAGCCTTTGTGGATGTTTTATTTTGGAAATCAGTTATTTGGTTCCATGCTGAACTGAAATCACATGTTCTGTCCTGAAGAACTGCTTCTGTTCCACTGTTTACATACCGTGAATACTTGTTTAAAAGACTCCTTCCTGTGAGCAAAGCTCACAAAGAAAAGCTTGGCCACTCTTTACAGAGAGCAGGCAAGACCTGGTCCTGCGTGCTGGCTCCTGAGGGTTCCTGAAGAGCTGAGCTCTGACCTGGCCCCTGCCCTACTGCGCTCAGGGACAAGGTTTCGTGCCTTTACTCTTGAATGCGGTGCAAACATCCTCCTCTGCAAGACCGTAGGATACAGGGTTAGCTGGGGGGCTGTCGTGACCAATGGGCGTTTCCACTTATAAAGTAGGACACGAGTTCTTGAGCAGATGATTCTGTACTGCTCCATGGTGACAGCTGTAACCTCCTTCCTGCAAACATACTTAGCAATGCCAAAAATCTGACCTGCCAAACAGAAAATGGCCTCTAAGCAGAAGAGAATTTACGATCAAACAAATCAAGGGCATTTTTGAGCTCTTGCAACATCTGTGGAGAAATATTGCATAGAATCATATTATTAAGATTGTCTAATACTGCATACTCATAAAGAAGTTTAATTAAGTTTCCTTAGGTCCTCACATTATTTCTGTCGCATCCTGACTTTTCTGAATTTATCTTGTCGTCTTCATTTGTGTCCTTAGCACCCTTCATGAGTCATAGGTAAAGTATCAGGACAGCATATGCTCTCTGAATGAACAGATTTTTAAACACGATTATTCATAGTTGTATGAGCAAAACCCTCTTCTCAAACATCAGTATGTACAAAAATCACAGTCATCTGAGTACTCACAGCAAAGCAACTGCAGTAGAATGAAATGGAGAAATTACACTTTACCTGCCCTTTTACACGATCATTCACGCTATCTGCAAATCCTTGCCTGTGAACATCAGGCCTGTCTAAGTACCTACCAAGTCAGAGAAAGCACAGTTCTCCTGTTGTCACAACTCTGATAAAAGACAAACATGTATTTTTACATTTTCATGGCAGTAAATATTTACTTGATTTTTCTTTTAAATAATTACTTCTTAATAACCTTTGATAAACCTTTTCTTTCCATGAGTTTTTGTCTCTTAAGGTGTCCCTGCAGTTTTCAGCATTATGTACTGATGTGACATGGGGATAAGGCTCAATTGAAGACCTCGATCCTAGGGAAATGTAGCAGTCATACACATCTGCCCTGATGCAGTTTATTCACATTTCACATTTAAAGGTCAAGTCTCAAGGAATACTTAGCATTATGTATTACACCAAGACCTGAAAAGAGTCTAGTGTAGGGCAACGAGGATGATGAAGGGAGTGGAGCACCTCCCTTACGAGGAGAGGCTGAGGGATCTGGGTCTCTTGAGCTTGGAGAAGAGGAGACTGAGGGGTGACCTCATTAGTGTCTATAAATATTTGAAGGGTGGGTGTCAGAAGGATGGAGCCAGGCTCTTCTCAGTATCATCTAGTGATAGGACGAGGGGCAATGGTTGTAAACTGGAACATAGAAGGTCCACATAAATCTGAGAAGGAACTTCTTCCTGGTGAGGGTGACAGAGCACTGGAACAGGCTGTCCAGGGAGGTTGAGGAGTCTCCTTCACTGGAGACATTTGATACCTGCCTGGATGTGTCCCTGTGTGACTTGGTGTAGGTGATCCTGCTGTGTCAGGGGGATTGGACTAGATGATATTTCAAGGTCTCTAATGATTCTATGATTCCATGCTAATCTACATTTAAACACATTCTATTTAATTTTTTAGACACACCACATTTATTTTTTAGTAGAAAAAGCCCTTGTATTTTTTTTAAAGTCAAGTTTGCATCCAGGCTAAGGACATGGCAGCATTCACTGACTCAAGCTTATGACCTATTCTGCTAGGCTCTGTCTTGTTAAATTCACACACACCACATCATCTCCTTGACCTCATTTACCTCGCAAGAAGTCAGTGCCTAAAGCAAAGGAAGTTGAGTTTTAAAAACAGTTGGTTTTGCTTTTTATGTTTAAAGCTATTGAATACATAGGGCCTGTAAAAGGGCTCATGTCCCTGCAGGTATTTTTTGGTACATAGACAGCACCAGAAAGCATTTCAGTTTTGCCCTGGAAAAGCAAGCAGGCAGCCTTGACAAAAGCATGAAAAGAAAATAGGTATTTTAGCAACAAACATTCCTGTTCTTAACCTTCACTTTCATTGCTCACAAAGAAGAAAATGCAAAAAGAGCTTTTAAAGCAGCAAATATGCAGAAATGGCATAGATGTGATGGTTTTCTGAAGGCTGTGATTCTAAATATAGACATAGACTTGGGCAGACCTCTGCTACCCCCTTGAAGTAGAAGGTCCAGTGTAGAATTTGCAATTTCCTTGAAGAAATGCACTGAATTCATTTGATCAGACAGTGTTTGGTTACAGTGGACAAGGGGCTCAACACTGTCCCTTGATGAAAGGGAGCTTGTACAAGTGGATAGGAATGTGGGGAGTACTCAAATCCCTTCCCTTCCCTTCCCTTCCCTTCCCTTCCCTTCCCTTCCCTTCCCTTCCCTTC
>VXBP01001735.1:243531-640807 GCA_013400115.1 Rhinopomastus cyanomelas | reverse complement strand
CCTTCCCTTCCCTTCCCTTCCCTTCCCTTCCCTCACATTTTTATTTGTCTTTTGTGTTTCCAGTCCCTGCTCTATGTTCAGGACAGCCAGGACATTTCCAGTATACAAAAGGACACAAGTCACATACCCTGCAATATCAGTCACAGGAACTGGGACTAAAAATCTGGTGGAATGGTCTGTTCAATTTAGAGACAAATTCAGATTGCAAATTGGTGTGACTCTCTCCACTGAATCCAATTTAGACACGTGGTTGTCATTAGTTGTATACCACAAAAAAATCTGTGTGACCTTGTGGACAAGGTCCTCGAGGGCACAGGAAAAGTCAAGAAATCGCTCATAAAAACTGCGTGAGCGCTGCAGAACAACTGTCTTCTGACAGACATGGGAAGTAATTTCCTTACAATTATTATCTTACTTGCATTTTTCACTTGCCTGAAGTATTAATAGATATCATTTATTAATAGATGACTCCACATTAATGACTTTGGGTTATTGCTGTTGCTAATCCTTGTGCATAGTGTCTAATGTTTCCAGATTTTTGTGGTTGAAATCCTGCGGGTATTCACTACCTGCTGACTCAAGGCTTTTGTATTCCTACTCATCCTAAGCATCATTTGATTTTAGTTTGAGGAAGTTTAACCTAATAGTATGAGCTGGTTCCCATAACAGAAAACACCTTGGCCACCTCCATACCCATCAGATGGCTACAGGAGTAACCTGAAAACAAAGTTTCTGTGACTAAGCACAAAGGAGAGGAAGCAGTCAGCTCTGTTGCTGAGGGATGAGTCTACAGGCTCAGTGTCCCGCCAAAACCTCAGGATGCAATTCCCCAAAGGGCATTTAATCAGAATATTGAGACATAGATAACCTGGACAGGCTGGAGAGCTGGGCAGAGACAAATCTCATGAAGTATAACAAGGGTAAGTGTAGAGCCTTGCATCTGGGCAAGAACAACCTCAGGTACCAGTATAGGTTGGGGACTGACCTGTCAGAGAGCAGTGGAGGAGAATGGGACCTGGGGGTCCTGGCGGACAGAAGGACGACCATGAGCCAGCAGTGTGCCCTTGTGGCCAAGAGGGCCAACAGCATCATGAGGTGGATCAAAAGGGGGGTGGTTAGCAGATCAAGAGAGGTTCTTCTCCCCCTCTACTCTGCACTGGTGAGACCACATCTGGAGTATTGTGTCCAGTTCTGGGCCCGTCAGTTCAACAGTGATGTGGAGCTGCTGGAGAGAGTTCAACGTAAAGCAACAAGGATAATGAAGGAAGTGGAGAACCTCCCTGATGCGGAGAGTCAGAGGGAACAGGAGACTGAGGGGTGACTTCATTAATGTCTATAAGTATTCGAAGGGTGGGTGTCAGGAGGATGGAGCCAGGCTCTTCTCAATGTCATCTAGTGATAGGACGAGGAGCAATGGTTGTAAGCTGGAACATGGGAGGTTCCACATCAATATGAGAAGGAACTTCTTCCTGGTGAGGTTGACAGAGCACTGGAACAGGCTGTCCTGGGTGGTTGTGGAGTCTCCTTCACTGGAAACGTTTAGGGTGGGGTGTCCCTGCCCATGGCAGGGGGGTTGGAACTGGATCATCCTGTGGTCCCTCCGAACCCTGACTGACAGTATGACTTGGCCTAGGTGATCCTGCTGTGTTAGTGGGATTGGACTAGATAATCTTTTGAGGTCCCTTCCAATCCCTAATGATTCTGTGATTCTATGATTCTAAGACCCACCTCGGTGTGTTCATGTGTGACTTCATCTAGGTGATCCTGCTGTGTCAGGCGGATTGGACTAGATGATCTTTCGAGGTCCCTTCCAACTCCTAATAGTTCTATGATACTATGATAATTATTAAATATGTGCCACTTGTTAAAGCAGCCCACCTTTAGGTGAAGAGGAGAGAACTGATTACCTTTGGCTAAAACAAGAATTCATAAAGTGTTTGCCATCACGGACATCCAGGGCTTTGCATTTTCACTGTTACAGCTGTGCCTCTTTTGCAGTGTTTCTGTTCCAGGCACACAAAGTCCAAGTCCTCGCAGCACCTGCCTTCCTGACTATCCAGACAGAGGCAGCCCTCTCTGTCTTTAGGTGCTAAGTCTGCCCCAAACCACCCAAACTGCTGTGAATTAATGCCAGAACTTGTTTTTGTGGTTGTGGGTGAACAAGAAACTCTTCTCAGAAATCACAGAATCACTCTGATTGGAAAAGACGCCTGGGATCATTGAGTCCAACCATCTACCCTACCTTACAAGTTCACCCTTAAACAATATCTCTCAACACCTCATCCAAAATATCTTTAAACACATTCAGGGATGGTGATTCAACCACCTCCCAGGGAAGCCCATTCCAATGCCTGACCACCCTTTCTGTGAAACTTTTTTTCCTAATATCCACTCTAAACCTCCCCTGTTGTAACTTGAACCCATTCCCTCTTGTTCTGTCACTGCTTGTGAGAAGAGACCAGCACCAACATATCTACAGTGTCCTTTCAGGTAGTTGTAGAGAGTAAGGAGTTCTCCTTTCAGCCTCCTCTTCTTCAAACTAAAGAGTCCCAGCTCTTTCTGTCTTTCCTCATAAGATTTATTCTCTAGGTCCTTCATCAGCTTAGTTGTCCTCCTCTGCACAAATATGATGGTAGAAGTCACTAAACTGTAGTCCTTCCAGTGGAGGTAGATGTTTGTACACATTGTGGTGCCTCAGGAGAGCAACATTCTTCCCAGGCAGTCTCTGGCAGATCCTTCCTCACTGTAGTAGCTTTTCTTTGTTCATTGGGTCTCCTCATGTCAGGACATCCTTCTTTTAGAATTTACTGGGGACAGGCTAACTAAAAGTTAGGTTTTGTAGAAATCCCACTCGTAAACTTTGGTTTTCTCTAGGGGTGCTTTATTCTTAAGTCCCCAAAGTGTTCTAGCACGTGTGCTAGCAAATGTGCTGGCTAGGCACATTTCTCACCTGGACTGAGGCAACCCCTCATATCAATTTAGGGCAGATGAAGTCACAGATCTGAGGAGAAGAATGAACTGCATGCCCTCAAATAGAAAATCTTTCCAGACACTGTTTTCATAAAACCAGTCTGTGATTCATGGAATTTGCCTACCTACTTTCTGTTGTAGAGACTCATTCTGCAGACACGTGCTGAAGTTGTTTCCATCTAAGACTCGCTTTTGTAGCAGTGAATTCAACTCATAGACTCATAGACTTACAGACTCAGAGAATTGTTTGATTGGAAAGAACCTTAAAGATCATATTGTTTAATCCCCCTACCACAGACAGTGACACCTCCCACTACAGCAGGTTGCTCAAAGCCCCATCCAACCTGTCCTTGAACACTTCCAGGGAAGGGGCATCCATAGCCTCTCTGGGCAACCTGTCCCAGTGTCTCACCACCCTCACAGTGAGGGATGTCTTCATTACATCTAATCTAAAACTACTCTCTTTCAATTTAAAGCCATTGTCCTTGTCCTCTCACTTTCTCTCTTCAGCTTTCATGTAGTTCTTAAGTACTGGGAGACTACAAAAAGTAGTTTCCTAATGCCTATCCATGAAGTAATATAGTTTTCCAAGATACAGCAGAAGCTCTCCACAAGCCAGCATCCACTTTGCACAATCAAGAAATGGATGTATCTTCATTACTGCATCGATGATTCCACACTGGTGTTTCCACACTAAGCTCAGTACAACATAAGGTCTTTTACTGCACCTCAGCTTTACAATCTTCTTGCATTTCTTCTAACCACTACTTCGGTTAAGTAAAAGAAGACAACCAGGAAACCATCTTTATAAGAGCATTTAGGAAAATAACTCTGAGGATGCCATTATTGCTTTGAGATGAAAAAGTAACCAGAAGAGGAATCAGAATGCTTCCTATTTGTAGAGATATTTCTTTGGGCTCCCAAAATCTCCACTTTTAGGGACCACCAGTTGTGAACTTGTTAGCAATATGATGAATTTATTGCATTTCAGGCACATTTCCAGAAGCTGAGAAGCATCTTAGCCTTTATATTATTTCATTAGTACTAGAACAGCTCTTCTACGTTTCTTTTTCAGATCTTGAACCAAAGATGATTATTTTAATAGATTAGTGCTTTTAAGGAAATATGACATTGTTAATTATGTAATAAATAATATTAGGAAACAAGATTAGTAACCATAGGATATTGATAAGCTATTATTTATTTATTCCAAAGGCTCAAAATTATATATTAAACCTTATTTGGAAGTTTTAATTAATGCTTCTGCCACTGTTGCTAATCCTGAGCCTAGAAAGAGATGGACTATCACGTCAATGCAGCGCACGAGAAGTGATTCAATTAAAAGTATAAAATATTTACCTCTCCAGGCTGTGAGCTGGCACTAGAGATTAGAAGCAAACCATAAAATTTGAAGGCTAATAATTCTAACACAGATAATTATACAGAGAGATCTTTGTCTCTTTTTCCACAGCATCCATTTTCCAGCATGTTTTCTGGTAATTGCTTCAAGCATGTAAATAAATGTGAAAGTGGGCATGAGTCAGCGTGAGAGTGGGCTCTTGTCTATTACAGAAAGATGATTCCCAAACAGTCAGATGTATCTGCAAGATTTTCCAGCTTTGATTTTTATTATTTTCTGAAGTAAATGGCAGCTAGGGACCAACTGAGTGCCGAGATGATACAGCAGCAGCGCTCCAGGGAGGATGATGAAACAATGCTCATGATGGCAGATCTGTGGAGCTGGTTACTGCAATTACTTTGAGCTCTTCTGTGCAGCACAGTGAGATGAAAACTGCTCTGTCATGACTCAAGCAAACAGAGTTTCTTTCACAGCATTGTATGAAGGCCGCCACAACAGTGCTCTGTCCCCAGCACTATCCTGAACTCAAGTTGCTCAGCCGTTAGAATTACTAGTTCTGTTCAAATGCTGACAAAGTCTTTTCACAGACTCCCTTTGCTGGGAAGGACTCCTGTTGGTATTGGGATGGTCTTTGTGGGTACAAAGGGATGATCCAAGGAACCAAGTAAATCCAAACTCCTAGCACTTCAGGATTTCAAAGGTACCTATTGCCATTTTCAAATGTAATGGATTCTAGATTTGTAAGGACTCAGGTCTATGCTCAGTATTTTCTAGACCACAGTTCAATATGAATCATAGAATCATAGAATCACTATGGATTGGAAGGGACCTCGAAAGATCATCTAGTCCAATCCGCCTGCATCAGCAGGATCACCTAAACCAAGTCACACAGGAACTTATCCAGTTGGGTCTTGAATATCTCCAGTGAGGGAGACTCCACAACCCCCCTGGGCAGCCCGTTCCAGTGCTCCGTCACCCTCACCGTGAAGAAGTTCCTTCTCAGGTTGATGTGGAACCTCCTATGTTCCAGCTTACAACCATTGCCCCTTGTCCTATCACTACATGACACCGAGAACAGCCCAGTTCCATCCTCCTGACACCCACCCCTCAAATATCTGTAGACATTAATGATGTCACCTCTGAGTCTCCTCTTCTCCAAGCTAAATATGAAGCCTCATACTGGTTTATGAAAGTGTGTGGATAACACATACTTCAGACACATACCTGGGCTCTTACAGAAGTCACTTTGTGCGGTCTCTTGCAATACGTTTGTGGTGTGCTGTGTTTATAAATACAGAGGTGCTACATGTGTTTGCACTGAAGCCTTGAGCTGTGTGTTTACACACACCAGTGAAGGGTGGAATCTTTGTGACTGACAGCAGTCTCTCGCAGTTTACCTGAGATTCAGCCTTTCGTTTGCTAACGCCTGCGAGCGACGCTGGCCTGTTGCAGTGTACCTGTGTGCACACAGATGGTTGTACACACCAAATACCTGCTCCTCGACAAGCTGCTTCGGCCTCTCTTGCAAATGTTATCATGTTGCACAGTGGCTCAGAAAGGGAGCTGCACTTCACTTGTTTTTGTTTGCCTCTTATGGTTTTGTTACTGGGGCAACTGCAGATCATTGCAGTGGAAATGCTGCTTTCAGACTTTAGGATACTGGCAGCGTCACACAGCCTCAATTCTGAAATAATTTTTAAAGTTAAAAATGGAATTAAAGGCCATGCCTTGAGAAAGAACTGGAATGAGCTGATGTAAACAGACTAACGATTGCAACAGATTAGCAGCAGATTCACAATCCTGAAGTAGAACAAATTTCTGAGTCTTTTGGTATAAACAAAATTAACTGCCAGAGGGGAGACAATCTGCTTTAGTAATGTGCTGCATCATGATTTCAAATCCAAATTTGTGTTCTGAAACTTAATGCTCCTGAAAGACAATGTGGACATTAAAAGAATCTGCAAAGTGCATATAAAGATCTGCCTGAGCCTGTCATGACCCTCTCTTTTTTATAATTTCCCTACTGACACAACATGATGGGTTAAGAACCAGATCTCAAATCTCAGCTTCTCTCTGATATGCTATGAATGTGTGACAGAACAGGAGCAGCAGCTTCACAGCATCTAAACAAGAGTTCTAACTTGCTGGTATCACAGAAGTCCAGACAGACCTCTTGCTGTTGTTCAAGGTGTGCAAAAGGCCACGTGCCAGCAGACAGAGCAGAACCATATGTGGTCCTGCCTGGTTATTACTTTACTCCCAAAGTCTTTCCCAGGTTGCTGCCTGACTTGGGATCCAGGTACAGTCCTCTTTTGACAACAGCTGTTACTCCAGCTGCTACCCACATTGGGCCTTCCTCCCCTGTTTCAGCAATGAGGTTTTCAGTATGGACAACTGGACAGAGGTGAGGGCTTCCACTTCTTTTTCCACATCTTTTGCTCAGAATGTTCCCAAAACAACGATGACTTAAGCTCAGGCTGTGCTCAGGTAAGTCATAGGTATTTGCTGGGTGAGAAGAAAATGAGTCAGCACTTCTCAATTTCTTGTGAAGTGAAATGTGATTAGTATCCCTGTAATGTAGTTGTCTTCAGTATGGCTGCTTCTGTCAGAGATAGTCACCCTTGAAGTTCCTGTTAAAGCCAAAGAAGAAAACTGGGCATCTTTACAGCAGGTCACCTGCACTGTTTTATCTTTATTAGTCTGCTCCTAAAGCATCTCTTTCTGTCTTCTGTGAGCTGAACACCTACATGACTGGTTCTATGCTGGGGATGCCTGCATTCAATGAGATGAATGCCACTGCTTCTGACATTTTTGGATATACAATGCAACAGACAGCAGTACCTGTTTGTCACACGGCCATGAAGCATCATGAGGGGGCAGTGGAAGGAAGTAATGTAACTCCCAATGTAATTTCTTGCTTGAAAATTCTTGTCTTATGTGGAAAATGGCAGTGGGATTTTCATTTGAGTAAGGGTGGGGAGGGACAGGGGAGAGTCAGCCAGTTATGGATAAACAAGAGATTTGCTGACTTTTCTCACCTTCTTCTATGTTCACTAGAAAGACACACATGCAAGTCAAAATGCTGTGTGAAAATAGAATACATGGCTGTGACAATTTGTCAGAAATATTCTTTCCATGGCTAAGATGCCTGTTGTCATTCTTATCTGTAATTGTTCATCACAGAATCATAGAAGGGACCTTAAAGATCATCTAGTTCCAACCCCCCTGCAAAGGCAGGGAAACCTTCACTAGATCAGGCTAGTCAGGATCCCAGCCAACCTGGCCTTCAACACTTTCAGGGATGGGGCAGCCACAAGTTCCTTGTGCAGCCTGTTCCAGCATCTCACCACCCTCACAGGAAAGAAGCCTAAATCTCTTCAAGTCTGTAACCATTTCCCCTTGTCCTCTCACTATACACCTGTGCAAAAAGCCCTACCCCATCTTTCTTGTAGCACCTCCTTCAGATACTGACAGCTGCTGTAAGGTCACCTCGAAGCTTCCTCCTTTCCAGGCTGAACAACCCCAACTTGCTCAGGCTGTCCGCATAGGGGAGGTGCTCCAGCTCTCTGATCATTTTAGTTGCTCTCCTCTGGACACATTCCAGGAACTTTATGTCCATGAGGACTACAGAACTGGATGCAGTACTCCAGGTAGGTTCTCACACAAGTGCAGAATAGAGGGGGAGAATCACCTCCCTTGACTGACTGTCACTGTTTCTTTTGATGCAGCCCAGGACATGGTTGTCTTTCTGGGCTGCAAGTGCACACAGATGGCTCATGTAAAACTTCTGGTCCAACACCCCTCCCACCAAGTCCTTCCCTTCAGGGCTGCCCTCAATCTTTCTCCTCCCAATTTGTAATTGTGCATGGTATTGCCTTGACCTGGGTGGAGAACCTTGCACTTGCCCTTGTTGACCTTCACGCAGCTTGCACGAACCCACTTCTTGAGCCTGTCAAGGTCCCTCTGGATGGCATCCCTTCCCTCCAGTGTGTTGACTTCTCCACACAATTTGGTGCTGTCAGCAAACCTACTAAGGGTGCATTCAATTCCACTGTCCACGTTGCCAACAAAGATGTTAAATAGCATTGGTCCGAGTACCGACCTGTGAGGAACAGCACTCACCACATCTCTTCATTTGGACACTGATCACAACTCTGAGTGCGACCATCCAGTCAGGTCCTTATCCAACAAGTAGTCCATCGTTCCAGTTTAGAAATGAGGATGTTGTGCAAGACAGCATTGAATGCTTTGCACAGGTCCAGGAAGATGATGTCTGTTGTTCTGCCTTTGTCCACTGAGGCTGTGACCTCATTATAGAAGGACACCAAGTTGGTCAGGCAGGAATTGCCTTTGATGAAGCTGTGTTGGCTGTCACCAATCACCCCTGCATTATCTGCTTGCCTTAGCAAGTCCATGATCTTGCCAGGCACAGAGGTGAGACTGACTGGCCTGTAGTTCCCAGGCTCCTCTTTTCTTCCAGTTTTGAAAATGCGGGTTATGCTTCCCCTTTTGAAGTCAGTGGGAACTTCACCAGACTGCCATGATGCTGTCCTCTGAAGTACCAAAGCACACTGCTTCTCACCAGGTTCTATCTTACACTTTGTAGCTACTCATCAATAAAATCCATAGCATAAAGAAGCATAGGAAAAGAAGTCTTTCCCTGAGCTTTTGTTATGTAGCTCACAAGCTGGCTCCAGCTGCGTGTGAATCATTACCCCCTGGCTGCGCACGACCCATCCATGGCTTTTTGCAGGAGGCTTTCTCACTTGTTTTGGGAGCCAGATATGAGAGACCCTGCCACCTCCTTGTAGGCAGGGGTTTTCCTGAAGATAAGCAACCCTATAAAATGTACTTCTAGGTTTTGTTTCAACTAGTGTAAAAAAATGCCCTAGAGACTGCACAGTACTGCTCTATTAATTATATATTAATTAATATTTAATAATTAATATTAAGCAGAACATTTCTCATGAAAGATTAGGAAAGAATCATTCCTATCACTCTCTTACAGGGACATGTCCCTACTGCTTGATTCCCAGCTGGCTCTGACCCCAGGCTGCCACAGCCAAAGGGGATGCACTCAGTATACTGAAATCATTGTGTTTTAATAGAAGTTGATTTTCCTTGAAAGCTTTTTTCCATGATTTTTCAACCAGCCCCACACTCTGGTTCCACTAACAGGCTATTGCAGCACACATATAGCTTTCATTCAGTGGAGGCATTTCTCCTGGGTTTCAAAAAGGGGATTAAAAGAAAAGAAGGTAAATTAGCAGCTTGAGAAAGAAGTCATTTTGCAATGACCTTGGTCTATAATGTCCCAAAAACTGCAACCAAAACCTAACCTGACAAAGAAATGCATGGCTGGCTGATTGATTAATAGCCTGAAGACAGCTTTTTACCAAGTTAATTCATCTATGTATTTTCTTTGGGGAATTCTTAAACGCTGTGAAATTTCCCAGAAGGTAAATTGGATGGCTGAATCTTCAAATGTTAGTCACATTGAAATAATCTAGTTTAAATTTGTCATCTGTCTTGTGCTTCCTCTAATTGCCTACAGACAGTAAATTGGATGTCGTAGCTGTACATCACTGTGGTGCATCTCTTATGCATATAACGGCTTATAAGGAGCAGACAGCATGGGAAACTGAGTATGTGGATTGCACACCCACATGCCAAGGCTAGAAGCACACAGCTTAATTTAATACAAATTGTGACAGTAAATTAGTGACAGCAGGATTATTGTTCCATTTCCTATGTAGGAATTCCTGACCTGCTAGCAAAGGAAAAATAAATATTCTCGGAGAAGCAGCTGAAAAAATAAATGGCTGCATTTTGTTATTCCAAATACACTCAAAATTTAAATACAAAAGGGGGAAATCTTCCAACTACCTCTGGTTGATGCTGAGTTCTGCTCTCATGCTACTTCTGTCTCGGGTCTGGGGTGACCAACCGCACCAGGCAAGAGCTTCATCAGAGGTGCAATAAGGAAGTGAAGACACTCAGACTCAAGATGTGCTCAGTGGTGGAGATAGGTGGAATGAGCTAGCTGAGTCAAAACCTTTCCCATCCAAGATGAACCAGACCACTAAAAGTGAATTCTAACTGGAATGGTGTATACTTCTGCTCATCATAGAAAAACACAAACTGAAGCAAGATAGTTATTTTCAAGGAAATCTGTCTGTAGACCAGCCACAGGTAGATGATCATGATAAAAAAGATGGAATGTCTCAATCTCAGAGGTGGTCCCCACTTAAAGTTGCTCTGGTGCTTCAGCTTCTCTGATGCTCCAGAGGGGGATAAAATCTCACCACATTCAGATGAAGTCTTCTGCATTGCTTGAAGAAGTGGCAAGGTGAACTTATTCAAACCAGAAGAACAAAGTGAGATGGTTACAGACCTTGGCAGGACACTGGTGGCTGAAAATAAAGCCCGTAAAAATGATGCTAATTCTGTGATTGACTCCTTTGGTATTTGGATTAGGCTTCTAATGGAAGAGAGTTGCTGGCTGTGTTATGTCTTAGGACACATAAGTGCAAATTCTAGCCCACTGTTCAGACAGCGTGACTAATAAGGAACTAAAATATTGGGTTAAAAGATCTGTAAAGACTCTTTTCACAGTTGTACATGTGCATTTTAGAAGAATGTTGTAATTTCAGGTAAATTCACACTTGTATTTTCCTTAAGTCTCAACATAATCAGTTGAGGAGAGCAGAGCTGGAAACCTTTATTGCTAGGGATCCTGAGCAAACTGGTATCCTCTCCCTACTCTGTGCAACTCCCTGGGTCTGTCAGGATTGAGCCCACTGGGTAGTTTTTGCGATGTCCCTTTAATATCTACAAGCTAGTTGTACTGAATGGAGTCAAATCGAGTTGGCAGCCCATCACAAGACGTGTTCCCCAGGGCTCAGGATTTGGGCTAGTCTTGTTTAACATCTTTATCAGGGGACTGAGGACACCAACCTTAATGATTCTGTGAGTCTAAGCTTTTTTCCAGTGTGCAGAGGCTTGTCAGCCCAGAGAATAGAGAAATTGAGTGATGGAAAAGGACACAGTGAACCTAACGCAGGAATGAAATTTCAGCATTCTCTTAGATTTGCCTTCTCACAGTTTGATCTTCAGCAGATGTCCAGAAGGAGACCTGGCTCATCTAAATTGTGTACCCATTTCACTGAGGGAGTAGTGAACCAATGAGGAATGTCAGGACTGCTGTCCACTCAGCGTACTTCTGAAAGGAGATGTATAAAGGGACAATTGGCTTTAAAAGAACTGTGCTTGTACCCTGCCTGTCACTGTCTGGGAGACATGGCTATTTGAGGGAGCTTGGACCTACACTTGAACCTACTTGGCCCCTATTTGAGCAGCATCTTAATGAGGAGACTAATTTGCAGAAGAAGTAGTTACTCAGTTGAAGGGAAATGTAGGTGCACTTGAGGTAGCTGTCTTGTCTCCAGTGTTTGTGTACTCAGGCTGGAATCACAAAAGGAAGCAGCCACCTCTCCAAACAACCAATTCCATTGCAATTTGGGGTAAGCAACGAAATATCTAATAAATGTACATGCCCACTGAATTGGCTGTTTCATCAGTCTTCTTTCCACTACCATCTTTGTAACAACAAGCCTCGCTTTAAGCATTTTCATAAACTTTATTATATTTTTGTCTGATTTTTCTTACCAAAAGAGGCCAAATTTAGTGATTATAATGCATTTTGAGATTATGATGGTTTTGGAATTTGAAATGGAATTTGAAAATAGATAGTGCTGGTGAACATAAAGAGATGTGCAAGACTGTACAAAAATATTGTCACACAACCTGCAGTTGAGATCCATCCTGATTTGTGTTCCTCTGCAGTTCATGAATACCACACTCCTTACATAAAAGACTTACTAATTTCCTTTCTTTTTTTACCCAGCAGTAACAGTCAACTGTGACCAAATAACCTTCATTATTCTTGTTCAAACATCCATTAATATGGAATACACTACACAGGGAATTTGAACTGTTTCCCAGAACTACCTGTAGATTTGAAAAGGCTTCAGACTACACAACAATACCAAAATCCAAATGAGCAGTTTCTACGGCAACTACTGTTTACATGTGGAAATCATCTGTCACAAATAATCCATTCAGTGATGCCTGAATCAGATATTAGTAAGAATTACAGCATTTTCAATTACATTAATTTAAAATCCTTACTCTTTCTCACCAAGACTAAGATCACACTAGATGGACTTTTGCCAGACTGCTGCCTTGCTGAATTGTGTTTAAAACATCCTGTCTGCTTGTAACAAGGATGCTGACAAGTCACTCTAATAGCAAATAACAATTTATAATTGTGATGTTCTGTCTGAAGACCTTTTGCCATATTCATATAATCTCCATCAGAAATTTTCAAACAAAATGAATCATAAAGAGACATAATTAATTGGAAGAAAGCCAGGTATCTAAAGTAAACACTACCATTAGCATCATCAGCAGGCCCAAAATAGCCTCCAGAGATGCCACTGTCACAATGAAAAAGCTTTCAAAACAGTATGAAGATGTATTCTACATGTTAATGGAATCATTCTGCACACTCCAAGACCTCGAGAGCTGTATTTAGAACTTCATTTTCTGAAACTAAGGTGGTTACGTCATTGCTGTTAGCTATACAAAAACTGCGCTTCATTTAAGGACCAGGTCATGGTACATTTTGCCCAATGAGCAAAGGGGATCCAAAATGCTCCCTTAACCCACATGGTTACCCCCACCTGGAGTACTGTGTCCAGTTCTGGAACCTTTAGTACAAGAGGGATGTGGACGTGCTGGAGCGAGTGTAGAGGAGGGCCACGAGTGTGATCAGAGGGCTGGAGCAGCTCTCCTATGAGGCCAGACTGAGACAGTTGGGGCTGTTCAGTCTGGAGAAGAGGAGGCTCCCAGGTGACCTTATTGTGGCCTTCCAGTATCTGAAGGGGGCCTACAAAAAGCCTGGGGAGGGGCTTTTTAGGATGTCAGGTAGGTAGTGACAGGACTAGGGGGAATGGAGCAAAGCTGGAGATGGGTAGATTTAGAGTGGATGTGAGGAGGAAGTTCTTCACCGTGGGAGTGGTGAGAGCCTGGAATGGGTTGCCCAGGGAGGTGGTTGAGGCCCCATCCTTGGAGGTGTTTAAGGCCAGGCTGGATGGGGCTCTGGCTAGCCTTGTCTAGGGTTGGGTGTCCCTGCCCATGGTGGGGGGGTTGGAACTGGGTGATCCTGAGTGATTCTGATTCTATAACTTCTCCAGTGAAGTGATCCTGCTGTGTCAGGGGGATTGGACTGGACAATCTTTCAGGGTCCAGGGTCTTTTCCAATCCCTAATCATTCTATGATTCTATGAAAACTCCAGCCTAGGAGGCAACATGAAGGAAAGAGATTTCACTAGACCATCATTTTCTGTCAGCTCTGTGTGGGAAGGTGTGAAGAGCGTGGAAATTTGGTACTTATTATATCTGCTAATTTGGGTGTGCAAACATTAGCGTGCGTTGTAAAATCTACAGTCACCATATTTTTCTCTCGTCTATCTGAATTACGGGAAAGGCCACATACCCTGATAAACACATGAGCATTCTACTGGTATTAGTTCTGGAAAAAAACTTTAGCAATCGAGGGTATATTTCATAGAAAAAAAAAAGCCACAGGAAAACAGCACAAATAAATGAGATAGAGAGCATTATTCAAGAGATTGTTACTTGAGTTAAACATGCTTCATCAGTACATTTTCCAATCAATAATGATACTGAAAATATACATAGTCCATCTTTTAGTACAACAAGCCACATTTCTACTTCATCAGCAAGAGCTGTACGCAGCAAGCTGTGGCTTCCTGGTTCTTTGCCCAACATTGGCTTGTGAGCAGGTTATTAGGGCACTCTAGACGCTGCTTGTAAATGCTTCTGCTGGCCAGAGTCCTCAGTGGAAAATCTGGATCTGTGGGTTAGCTAAGTGCATAGTTTTCTAACCACATTTCCTCTCAGCCCTTCCTTACGTCTGACAGTGACCCTGCCTTTAGGGTAGAAAGGAGGGAGGAGTAAAAATTAGCTTAATCTACAATATGCATAAATCAAACTATACAGTACTGGCTATCTTATAAGCTCCTTAAGGTAAGAGACCCTTAGTCTTTTCTATAGTGTATTTTATCGATTCAGATACATTAAAAACTTTGTAATATAAATAATTAGGGCCTGTTTCTGTGGGTAACAAGGAGACAAAGCTTTATGTGCCTTCTCCTGTCTGTCAAAGTAGGCACCAATCAGAGTGTTCAACAACAGCTACCAGTGCACTGGAGCATTCATATTTATCTCCTTAATTTTGAAGGCCTGAAATCCAGTACAAAGGATAGCTCCTGTCAAACCATAATTCTGATCTTTGAAAGGCTGCGAGGCTTCTGTGAGCATGTGCTCCACCCGACAGCACATTCAAATCTGTGTTCTCATCCACTATATGATTACTCTGAGTAGGTTTTGTAAAGAGTGGCTTAAATATCATGTTTTATCCTTTCTGAAAATTCATTAGCAATATTGAATAACAAGGTGTGAAAAGAGAAAAAGCTTTATTTGGAGCATGCATGCTGCTTGTCGTAAATATGAATTCAGTGGATACTTTCTAGTCACTAAGATTGAACTAAAGATTTTCCCCAGACTCTCTACGTGTCTAGAGGTATTTATAGAATCATAGGAAGTGCTATGCTTGAAGGGACCTCTAGAGCTCATCTAGTCCAACCTCCCTACATAGGGACAACTCTACTGTGATGGGTTCAAGACCACAATTAAAGATAAAGAAAAAGAGAACAAAGCAGTTAGGTCTTGATGAGATCTCAGATAGAAATTGCCAGACAATGGGTAGCTTAGGGAAAATGGAAAAGAATTTATTAACTCTATGACTGTATACAGAAAAGAAAAAAAGGTTAAGCAAGTTAGTGAACACAAGCTAGAAACTCTGTCACAAATACCATTGCATGTCCTGAGAAAAATACAACGGGAGATCACTATCATATTGGTCCTTGGTTTTTTTACATTAGAGACCTGGGGAAAGAACATGTCAGTCAAGTACAGACAGGTACCACCATCCTCTCTGTTCCATCTTAGTGTCACTACTCTTGCCTTCAGATGCCACACTCTCAGCCATCCAGACTGATGAACTCTTCAACTCTTCAGCGCAGCTTCTCCAGCACAACGCTGATCGGGCAGGCCTGATTCCTCACTACCTGAACTGCATGCCTCAACATAGGACACAGGTTTTCAAACACGACCCAATCTCTGTCTTCCATGCCCAAGGTTTAAGGATTCTCAAGTCCTTCTGCTTTCTTTAGCTAAGCATGAAAGAATTCTCAGATGTTTCTCTTAAAGCTCCTTCTCTTCCCAGTACTCGAGCATCCCCAGCTTTTGTCAGTGGCAGAAATGACAAACTCTTAGAAATGACAAAGTCTGTCTTCCTGCTGATCAGTTTTTTCTAGGATGGCAGTGACAGCTGCATGGTCCCAGCCACGTGCAGGACTCAAGGTGGAGATTGACTGCGTGGCCACGTCAGCAGGTGCCTGCCCCCACTCCACAAATGTGGCTGAGAGGGTTCTATGACCCTCTTGTCTCCCTTCTACTCCTGCCTCAGCTACAGGGGGATATGGAAGAATCACTTCAGCTCAACGTGGGTCGCTGAATGGCTGCTCTGTGTTGGGGAGAAGATCATCTTACTGCAGCCTTCTAGTATCTGAAGGAGGCCTACAAGAAGGCTGGAGAGGGACTTTTTACAGGGACTACTAGGGACAGGATGGGGGGTAATGGCATTAAACTGAAAGAACTCGGATTTGGATTAGATCTTAGGAAGAAGACTGACTAACTCTATGACTGGGTCTAGGTGTTCCTGCTGTGGCAGAGGGTTGGACTAGATGATCTTTCGATCCCTAATGTTTCTATGATTCTATGATTACAAAAATTCCTCACTTTGAGGAACAAGTTGCCTAACAGGCTGTGGATGCCCCATCCCTGGAAGTGTTTCAGACCAGGCTAAATGGGGCTTTGAGCAATGTGGTCTGGGGAGAGGTGTCCCTGCCTGTAGCAGGGAGGTTCCACCTAGATGATCTTTAAGGTTCCTTCCAACCCAAAGCATTCTATGACTTCACAGTCCTGTCTTCAATTAATTAAAAATCTATGATAGGTCTGTGTTGACCTACACATGCCAACATTCTCCTGCCCTACTAGAACAGTCCTAGACGAGACTAAGGAGAAAAGCTTCTAATTGCTGTTGTTAGGAAATGCAACGCAGCACCACCCTTCCCCATTAAATGGGATGGCAGTCTGAATTGCAAGCATCAAGGAGCATGATTAGCAGGGGGGATGAATTTGTGTATGAGTCATGCTGATTAGCAAGCCTCTAAAAAGGTTCTTTTAAAGGCCTATTTTGCCTCTGTGCTACAGTCAAGTTCTCATACAGAAATAAAAAAGAAAGCCACAGAAGGTCTATGATAGATGAATAGATTGTTAGGAAGTTCAGCAAGTCATGTAGAAAGCTAGAAGCTTCTGCATGCTCACTGCAGTCTGACAGTGTGGACAAGTGGCTCCTCCAGGACAAGGCTTTTCCATAAGGGCTGGCTGATGGAGGTGTAGGTCGAATCTGGATGGTGCTCTGCTAAAATTAGACCACACTCGAGATATTGTTAGGAAGTAAGTGCCTTTCTCTGCAGAACTGTAATCTTTGAGCATGAATGTGGAAAAACTACTGACTTAGGGCTGCATTAAGGGGGGACCTACTAACAGAGATACTGCTAGAAAGTTGTCAGATGAGAGCTAAGTAGTCTGTATGCTTTCTTTGTGTTAGAAGCGATAGCTAAACACATGAAGACATGAAGTGATTAGTTTGCCTGTCTCAAACCTAATACTCATCTCTCTCTTTCCTTAGGACCAAAAGGACATAAAGTTGAACTCCCTCAAAGACATAACTTCTTTTATTCTCTGAAATTTGGGATTCATCTTTGTATCTTAACACAGAAAGGAATGGCTCTCTGAAAGGCAATTTAGAATTAGTACCTCTGTCCATGGAGTACATGATGCTGCTGAAAAATGCAGTGGAATATGGAGGGATCTGTAGACAGAGTGACATTTTCCACCAGCACAATAGATGAAACTCTGTGATGTACATTGTGCTGTTGACTTTCCTCTTCATTTGTTTGCTTTGCTTAGAGATCTTCAGGATCCTGACTACACTGATACCCTCTGCTGGAGTGAAAAAACTATTGTGTCTGAAAAGATTTTTCTTTTCCAGTAATTGTGCTGAAATGATTTATCTTTCAAACCCAGTAAATGTTACAAGATACCTTCTGATTTCATCTTGCTTTGCTCCTGGTGATTTTGCTTACATGATGAAAATGTTCAGATTTCCCCACTCCAGGTTTTGCTATTGGGTTTTTTGGTTTTAACTTTCTGATAAGAATAAAAGGTCCCCATACCTTTTTAGGGAGATGGGAAGTTGCCATCAGAAGAAAGTGAGAACCAACTTGTCCTTGTCTCTAGTAGGCCACTTTCCATCTGTCCAATGGCAAAATAAAACAAAAAGCAGTGTATGCCATCTTATCCCTTAGCTGAAACAGGTAAAGTATGATAGAATAGGTAAAGTACTCCAGCCCTGACAGAGGAATTCAGCTCTTCAAATAGCCTTTTACATGCTGTTTTGGTAGACCCTTCTCCTAATAGTGCATATACCACAGCTTGAAATTGTGGAAGAGATTGAAAACTAAGTATTAACAAGGCTTTGATAAAAATTCTCAATTATGTCCTGCTATTGATATATCAAAGTGCCCAAATAACATGCTAGGACCCATTTAATGGCAGCAGCAATTCAGCCATTAGGAGAAAATGTCAAGTGCATTGGGTAAAAACACATCTGGTAAGAATATATCAGCAAGACACTGATGAAAGTATCTTTTCAATGGAAGAGAATGATATATATGCAGAGTCTATGTGAATTGTACCTAGAACTATGATCTCTGTCTCCTGTGGCATCATTCATCTCATTGCAGATATTAGAGTGAACTGTGTGCTTTGCTTTATTTTTCCTGTCTTTTCATCTACAAAGAGGGGGGAAAAAGCGCTAAGTAAAAAATTCAGTTCTGTCAATGAGAAATACATGTATGCAAGCCCTTGTACTCTGAGATCCAAATATATGACTGTAAAGTGAATTCGCCTTTGGAAATCAAATCTAAATTTAAATTGAGGTCATGTGTTACCATTTTAATATGCAATAGTACTCTTGTTTTCAATTGGAGTCTACTAATTGCTCTGTGAAGAGTTAAAACAGGACTTTCCAAATGTAACTGGTCAAAAAAAAGAAAAAGATTTTCTGCCTTATTTGCCAGGGGGAAAAGTTTTGGAGCACTAGCCCTTCAGATTTTTATTTTTGTAGTATGGAGGTAATGGAAAATACGGACATGAAAAAATCCTTTGTGATGCAACTCTACAATTGAGTCAAAGAAAACAAACTCCATAGGGAGGTTGTTTATCTTATAAAACTATGTGCATATGAAAATCTTTCCTCTATCTTGTCAGACAAAGTAACATTTAATGACATATTTATGAAAGATTTAATGTGTATATATATAACAAAAAGGTAACAAAAAGAACGCTAGTCTTAACCAGCTGGACAACTAAAAGGTATCGCTTTGCACTAGCCTTTGCTCCTTGTGCTCCTTTGACATCATTAGATCAGTACCTTGTCTAGAAACACTGTGCTTCGATCCAGCAAGCAGGGGAATGGCATGATGGAACAGAATCAGCAGCAAACAGCAGAGGTTTCACCAGCACAGAAGAAAAGCCTCAAGCATGGAACTTTTTAGAATTTGAAACTGACAGACAAAGTCTCATACACGAAGATTTTGGCCTGTAGGAAGGACAGTAGAACCTGTGGAGTACCTGCTCTGAGAAGGGCTCAGCTTTGGGCTGAAAGTTGGCTCCATCTACTCTACTGGGCTTCAGGCTGGGAAACAAAATCACTATTCTGGGTCAGACAAACCACTATCTAAACTGGAAGCTTTTATCCTATACTGTGACTTTAACCTTCCTATACTGTGACTTTAACCTTGAGATAAACTAAAAGAACTGATAGCCTGCAGCATGCCGCCTTCCAATCTTTCACACTTGGAGGTAGAGAGCTCCCTTAATGAAGCAGAACACCTAACAGATGGGATCCTCAGACTTTAACAGGTTAGGGTTATTTAAAAAAAACATTCACAAGGATATTATTTTGCACAAACCCATATAAATATTTTGACTGTAAGGTATATTTTTAATGCAGTTGCCATCAACTGTAATCCTCCCATCCATATAACAACACCAATCTGAAATCTGTACACTGTGTTAAAAGAGTTTGTTTGCTTTAAAGTGTGGTCTAATTAGTCATGCTAAAGAGGAGTTTTGCTTGCTGAGGAATGGTGTTTATTATAACAGTTCATGATGCAGACCCACTTCTCCCTGTATGGTGTGTCCCCACCCAAATACAGGGATGTCTGTTATGTGACTTATAATCTCTGAAATTTTGTCTGCCTTACATCGTTTGAATGTTCCATGTTTTATTTTCACTTACTGGTTTTAAGGGTGCTTCTCAGGATTGACTATTTTCTACTTCTTATAAAAGACAATTTTCACTCTCCTGTCTGTAATCTGTACTTTTCTGTGTGGCTATACCTGCATGCCGAGCTTGGAGGCCATGGAAAATAAGTGTGAAAAAATTCTACTGTGATATATTTTCTTTTATTCATTGTGTTCACTCAGTAGCCAGCAACATACTCTTTACAGACAAGCTATTTTTCAAATACATTCCCAGTATTCTGACACAGAATTCTGACACTTCTACCTATCGAGGATAACAACAGTCACCTACCAGAGGAGTAATTTTTTTAAGTGTGCTGAACTGAAGTAAGGCTACATCACTTTTTATGTTTCTATTCCTATTTTCTCAAGTCTCAAATGAACAAAAATATCAGACAAACACACAGAAAATCCCTTGACTCACAAAAAAGCTTCCCAATTTCTTGAAGAAAACAGAAAATAATTTATAGAAAGTCTTTGATGCAAAAACGTAGAGGCCTTTGAGACTTCAGATGGCTGAGATTCTAAGTGAAATGGAAAGGCAGGTCAGACCTTGAGGTCTGAAGAAGTTTGGAAGGAATAAAATATTTAAAAATCCAATATATAAAAATAATTTGAAATTATTTTAAGACATTAATATTTTCAGGACAGTTATTTTTATCGTGTGCCTTGTTTGAACGCACGCTGTAATTTGAAGTTATGTGGACAGCTTCTACCTTGCTTTTGTAAAGACATGCAGTTTAACCCGTATGCTACTCTGCTACTGACACAATCAAAGGCTTGCAAATGCCTTTTCATCCTCCATGTTTGTACATGTGAGTCATCCCATGAAAATCAATGGGCAAGTTTGCCACCTGTTTGAACTTTGAAGACAAAGTTCATTATTTTGCTTTACCACCTTTTAATACTGGGGGCTAAAGAGAAACCCCTGCTACCAGCAAATTCAGTGCAAATCCACAATAAATCTCCTAAATCCACTGAAATTACCTGGGACTTAAACCAGAGGGAATGGCAGCACTTCACTTACAGCTGTGGCAGGAGGAGCATTGCAGAGCATTGCAGAGACCAAGGAAAAGACAGGAGGAAGCACGGGCTGTCAGCTGAGTGGTGGGTCCCTTGGATCTTGTCCATGCCTCCAGCATGATCCTGAGGGATGTTTGTGATTTGAAAAGGCAGCAGACTATGCACATAACACCTTCTGAAACAGTGATTTTCCCTTCTGAAATGCATGGAAATAAAACCATGAATATACTTGAACTATTTTGATGCAAGGTCGGTTTTCCATTCTTCTTTCTACAGTTTGACTGTAAAATGACACCAGCAATGAGCTCAATCTTTACAGCTGTAAATTCTTCACCATGTCCAGCTTAATCCTCTAAGGCAGTGTGGTTGCTGTGACACAAAACAAACATCTCCAGCAAGCTCTCCAAACAAGATCTTTGCCAGAAGTGCCAATTACTCCCTGAGTGCCCAGTGCCCTGAACAAGAAGACAAGGATGGGAAACAAAATGTAGTTCCTATAATCCAAGTGGATATGATTACTGACCTACTGTGATGCTTACATGTGCGCAGGTCTATGGGGATGGACAGGATCCACGCAGTGGTGCTGAGGGAGATGGCAGAAGTGCTCACTAAGCCACTATCCATTAATTACCAACAGTTCTGGCTAACAGGGGAGGTCCCAGAACACTGGGAGGCCCTTCCTGTAGATGTGAGGCCCCTCTACAAGAAAAGCTGGAAAGGAGGAGCTCGAGAACTACAGGTTTGTCAGTCTGACACCAGTACCAGGGAAGCTTACAGAGCAGGTCATCCTGAGTGCTGTCATATGGCACACTCAGGACAACCAGGTCATCAGGCCCAGTCAACATGGGTTCATAAAAAGCAGGTCCTGCATAACTGAACTGATCTTCTACAATAAGGTGACCCTCACCTAGTGGATGAAGGAAGGGCTGTGGACATTGTCTACCTGGATTTTAGTAAAGCCTGTTTCCCACAGCATCCTCCTTCAAAAACTTATGGCACAAGTCCTGGTTAAGTACACACTGCACTGGATAAAATACTGGATAAAAACAAACAGCGGTGGTGAAAGGAGTTGACCTGACCAGCATCTGGTCACATGTGATGTTCCCCAGGGTTCAGTATTGGGCCTTGTTCTCTTTTGTATATTCATGAATTATCAGGATGAGGGGATTGAGTGCACCATTAGCAAGTTTACAGATGACACAAAGCTAGTGGGTATGTTGATCTGCTGGAGGGTAGGGAGGCTCTACAGAGTGATCTAGACAGTCTGGATTTATGGGCCAAGGTTAATTGTTTGAGGTTCAGCAAGGCCAAATGCCGGGTCACAAAGTTGGGTCTTAAAAACACCTTGGTTGGCTACAGAATTGGGGATGTGTGGTTGGAAAGCTGCATGTCAGAAAAGGATCTAGGGGTATTGATTGATGGTCACCTGAATATGAGCCAACAGTGTACCCAGGTGGCGTAGAAGGCCAACAGCATCCTGGTTGTATCAGGAACAGCATGGACAGAAAACGGTGGGGAGGTGATCATTCACCTGCACTCAGCACTAGTGAATATTGTGTTCAGTTCATTACAAGAAGAACACTGAGGTGCTGGAGCATGTTGAGAGAACAGTCAGCAGCACAGGCCCTCTAAGGAGTGGATGACAGAACTGGGGTTGTTTAGTCTGGAGAAAAGGATACTGACAGGACATCTTATTGCTATCCACAACTACCTGAAGGAAGGCTGGAGTGAGGAGGGGAGCAGCCTCTTCTCCAGGGTAACAAGGATCAGAGGAAATGTCCTCAAGCTGCACCAGGAGAGGTTTAGCTAGATGTCAAGAAGAATTTCTTTACTGAAAGAAGTGTCAAACATTGGAATAGTCACTATCCATAGAGGTAATTAAAAAACATACAGATGTAGTGCTGAGAAATATGGTCTAGGGGTGACCTGGCATTGCTGGGTGAAAGGTTGAATCTTAAAGGTCTCTTCCAGCTAAAGGTATTCTGTGATTCTGGGATTTTTTTGACATTGCCAGAGATTAACAATCCAGAGCATCTTCCCCATGATTCAGATTACATTTTCTGATTAAAGGGAGAAAACACAGAATCATATCCTAAAAACTTCTTCCCTGAGAAAGAGTCCAGCAGAGAGTAACAGGGAGAAAAATTTGCATTGATCTAATATTCCTATTATATTTTGATTATCTGTAGAGCTCTGGCTCTGCAGTCTTTCTCTCTTGCTCTTGCTCTAATCTATGTGGGCATTTCTATTATGCCTGTCAGCATAGCATCTGAATGACTTACACACAAGAAGAAACACCCTGTCTTTTTTCCCTGCAACAACAAAATGTAGACTTTATCTCAGCTAGCATGGAGCCTTTTAACATTGTCAGCATGCTGAGAAGGAGATCATGGAGATCTATCATAGATACAGCACCTCACACTCCAGTCTGCTCTCAGTTCTGTTTTTGCATTGTATTGAGTCTCTCTGTGGCAATGAGAATAAGCTGATGACTGTGATATTTATAGGGTATTTCTATAAGGAAGAGCTCTCAGTATAGAGACAAGGTTAAGTGTAATGTAGCAACTCAAGACGTGTTTCTGATAACACGTGTTTCACACATGTTCTTGGTAGAAAGAGACCTACCATAAGCCACAGAGTAATCACAGATGCTTTACTTGGGGTTTGTGTGATGTAAAACTCATAAAAGGATGCTCACAGTAAGCAGTACTGTCTTGACAGGGCTTTAATTAAAGTTTCAACTCTGTCAGCCCCTGTTGAGCTGCTGACCAGGGAAGCAAAGTAGAGCCCTCTCACCTCCATTCACATTTCAAAATGAATGAACCTCCCTGACAGCGCTTTGTTTGTCTCTTCACTGAATAAAGGGAGAGATAGAGAGGTAATGGTCAAAGGTCCTTATAATTTTAAGAACATTTATTTTACCCTCATACTTCACATTAGTAATTCAATCTGTCATACAGTATACTTTAAGAATGAGACAGGAAGGAGCTTGTTCACTTCTTTGTGTGCGGCTCTTTTTTTTTCTCTGAGCAGTCCTTTGAAACCTTATTTGCATTGAAAATACTCATTGAAAAGCTGAGACTCATGTCAGGGTTCCTATTCTACTCAGAGGATGTAATTTTGCTTTGTAAATTGGTCTCACATCTGAATGAGCAAATAAGCATCCTGGTGGATGCCAATTAGATGAACTTTTGTATCCCAAGTAGAACTGCTGAGAGCAATTTTGATGGACTGATTTTGCATTTGAATATGCTTTCAACTGGATCTAAACCACATTGTAAAATGAGATTGATCTCTCCAGAGTTTCTCTAATGAAAAAGATTCCAGTCATGTTAGACATTTTATTTGGACATATTCAGACCTAGACACTTGATTTCTGTTTAGTTCCTACAGCTTTGAACTACCCAAATACCATATCCTAAAAATCTATTGTGAAAATATTTCAATTTAACAAGAAGTTGTCCACTTCTGGGCCCCTCAGTTCAAGAGGGATGTGGAGCTGCTGGAAGGTGTCTAGCGTAGAGCAACGAGGATGATGAAGGAAGTGGAGCAACTCCCTTATGAGCAGAGGCTGAGGGAGCTGGGTCTCTTTATCTCAGAGAAGAGGAGACTGAGGGGTGACGTCATTAATGTCATACATATGTGAAGGGTGGGTGTCAGGAGGATGGAGCCAGGCTTCTCTCAGTGTCATCTAGTGATAGGATGAGGGGCAATGCGTGTAAGCTGGAACAGAGGAGGTTCCACATAAATATCAGAAAGAACTTCTTCACAGTGAGGGTGATGGAGCACTGGAACAGGGGAGTTGCCCAGGGCAGTTGTGGAGTCGCCTTCACTGGAGACTTTTAAGACCCACCTGGATGTGTCCCTGTGTGGCTTGGTCTAGGTGATCCTGTTGTGTCAGGGGGATTGGACTAGATGATCTTTTGAGGTCCCTTCCAATCCTTAATGATTCTATGATTCTGTGATCTGTGATCGACAATAGCTCCAGCTTCTTTGTGTTCATTTGTTTGTGTTCTTTCTGTGAATTCTGTGATACATTTGAGGCTTACCTTCAAGAAAAAATCTGGAACACAGATCCCTATCAGAATCAATTTGAACATTGAAATCCTGACTATTTTTGAAATGGAATTTCCATTCTCACAGCTCATCTGCAGAGGGAGATGCATTGGTTGCTTAAAATGTTTCCAGCTGCAACAGTATAAATCAGGAATTTAAAAACAGTTTTGATAGACACTGCCTTTGGTAATGGCAGCACTGGGTATAATCACTGACAGGAAGAGCACTGATTACTCGTATCAGTCAAAAGCTCTTCCAGCTCAGACTGCCAGCTTCCATGTTCTTTATATTTTAGATAGTGCTTCCAAAACTGCTTGGATTTGTGAGTACTAACCTGAATCTTCACTGCTTCCTCATAGCTCAAGTTGATGTTAAAGGAAGTGTATGTAGCTCTGGGAAGCTATTTTTTGAGAGAAGGTGTTGATCACCATCCTTTCCTGAACAGGCAGAATCAGTGTGCACTTTTAAAACTTGTTCCACTGCATCCTAACCCCACCAGGCTCCAATGAAAGCACGTAATTACTTCATCTTGCCTTTGCACAAGTGATATGTCAGTCTTTCACTGTAAACACCTTTCTCTCAGCTCCAGGGAGCACAGGCCTGTGCAACTGGTGTACTGCTGTAATTCTTGTTCATCTGTTCACGCACAAATCTTTTTCGAAGCAACGGTTAGGGAAGAGGAAAGATGCTGCAGTTGCTACAAATCTGCTTAAGAATTGCTAATTCTGCTTTGACTTATAATATTCACTGCTTCAGCAGCGGCGAGCAGAGCTGCATGACAAGAGGCACTGGTCAGTGCTCTGTGATAGGGAATCACACCAGCTGGCTGATCAGACGTTACCCAAGGCATTACTGTTATGTAGTTCCTGAACTCTAAACCAAAATCCTGTATTGGCGAGGGACATCAAAGCAGGATAAAAAGCAATCACTAAAGGAATGACAGTGAACATACACACAGTCTCTTGTTCTTTAAAGTAACAATGGTGAAAGTCACTGTCATTTCCTGAAACAGAGGGAGAGTGATCAGGAGATGCATCTCTCTTCTTTTATCATCTACTCTACATCAAGAACATGTTTCTAAGGATTTCCAAGTACACAGAGCCTTATCACAGTGCCAGACCTGACAGAAGCCCTGGTGAAGACATTTGTCTACTACTGTCATTTTATGCAACCCTGGTTGAAATAACTATAACTGAATTGGCCACTTAAAATCAGCTACCAGAGGCTAAGCTGCAGAAGCCTTTCAGTGGCAAGACTTCTGCACCAGGCTGCACAGATCTGCTAAGGAACTGCTCTACAACCAGTCTCCTCAGAGTGACTGTCCTCAGATGGCCTTCATGTTCCCCACAGACTAAAATCCCAGCAGTCCAAACTCTTACAGAGCAAGAGATGGTCTAGATAATCTCTAGAGGTCCCTTCCAGCTCAAATAATTTTGTGTATAATACCAGCCATGAGGTGCTTCTATGGCCTTTTACAGCACCTCCCTGCACACTAGAGAGTTAAGGAGGAAGGGCAAATGTCTTTCCTACATCTACCTTTTCTTTTGAAGGGAGCTGCTTCTTCAGGCACCACCTGTACAATTCCCCCATGTCCTGTGTCATGGGCTGTTTCTCTGTAACAAAAAGGAGCTGGAATATATCAGATGAAGTCTGTTATGGTGAATGTTTCTGCAGGTAGCTGATGTAATGACTGGGAACCTTTGAAGGCCCTGGAAGGGAGGAAGGAGTGAGAACTGTGTCATCTTGACATCTCAAAAGCCTATTGGTTTCCAGGAATAAAAATCACCCTTACCCTTCCAAACTCTCGCAGCCAACAGGTCTCATCTTCCCAGACCTCTGTCACACAAACCCCTGGTCTGCATCTAAGGCACACAAAGGCAGGATGCTGTTTATAGTGGCAGCTGAGTGAACTCATAAGCAATAGCTCTCATAACAGCCCAAGACCATACAAAATCCTGGCCTTCAGGTAGCTGGGGAATAACCATAGATCTGTGTTGTTCACAAACACTGAAGAGCACAGTCTTATACAGAAAGTTCGACAGTAAATGATGGCTTTGTTTCTTTAAATGTCTGCCCCACAATTTTGGATGATAATATTTGAATCTTTATTACAGGTTACTAGAAGCAAAAGAAACACTTCACTAGAGCTAAGAAAAGCCTTCAAATCGTTATGAGTTTAAAGCTTCATGCTGCTGGGATAGCAGCCTCCCCTAACTGTGCTGTAATTTCTATAGTGGCAGAAAATGGTACGTTGCAGTTTAGAACTGTTTGGGAGAAAATGTCTATTGCATACAGATGGAGGGCTTGGGATTTTTTACCCCCAGGAGATCTCTCTGAAATGGAATATATCAAAAGCAACACATAAACTTTTCATATTCTCATATAAAGATGCCTGCATGTGTGCACACATGCACATTTTGGCACAATGCTTCTTCTGACTTACATCCAGTGACAGCACTTCATCTTGTGGGCCATGTTTGCTCTAGCTATTTCTTTTCCAGGCAGAGCTGGGCCAACTTCTTCCAGCTGAGAGGTCAAACTTAGAAGTGTAGTGTTCAGAGATGATTTATACAATTAGTGTCAAGGTATGGTCACCTCCAGCCTATCTGATCATCTTGCAATTAGGAAATCTGGCAAATGTGAAGAAATAAAGTAAAACCAACCAACCAACAAACTAACCTTTTCCAAAAGATGCAAAAGTCTTTATATTGATTGTCAGGAGGTGTGGGGCAAAATACCATCACAAGGATGCTCTACCTGACCTTTGTTTTGTTTGTGGTCAGCTGGTGTTGCTGACCTGGACTGCTCCTCAGACAACATAAAAGGTTAACAGCAAAATGTCTGTTCAGTGCTTTTGAAATATGAAACAGAGATGTGATGCAGAACTGCTGAAGGCTGCAGGCTTGCCTGAGAGAAACCGAAGGCAAGATCTGCTCTCGTTACATTGTCTGTTTTCCCTTTCATCAAACAAAATCCTCAAAGTGCAAAACGTTTCACTGCAAATCACTTCCAGAGGAGGAAAGTGAGGCTAATGAACCTGGGAAAGGAGAACTCAGTGTCAGCAATACAGAATCTCTCCTATTCATGAGGAACCCTCTGTTTCAGTCTGCCTGATTGAGCAGTCATTATTAATCTAATTTCACAGCACTGATTGCATTAGCATTATTCTTTTGTATTGTACAATACTATGTAATGCTGAAAATTCTAGGTAGAACTAAACAGAGAGGCTAACAGGAAGAATCCATTATGCCATAAGGTAAAAAAATTTGGCCTGTGGCTGCTGCAACTTGATCAGGAAAGATCCACTTTCTAATAAACTATTCAGGGAGCGGGAGAGGGAGGGGGAGAGGGAGAGGGAGAGGGAGAGGGAGAGAACAGGCTGAACCTTTTACAAGATGCTAAGTGCAAGGTTTTTTTCCTTGGCTAAAATTCTTTCAGCCATGACAGTTCTCAGTCAATTCCAGATGAAAGCAGCTGCCTCCCTAGAAAGGGCTGCAGCTTTCCCAACTGCTCTCTCTTGGCCTCATGTCTGTCAGAGTTTGATATACAAGCTTTTACTAAAAAAGCAGATGTAAGCTTTTTTTTGGGGTTATGAAAAGATTCTTGCAATAATCTTTAAAGCTACCACATGTTCCATTGCCTCACAAACGTGTTCTCCATAATACTTTTTTTTTGCAGTGTTTTCTTTGTAACTACTCAACATGCAGCTTTTTCCTTATTTTGGTTGTATATGTAAATTCCATGAAACTTTGCTGCTCTCTGTCATTTGATTATTTGATCTTAGCAATCAATCAATATTAGGAGAAAGGCAACAGCACTTTCAGCTGTTTTCACAAATCCTATATGCTGTTCTTGTTGCAGAACCTGTTACGAAGCAAATAACATCTCATGGCCCAACTGTATCAAGCACTGAGTACTTCCAGCAAAGCTCTCCATCTCTTTACAAAGAGCCCCAGGTAGCAAGGTCTTTTTTGCTATTAGATTCTCCTTCAAAGAGGTGTCTGGGTTCCCATTTTTGTTTAGAAAAGTCAATCTCTCTGCAGCAAAGCCTTTGCTACAGGATTTCCTATTGCACTGGGCTCCTGCAGCACAGCACAGTCTCCTGCTACCTTACTCTGACTCGCTGAACTTTTCTCTCTAGCTTTGTAGGGAACTTCACTGCTGTGCTCAGGGGAGTGAATTTTGCTTCAGAAGCTACTTGACTGTGTCATACCCTTTGCCCTGTGTAACTTTAGGGCAAAAGTATTCCCCAGCAGCCAAGTGTGGGTGTGTGAGCTACCTGACTATGCTTCAGTGAAAGCCACTGTCTTATTTTAGGTGCTCAAGAACTGCGAAATCTCAAGACAAAGGCAATCTTTGAGTAAGCTGTGCTCTAAAATCAGTGAGTCTGTTTGCATTTTGCTCTTTGCCTCCTACTCCTTCACAATCCATCTGTTGGATCTGTACCAGCACTCAGAACCACATGACTTGCACTACAGGATGAAATGACTTTAAATGGCAATGTGGCACTAGTACAGCATTAACATCTCAGCGGCAGACAGTGCGAGATTAATGTCACAATTAGCAAGTGGATGTTTGATATCTTAACTTCAAGGATTCATCGGACTTGTAAATCTGAAGGGGCTCAGTTGGGTGCTGGGTTGTTACAGATGACAGAGAAAATGTAAACAAGCATTTACTGGGGCTTAGTGGAACCAGAAGGTTTTTGTTTGTATGAATAGTCTTTTAAAACGTAGAAATCTTGTTATAATATAAACATTGAAGTGTATGTCTATAAACAATGTTTCATAATAAAAATGCAATAAACCTAAATTCAGTAAACAGAAGTTGAAAGCAACTCCACTTTGAAAGGGGAAAGCAACAGCTCTTTTACACTTGAAAGCTCAGAGATGATCATCTGAAGCAAATATTGTGGGCAGACACTCCTCACTGTTTCTGTCAATCTAATGAAATATATAAATATTTGAAGGGTGGGTGTCAGGAGGATGGAGCCAGGCTCTTCTCAGTGTCATCCAGTGGTAGGACAAGGGGCAATAGTTGTAAGCTAGAACATAGAAGGTTCCACATCAATATGAGAAGGAACTTCTTCACAGTGAGGGTGAAGCACTGGAACAGGCTGCCGAGAGAGGTTGTGGAGTCTCCTTCTCTGAAGACGTTTAAGACCCACCTGGATATGTTCCTGTGTGACTTGGTCTAGGTGATCCTGCTGTGTCAGGGGGATTGGACTAGATGACCTTTCAAGGTCCCTTCCAATCCCTAATGGTTCTATGATTCTATGAAATGAGAATAGCACTATCCCTCGTGCAGACCATGAGCTCATGGAGGACTAACCCGTAGCAAGCAAGATTGTTCTTTGAGCAGAATCTGGGACAGCTTTAGAGTTGCCACCTGCAAGTAGTGCCCATGGACCCTATTGGGGCCATCAGCCAGCCAGGAAACGTCCACATCACCCAGGGTTCAGCCGTAATGGTGAGGGTACTGCTGCCCTCTGCTGGTGTGCAGTCAGAATTACCAGAAGCAGCTCTGACAACGTGAACAGCAGCTGCTTGTGGCTGTACAGAGAACGAGGCTTTCCCATCCGGGAAGATTCGGAGATTTTCACCGTTTGGGGTCTTTTTATGTTTTTATCAGATGCTGATAGTTCTTCACACATGAAAAAGGAAATGGTTGGGGCCAATCAAAATATTTTACTTCCAACAAAACTTCTCTTTCTGAACTTTGAACATTTTTCATTAAAATGTACAATATTACAAATTTCAAAGTGGTTTTGAAAGGAGTTGAATTGAATGGTTTTGGAAAAATGTAGGTAGTTGTTGGTTGGAAAACGTATTTGTCCTTCATTTCATTCCCTTTTCCGTGACTCTGGACACTTTCACCTTGTTTCTCTAGTTCCTCTTTCTGAAACCCCACAATTACTATACAACTTTTTTCCCAGCCTCATGTGAATTTTCAGATGACGATTTATTTAAAATTTCAGTTTACTTACAGTATGAAGAACACTGTAAGTGAACACTAAATTAAATGATTGTTTATTCCAACGAAGAGCTGTAACATAATTTAATAAGATCTAGCTGACTTTGTTTTCATATTCTCTGCTTACAGTCTCTATTTAGCTCGTGGTTCTTTTATTTAAGTGGAAGAAACACCAAGATTTTTCTAACTGTTCTCTGTTCTAAGCACTGGATTGAACTCATTAAACAAGGAACATTATTCAATAGTCACTATTGACCCTGCATAAAATAAAAACAAGAGAGAAAATAAACTTGGGCATTGCCATGCACACATATACATAAAAATTCAGGGGAATTCCCAAAGCACCAACACATAAACTAAATGCTAATTCCTGTACTAGAATGGTACAAACACAGTAAACATAAATTTTAAGTAGAACTCCTAAACAAGGTTTCTATTTGCTTTCCTATAATAGCACAGAAAAAAGTAGCACAGAGAAAAAAGTTTTCAGATCAAAATGAGCACAAGGAAAAATACCCTCTGTAGTGCATCACATTATTGGTATTAAGCAAAACAACCCACTAGCTAATTCATGGTGAGCTCAATCAAAACTCAGTGGCAAGATATGATTCAACTATAACTACAGCAAGTGTAGCTTACAAACCAACTAAAGACCCATTTTACATGGAAAAAATACACTTAAGAAAGATGATAAGGTTTCCTTTCTACAAAATTTTATTTGTAACATCCTCTTAAGCTGTGGTTCTTTAGCACAACTTCAATCAACATACATGGCTTGTAATATATCCTTAGATCTATGTTTTTCCTCAGGTAAACTAAATGGAGTATCAGTCCATCCTGTTCCTCTCTACACACCCAGCTATCACAAACCCAGCCTCTGATCAGTGCTGCTTGGCAGAAAAATATAGTTTTGTATCTTTTGAATAAATTCCCATGTGACTGCATCTCCTGGCTGTATAATTTCATTTTACAGCTTCATGCTACTGTGTGGGCAGGATTTGCACCCCTGGGTAAACACGGTTAGTGTTTTCGATCAATGTGTATTTGCCATGTAAGTGCCTGTGAACCTTATGTCTCCAAAGCTCCTTCTATGGGCTTCTTTAAATTTATGATTTGTTTTTAATGGACTGTGCCAAGGATAAGAAGTTTTACAGTGCTCATCATCAGAGTCTCACTGTCCTGTGATTTATATGCCATTACTAAGCTTTTAAAATGCTATCTAAAAGGGCTGTATTTATGCCAGGTTTTCTACAATGTCATAGACAGTGGGTTTAGGACATGTAATTTATCTTCTAGATGAATATTATAAGGAGAGTATATTATCTTTTCTGAGTGTCTTGCAACCTTCATTGACACTACTGAGATTTAAATGTCCCAACGGACAAAAGAAGGGACTGAAGAGTCTTTAATTCAGTTTATTAGAATGAGTGGCTGACTCAGTGTTGAGAGGGAGCATGCCCTTTCCAAATCAGTTGTTTGCTTTAGTAAATACAATATTGCTGTTGGTAACAAGCCACAGGCTTTGTGTTAACACAGGCCTGAGAGCTGGTCAGGTTTTGTATGAACAAGTGTCCACTAGGCTGGAGCTTGTTTTCAGGTAGCTTGTATCAGCAATTGTGTAATAAGCAGGTGTCAGGAAACTCTGCCGCTGCTGCGATGGAGCAGCCACAGCCTCCCTGGGCAGCCTGTTCCTGGGATCCTCCACATTCATATTCAAGAGCTTTTTCGTCCTGTCCAGCCTCAATCTGCCCTTTTCCACCTCCAATCCATCACCCGTCATCCTATCATTCGCTGCCGTTTGGAAGTTTTCCCCAGCCCTCTGACAGGCCCTTGCAGGGCTCTTACAGGCCATCACCCTGGTGGTCCAGTGGTTAGGATTCGGTGCTCTCACCACTGCAGACCGGGTGAGATTCCCAGTCAGGGATTTTTTTATATTTGAGACAACAAAAAGAGATGTCACAAATATATTGACAACAATCACGTGACCTGCCTAGTGGATGAGGGAAAAGCAGTGGTGATACTAGGATAAAGGTTGGACTTGATGACCCTGGAGGTCCTTTCCAGCAATGATGATGCTGTGAGTCTGTGATCAGTCACCCTCATGGTAAGAACATTAATGAAAAATCCAGTGGTGGCAGGAGACTCTGAAGATCATGTTGAAAAACGGTGACCCAGCTGCAGCCAATCTTATAAAAAAATCTCCTCATCTGAATCTTCATAAACAGTAGTAAGCCCGGCTGGGACTCGATCGGTGGATTCTGCAGGCACTTCCTTATCTGTAGAGTGGGACCTGAGGAGAGCAAGAGAAAGGCCCTGAGGCCCTGGGCTGCAGCTGGCACAGAGGGCCTGTGCCCTGCAGCCCAGTCCACGGCTCCCAGCTCAGCATCAGTCACTCTTGCCCAGGCAGAGGTAAAAAACACTCCCTGGCTACCAGCAGCCATTGCAAGAAGTCGAGGGGAGAAAAGACAAGCACTCACTGTTTCCTCTTCCTGCAGCAGAGGAGCAAGCACAAGCCTCCAAGCAGGGGCAGGAAAAACAGGAAAAATACTACAAGAATTATGATCATTCCGAGATTTGTAATTCCATCGAGGATATTTATGGGGTGAGGGCTGCCAGGCAGTGCCTTCCTCTGCAGATCCTCAGTGTCGCTGAAGGTCTCCACTTCTTTGTTTCTGTCAGCAACCACAACTGGAGGAGCAATCGGAACGTTAGTCCATCCTGGGAACCTCCAGCCTGGGGCTTGCAGCATGTAACCAGCAAGCTCTGCTCTCCCAAGGGCTGTTGTCTGGAACATTCTCCCACCCTTGGGGACAGCCTGTCCCACCCAACACAGATCCCTAGGTCCGAGGAGAGCACAAGGGCAGCACATCTCCTTGACCAGGGGCTCCGCGGAGAGATGTGGACAGAGCCCTTGGCTCCTGCAGCCAGGCTGGCTCCTCAACCATCCCTCTTGCCACCACCTCGGGCCAGCTCCCACACCTTGAGGGGGACACATCAGGCCCCTCTCAGGAGAGGCCCTTGAGCCTTGCTCTCCCCTTCTGCCTTTCCTCCAGCACAGGCAGCGCTCCCAGCCACCTCGTGCTTTAGGGACTTGTCTCCCACTTACAGACCCCAGCAAGACTACCCAGCAAGGCAGCTTCAGTACCTGAGTCCTGCTGGACCGATCCCTGGCTCTGGTACTCTTCCATGAGCTTGGACAGCACTGCCAAGAAACAGAGAGAGCAGATCAGCGCCCAGCATGGCAGCAGAGTCTCTGCCCCATTGCTGTGGCTGCTGTGGCCCGTGATGTGTGGAAGCAGCATTGCAGCTGCCAGGCTCTGAGCCACCCCTTTGCCCTGGGCAGGCTACTGCGGGTCCACACGTGGCTCTGTAGCCCCCACTTACCGAGCACAAGGCCTCAGGCAGACTGAAATCTACCCACCCTTGGGCAGCCTTCCCAATTTCTAGAGGAACTGGCCCTGGGGCCTGGCCCTGAGCATTCCCCGCTCTGCTCTTCTCCATCTCAGATGAACTGGCCGAGCCGCTCTCCATCATTTTCCACCAGTCCTGGCTCACCAGAGAGGTCCCAGGTGACTGGAAACTGGCCAGCGTGATCCCCATCCACANCTGACTGCCCTGTGGGACCTTCCACTGGCTCAAGGTCTGCAGTGGTAGGAGGATTCTTGGACTCTTTCACCACAGGAGGATCTGCAGGGAAATTGCAGAGGACTGAGCTCTTGCCCCATGGTCAGGGTTTGTCCCTCCAAGGGAAGGGCTGCTGAGAACTTACGTCCAGCCATCTCCAGCAGTGACCAAAGGTCCATCTGAGCAGCTGGGTTGCCGCTGCCTGCAGCCTGGCCTAGAAACAAGCACAGATGAGAGGTTTCTTGTCTGCCTGCACCCACTTGTACCTTTGTGAGCTACGGGCACAGGCTCAGCCGACCACGTGGGAGCCAGGGACAGGTGGGTCCTGGGGACCTCTTGGCTGGCCCCTGGCCATGGAACCTGCTGGCCATAGAAGGCTGCTCCAGCACCATCCTCTTACCTGCTGCCTGCAGTCGCTGAGGGGCTGCCTCCACTGGTATGGCCAGTAGGGCCACGAGGAGAGAAACCACAAACGTGTTTCTGACAAGGGCCATTGTGTGTGATCCCTAGAACAACACCAAGCTGCTGCTGCTGCTTGAGGTCCTGGTGCAGCAGGGTGGTAGGCAGGGGTGCCATGGAGACCTGTGATGTCACATGACGTCACAGCCGGGCGAAGGCTGTGTTGGGACGGCTCTCAGAGCGTCCCGAGGCTGATGGTAAGAAACTCGTGCAGCATCACCGGAAGCCTTCGGCCTGCTGACAGGTCTCTCTGTCACCTGCTGAGACCATCTCCTTAAAGGCCATATGTGTGTCCAGTGGCTGAGGAGCAGAGAGAGGCTGCAGAGCTTGAACTGACCAGTCACCTCAGGCCTAGCCACGGCTTGTGGCAGCTCCCTCAGCACACAGGGGTGTATCCCGGCAGCACCCACGGACTCGTGGCTGTCATTGTTGACTTAGTTGTTCTTTAAGCCAGTTGTCCTCAAGCAAGGCAAAGTCTTCCTCTCTCCTGACTTCCCTTGTGCTCTCGAAGGACTGGGCCTCATGAGGACTGCTCTTAGCTGTAGAGACAGAGGCAACAAAGGCCTTCGGTGTCTCCACGTTCTCTACAGCCTCTGTGTCCCCAGCACTGCAAAAGATGCTTCACTGAGGTCCCAGCAAACCCAAAGCCACTCTAGGCAACCTCGTGGCTCATCCCACTGCCCCCGGAACCTGAGCTCCAAGCTCACTCATCCAAACCCCTCTGCTGTACGCAGCAACACTTCTCATCAGACCAAGTTGCTCAGAGCGCCATCCAGCCTGACCTTGGACAGTTCCAGGGCCAATGGAGCAGCCACAGCCTCCCTGGGCAGCCTGTTCCTGGGATCCTCCACGCTCATATTCAAGAGCTTTTTCCCCCTCTCCAGCCTCAGTCTGCCCTTTTCCGCCTCCAATCCATCACCCGTCATCCTATCATTCGCTGCCGTTTGGAAGTTTTCCCCAGCCCTCTGACAGGCCCTTGCAGGGCTCTTACAGGCCATCACCCTGGTGGTCCAGTGGTTAGGATTTGGCGCTCTCACCGCTGCAGACCGGATGTGATTTCAGTCAAGGATTTTTTATTTTTATTTGAGACAACAAAAAGGGTTTGCGACAAGAAAAAGAGATTTCACATATATATTAACAACAATCAGGTGACCTGCCTAGTGGATGAGGGAAAAGCAGTGGTGATACTAGGATAAAGGTTGGACTTGATGACCCTGGAGGTCCTTTCCAGCAATGATGATGCTATGCTGTAAGGTGCCTCCTCAGCCTCCTTTTCTTCAGGCCCAACTCCCACAGTTCCTCTGCTGCTCCTTATGGGGCTTGTGCTCCAGAACTTACAAACACCGTCAGCAGAACAGCGACTGCCTCTCACTGCCCTTTGCCCGCCTCCTTGTGCCAGTCGAGCCTTGGGTTTCTGCAGGCCGAGAGCTGAGCGGTACGAACCTGTCCTCTGTACCCGCCCGTCCCCTGTCCGGCCCGGCCCCGTCCGACCCCTCAGCCACGACCGCCGCGGCCGCTGAACGCAGTGGTGCCGCGTCTCCCCCTGGCGTTCGCGCATGGAGTGGGCGGGAGCGCGCATCGGCCGCGGGTGGCGGCGCGGATTCCCGCCCTCTGCCCCTCGATCGGGTGATGGGGAGGCCTGGCTGCCGTTTTGGTGGGACAATTGTCGCAGGTGGCCGCGGTGCCGCGAACTTCGGGGCGGCCGTGTAAATTCTGTCCCGTTTCTTAGATGTTTGAAGAAGGCTTTTTTTTTTTTGTTGCTCATGGGTACGTTTCTCAAACACCCTGGCTCTTACTAATTGCCATCAAGGCACCCAGTAATTGCTGTTGCCATGGGTCAAGTAATTCATTTAAAATTGGATTTATTGCTGGAAACGAATCCAGAAGCCTTACCAGTGTCAGGCCATTGTTTTCCATGTGAACAAGGAATGAGTCAGGTGCAGCACTGCAGAGCAGGCAGCGATGGAACAGTGCCACGGAGCAATCTGCATGCATCGTCCTCCTGGAGCCTGGCGTCAAGCAGGACGGGGCTCTCTTCTGCGGTGACCAAGTTGCCTATTCTAGTGTTTTCAGTAATTAAGTAAAGCAGAACACAGTCAATGTATGGCGAGAAATAGACTGAACTGTGTTTTTGAAAGCAAACCAACAAACAGAAGGAAATGCTATGCTGGTGATCAGATTTCAAAAGCAAGTGTTGCTTCAAGGCCAGATTTCTAAATTGAGTATTAGAAGTCCCGTTCTGTTTAAGATAGTTAAATATCTTCTGTAGTTGTAGTCACAGTAAATTAAGAGGGGTTAAAGTAGAGCATCTCCTCATTAGCAAGTTCTGTGCATAAATAAGCCATCTTTGTGGCAAAACCTCAAGGATGTGCTTTTGTCATGAGGACTGGTGGATTTAGCCTAGTGCCTCTGCTCTGGGCTGGTAGAAATGTCTTGTAGTCATGGGGCACTGGAGAAGCTGTCCAGCAGCTTCTAAAACAAAATTATCATTATTGTTGAAAAAATAGTTTCAACTTCCTTTGCGGCTTATACAGGAGCTGAAAGTCACTACAGTATTTTGTATTTTTTTCACCTTTAGGGATTCAGAAAACTTGCCTTCATCTTACTGTGTTTTATTTTTTGCAGTGGAGAACATCCTGTGTCAGTTCTGTGCATATGTAGATGTTGTGTGTGTGTGTCACTCAGCCCTACTAACAAGAGAGCACCATTAACCACTCAGATTTGCGCTGCTTTTTTGTTGCGTACCGGTTAAGTCTGAGGGAGGTTGCCTCAGTTGAAATAATGGTATGTAAATTTTGGTTGTGTGTGTAACATGAAAACCAAAGAGTTCTGAGTGGAAATGAGCTATTGATACCATTTAATGCTATCACTTTCTTAAGGCTTCAAAAATAAATGTATCAGTTATCTATTGCGTATTGTCTTCTTTTCTCCCATTACTAGAAAACATAGTATACTCAGGAGTCCTCGTTTCCTTAGAAGGGCTGATTACTATCAAATCATATTGATTACAATAGGAATTTCCTTTGATTCCAGTAGGATTAATCTGTAGCCGGCACCTTTGTAGAGCAGGAACATTTTTCTCAGTCTTATGATGCAGAGGAAGTCAGTGTTGCTCTGCCACGCTCAGGCTGCACCCAGGGCCTCAACTAACAGCTGTCAAAAGCCTAATTGATATTGTTTCTTCTCTAGAGCTTTAAATTTTAACCAACACAGAGAACTAAGAGGGGAGAGATAAAGTGAGGCTATGAGCAAGGGAACAAACAGCTAGAAAAGCCCACAGTCTTTCAGATTTTCTTTGATTATTATGTCTGTGACTGCATCAAATACAAACTTGACATTCTGAGTGTCAGTGGCACATGTCAAGTGACAATATATCTCCTTATCTGCTTTTCTCATGTTCAAGTCCAGGAATTGTTTCTTGATGTAGTTTCCAGCATCTTCAAATGTATTTAGTCCTAGTGGAGAGAACAGTAGAATAAAGAGAAGAGACATTTAGACTCTCTCTCTCTTTCTCTTTCTCTCTTTCTCTTGTTTTCTTGTTTTTCTTTCATTCTCTTGCCTTTTTCCCTTCCCTTCCCCTTTTCCTTCCCCTTTTCCTTCCCTTCCCTTTTCCCCTCCCTTTTCCTTCCCTTCCCTTTTCCTTCCTTTCCCTTTTCCTTCCTTTCTTTACTTTTTCAAAAAGCAATTGACTTTCTGCAATGAGCATTACTTTTTCCTCTCAACTGCCCACCTACAAGTAAGTTTTCATGCCTAACCAGCAGTCCTTCTTTCTGCAGTGCTACTGAATAAATCAGCATTAAACAATAAAGAACCTTAAAGACAGAGAGCCAAAAGTGAGTGAACTGCAAGACAAAAACAAGGAGCACAAGATTGAAGGAACTTAGGTGGATAGCAGACAACGTCGGTGTGAAGTACAAAATCTAAGAGATAAAGAAATGAGGAAGGAAAAAGATTAAAATGCAGATGTTTATACATTCAGCAATGATTTCTTCATCCAGCTTATCTGCCTTTTGGTAGAACTCCTTTAGGACAGCAGTAGGTTGAAAACTAGTTCTGCACACTCACCCTAGGGCTGGAGCAAGATGAGTCTGCTGGAGCTAGGCTGCTGCTGAGGCTGCTTTCCACCCTGCCAGAAGCCTCAGGCAGTGAAACTGTGGCAGCTCCACTGAGTCTAGCACCTAATGCTTGATTATCTGAGTGAAGCCTTGAGAAATATGGGGTTGCTGTGTTGATGAAACTAAGAAAGGGAATGAAGGAGCTGGTTTGCAGGAAATGCAAAGAACCTTTGTATTAATAGAAATTTTTTCTTCAAGTATGCCTTATTCTAGACACTATCCAAATACATTAGGTTAATACTAAAAGACCAACAGAATTTGGTTTCTCTGGCTCTTTCTGGCATAACCTGGAAACAGCTCTTGCTTTTTGTTTCCAGTAGACACTACCATGATACACAAAAAGAAGCAGAATTCATCTATGGAATGGGATTTCAAAATAGGGTCAAAAAACGTGGTTTGAGTTAGCGTGTGTTTGAGTGATAAGACACTGACTTGTACTGCGCATGGCCTGTGCTGATCACATCACACCTCAGACACTGGATGCTTCTAGTTCTCAGATTCCTGTACTGTCAGTGGGGATAAATAAGCATCTCCAGAGTGTGATGAACCCATTCTAGAATCATAGAATCATAGAATCACTATGGACTGGAAGGAAAGATCATCTAGTCCAATCCCCCTGACACAGCAGGATCACCTAAACCAAGTCACACAGGAACACATCCAGGTGGGCCTTGAACATCTCCATTGATGGAGACTCCACAACCTCCCTGGGCAGCCTGTTCCAGTACTCCGTCACTCTCACTGTGAAGAAGTTCCTTCTTAGGCTGATGTGCAACCTTCTATGTTCCAGATTACAACCATTGCCCCTCGTCCTATCACTACATGACACCGAGAACAGCCCAGTTCCATCCTCCTGACACCCACCCCTCAAATATTTGTAGACATTAATGAGGTCACCCCTCAGNATCAATGAATAGATTGAACAGGACTGGTCCCAGCACCAACCCCTGGGGCACTCCACTAGATACAGGCTCTGTCCCATTGACCACCACTCTCTGACTTCTGCCCTGTAGCCAGTTTACGATCCACCTCACTACCTGAAAATCCAGGCCACACTGCCTCAGTTTGTCTGCAAGGATGCTGTGAGAGACCGTGTCAAATGCCTTACTTAAGCCAAGATAGATCACATCCACTGCTCTGCCATCATCCATCCACCTGGTTATGCCCTCATAAAAGGCCATCAGGTTGGTCAGGCATGACTTTCCCTTTGTAAAGCCATGCTGACATTCTTCTAGGATAAGTATAATGAGTAGATGAGATGAATTGGATCATGGCCATGTCTCTCTTGAGAGAATGTCTATGTCTCTCTTGAAAGAACAGCCAGATGCTTAGATAAGATGTTTAGTGTTTAAATGGTTAGATATAGGTAACCTGAGTCACTTTTTACACTGATAAGCTGAATGACACTTCTTCTGAAACAGTTAAACTTACCATTATACTCAGGAAAACAGACATTCAGATGAACTTTTGTTATTTTCTCTTGAAAGAGATCTTTTTTGTTTAGAAACAGCACAATGGAAGTGGCTGCAAAGCACTTGTGGTTGCAGATGCTGTTGAACAGCTGAAGGCTTTCATGCATTCTGTTCTGTTGAGGTACAAAAGGTAAACATGAGAGACTGACAAATCTCACCCCCTTGTGTCTTTTTCACTGTCGTCTTCCTTACTGGCAAGAGCCAGCACAGCACACTAGCCTTTAAATTGCTAAAAAAGGAATAATTCTGATATCCCATCAGAGGGAACATTAAAACTTAGTAGGAAAAAGGGTTTTGTTTGTCTCTTCTGACTCACCACTTCTTTATCCTCCACCAGAACCATGTCATAGGCACTGAGTGCAGCACAGAATATGATGCAAGTAACTCCCTCAAAGCAGTGAATCCACTTCTTTCTTTCTGATCGTTGTCCACCCACGTCAAACATCCTTTCCAGAAAAAACAACATGCGTAAAATGTAAAGCACTAGCCAAGAAGGACATAGTCATGCTGTTAATGTGCAGAGTGCAGATCAAATCAAGTATATCCAGCTTTTCCAAATATTGTTCTGTTTCTACCCTGACAGGTCAAGGAGTACCCTGTATTATTTATGGCTTTGTAGTGGGCATAAAATGCAGTGTAAAGGCTTTAACAGCTGCATTTAGGAAAGACATTCAGTACTTCCAAGTGGTTCTCCATAGTGATGAGATGGGGCTCTACATAAGAGCTCAGTTCTGGACAATGCTCTGAAGGCAAGGATTTGTTCAAAGCAGAGTCTGTAGGTGACACACTGAGAGAAGACTTAAATCCACAATAATTTGTTACTTCATTGTTTTGCTTGTAGTGGACCAGCACATTGATCAATAAGGCTTATGACTGTAAGCTGGTCGAGGGCTGATCCCATGGTTATGTTTAACTGGCTGCTATTGATCGATGTTTTGTTGCCCTGGTGTGACCCCTTTGCTCTCTGTATAACCTGCAGCATGTGTTTGTGTGTGGAATCTCTGCCCCATCATCCTCATTAGCTGCTGTTTAAGCAGCAGTTTGTGGGGAAGAAGAATCCTCTCATTTGAAGACAGTAAAATGTTGGGCTGCTCTCCTCTGCATTAATTTCCTTCAGAAATTACTGCTTTTGGGTGCAGTCATATGAACTTTTAATGGACTATTTATTCAGGATTCAAAGCCAGCTGAACATACCTAGCTGGGACCTAGTTAGAGATCCAGTTACGGCCCAACTGAGATAAAGCTGTTGTCAAAGACATCGTTACTCTGAAAGCACAAGATTTCAAAATTCTCACTTACATTTGCAGTTCTTCAGTGATAAGGGATATATAGGACTTCCTTCTAATTATTTTTCTGACATAAAATGTGCCAAACTTTTTTCAAACATTTTTCAAGTGCAGTAGGAGGAAAACATGCAAAATACTGAATTAAACCTACCCTTGCTTTTTCTGTTTTCTTTTGTGCATGATGAATTTTCCCCATGCTGCCTGCTGTTGAACTTAAAACTGTAAAACCTAATTCCCTTAGCATTATCCATCCCTTCAAGGAAATGCACCAGCTCTTACTCTCTGGTTGAAATCTGGTTTTATAGCAATGAAAATATTTGGATTCAGTATGAAAAAATCATGTCAGTAATAAACAGAGTAAAAATATTTGTGCTTTTTTTTGCAGTATATTTTCCCGTATTTTCTTCATCAATGAAGTTGATGGAAACAAAGGTTATTGTTTCTCATTTTTCATCCTGTTTAGAAGAAATGAAACTCTTCCCAGTGCTTGTGATGGACTGTTTTTGCGGCTAAGAAGTTATTAGATTTTTTTTTTCTATCACATTTAATCATTTTTTCTGATCATTGTGTGTCTATAAATGTGAACTATTAGGTAATCGGAAGGCTGTGTGGAGCGAGATTCTGATAAAAGTAATGGCACTCTTCCAAGTGCTTCTTCCCTGAATTCAGTATTCCTACTGAAGAGTGAGGTTGGTATGAATAAAGCATCTTGACTTTTGGCTGTGATTGGTGCCCAGAAGTCAGCTGGCAGTACATATCTCCCTTGATTTGTGACATGTAGCTCTGAAATCAGGTTGGTGGTTTTTTTTAAACAGTTTCAAATTTTTCTCTGTAGTAGTTTTACAAGCACACATAATAAATTAATCTGTATCCACTTCCTGCAATCTTTCAGCATATGGTCCAGTAAATACTCATGAGAAGTCAGTTAAAATAGGACAAGATCATGGCCAGAAGTATGTTTTTGTTGTACTGACCTGGGTTTCCTTAGCAATTCTCATGTCAACCTAGAGTGTAGCACGCGTATGTAAAGCTGGGGTCCCTCTATAGTGGCAGAAAGTTGTGTTTCTGAGATTATCTTTTTCTCTTACCAAGACAGTTAAAGTTAGTTTTGAAAGCTCTTTATTTTCTCAGCACTGCTGTTGGAAAACTTACCTACAGGTATGGGACTGGGTGTGCATTCCTTTGTACTAATGGTATCTCTAGTGAGATCTGAAGACTAAAAATGAAGTTTGCCTGATTTTATTCCTACCATGTCAATGGAAATGGCAGCAGGAGGTGACCTACGAAGATCATACCTTCTTTTATAAATATTTAAGTATGTTCTGAGCTCTGGAAACCAAAGTCAGCATTAGTGAAATAATTGGAGGAGAACAAGAAAGATAAATTACAGTAAACCAGCAAAGTAACCAAGAAGACAGCAAATAACAAGAGTTGTCTGTACAGCTGGAACTCTGTTCCCTGGAGCAGTACTTGGATTAGACTTAACTGTACAGATGCAAAATGTTTTCTGCCTCATTCAGTTCAGAAGAGGGGCAAGTATTTAGTGAATGAGGCGTCTGTTCATGTTTTCTTTTTATCTGTGTAGCTTGTGACCACAAGCCTCATTTAAGCCTTCATTAATCAGAACTCATGCTGAATGTGGAAGTGTTCCTCTATAGATATTTTTTTATCATACTTATCAAACTAAGTGCAGAGTCATGGTGAACCCCCAGCTGTTTTGCATTGCTCTGGCAATGCAAATGAACAGTAACTGGCTGGTTAAGATGAATTTACAGCTGCTTTGCATCCCCACAGCAGGTCAAAATCTTCAAATTATTTTGCAGGGATTTTTCCTCATATTACTCAAGTGCCTAAACCCACCAACAAATTTCCTGACACAATACTACTATGATGCATAACAGAGAGGATAAAAGCAGTGTTATTTGTTTTTGTGGTGTCTTTGGGAGCCTTCCATCTGTTTACAGACACTCAGTAACTTAATTCTCAGTTGTGCTGCTTTTCACTTAGACCTACACACTAATTCTGATATTCTAATAACAAGGCTGACAGACACAATACTCCAGATGTGGTCTGACCAGGGCAGAGGAGAGGGGGAGAAGAACCTCTCTGCATCTGCTAACCACCCCCATTCTGATCCACCCCAGGATGCTGTTGGCCCTCTTGGCCGCAAGACCACACTGTTGGCTCATAGCCATCCTGCTGTCCACCAGGATCCCTAGGTCCCTTTCTCCTACTCGGCTCTCCAACAGCTCAGTCCCCAACCTATATTGGTACCTGGAGTTGTTCTTCCCAGATGCAAGGCTCTACACTTACCCTTGTTATACTTCATCAAATTTCTCACTGCCCAGCTCTTCAGCCTGTCCAGGTCTTGCTGAATGGTAGCACAGTCTGCAAGGGGTGTCAGCCACACCACCCAGCTTTGTGTCATCAGCAAACTTGTTGACAGTGCACCCTAATCCCTCATCCAAGTCATCAATGAATAGATTGAACAGGACTGGTACCAGCATCAACCCCTGGGGCACTCCACTAGATACAGGCCTCCAATTAGACTCTGTCCCATTGACCACTACTCTCTGACTTCTACCCTGTAGCCAGTTCACGATCCAGCTCACTACCCAATCATCCAGTCCACACTGCCTCAGTTTGGCTGTGAAGATGCTATCCCACGAGACTGTGTCAAATGCTTTACTGAAGTCAAGATAGACCACATCCACCACTCTACCATCATCTATCCACCTGATGGGGACCTTCAGTTCAAGAGGGATGTGGAGGTGTTGGAGGAAGTCCAGTGTATAGTAACGAGGATGATGAAGGAAGTGGAGCACCTCCCTTATGAAGAGAGGATGAGGGAGCTGGGTGTCTGGAGCTTGGAGAAGAGGAGACTGAGGGGTGACCTCATTAATATCTATAAATATATCAAGAATGGGTGTCAGGAGGATGGAGCCAGGCTCTTCTCAATGTCATCTAGTAGTAGAATGATGGGTAATATGTGTAAGCTGGAACATAGGAGGTTCCACATAAATGTGAGAAGGAACTTCTTCACAGTGAGGTTGACAGAGCACTGGAACAGGCTGCCCAGGGGGGTTGTGGAATCTCCTTCTCTAGAGACATTGGAAACCTGCCTTGCGTGACTTGGTCTAGGTGATCCTGCTGTGTCAGGGGGATTGGACTAGATGATCTTTTGAGGTCCCTTCCAATTCCTAATGATTCTGTGATTCTATGATATGTTGTCTGTTTGTTCTCTGATGATTTCTTTCACTATCCTGTTTTTATTTCTTATATAAACTATGTTTGTAACTGAAGATGCTCAGATTTCCACTGTACAAAGCTGTCTGGAAATATGTTAATCAGAGAAAAAAAAGATGACATTGCACTTGTGGGTAAGTGCTGAATTTTCATGACTCATCAGTGTATAAATAGGTAATAACTTATTTATAAAACATCTGCCTCAGAATCTTATTTTGTGTGTGTGTAATCTCCATTGTCACCCCTGTTATCAGAAAGCATTTGTGTAGTTGCATGTGTTTGGGGGATGTTTAATTACCACATGAACAGGAAAAAAAGAAGGCCAATGAAAAATGTAGTAGTTATTATCCTGTTGATTTATAATCACGTATTTATACAGATAGTTACTTGTATTGGCTACGTCTCTCAAGATACACCCCAGCCTTTAAATTAAGAATTAAATGGAACTGAGTCCATAGAGAAAATCTTTATAGAACGCTGAAACTAACACAGTTCATTAAAACACATTTAAATGCAGAGTTACAGAATCACAGAATCACTCTGGTTGGAAAAGACTCCTGGGAATTAGAGGTTTTCAACCGATTTGTCAAACATAACAAAATCTTGACTATCTGAAAGTGTCAATTATTTTCAGTCAAATTTATCAGAGACTTAATTCTCAAGGTTTTTTTTTTTCTGAAAATTTTCTGTCTTAAATGAACATGAAGGCCTTAGTCCTAATACTGAAATTTCCCATGGGATAGAAATTACTACTTTTTCACCAACTGTAATGCATTCTGGTGTTAAGAGCAGTTATTTCAGTTCTCAAAAGAGGAGAGTGAAAGGTTGAGAGTGCATGCAAATTAGTAGTAATCAAATGTTTTGCATGCTGTTAAGGACAATTAGAGAGGCAAATTTCATAAATGTCACAATTACTCAAATTGCAGGATACAAATAATGCTTTTTAGACACTTATAGATGTAAAAATGTCCTTTTAGAACCTGATATTCTGACATCTCTTAATAACAGTTCATTATGTGCTTAAAGTTGGAGTACTGGTACTAAAATATCTTGCTTTTTTGGCTCTTTCAAAATATTAAATACGAATGCATTTAAGGATATCACAGTGAGATTACCAATGTTATAATAGGTAAATATTTTTGGAACAAAATACTTAAGAAAGATAAAGTCACAAAAACTATTAAATATGGCTCTCATACCTGAAATTCAAATCCTTGAAAGAAAACTGTGTCTCTATAATCCCAGTCGTCTTCACTCGGGAGTGCAAAACATCTTGCTCATTAGGCACATAGTCTGGCATTGCTAATCTGTCTAAATCGTTGAGGTAGCTGGGGGGGTTAAAAAAGAAGTGATGATTGGTGAATTCAAAAGGCAAAATGAACACGTTCACTTCATATTGAACCACTTTTCAATATTTTGTGTAAATTACACATTTAAATACTTGGTTTTTGTACAACCTATATCCACAGCCCAGAGCCATTTCCCCCCCTCCCATATGTAGCAGTGTAATTTAGTTCTGTATAATAAACATCTTTCTGAGGAATTCAGTTCAGAAAAATCCTTATTGTCCTTAAGGATGCTTCAGGAAAGGGGTTTTGTCACTTTCCTTCCAGCACATGTAAAGCGGCACCTCGGGGGAAGAACTGCAAGCACTTTCAGAAGCAGTTTGCAAAGGAGTTGGCACAGCTGCTGTAACAGTGTCTTCCTTCCTAAGTAAAAGACAGGGCTGATGGAATTCTCATTTAGGGGCTGTTTCCCTGCAGACCCCTGATTTACAAGAGGAAGATACATGTTATTTTTTTAAAAAAAGGATATTTTTTTATCAAAACCTGAAGCTTTAAAGAATCTGAGGATTCCCCAGGTTAGTGTTGTCACTGGTAAAGAGTAGATGATCTATTTTTATGTCTGGAATACAGAGATGAAATCCACATGAAATGAGAATCTAAAGCAGATCTTTGAAGCGTCTCTTTGTCCTACCGCCACTCCTTCTCCTCTTTCTTCTAGGTCTTGCACTTTTCTTGACATAGATGGACAGAGCTTGTGAATCTTTCTTTCTGGTCTAGAAATATCTGTAAAGAGGTTGTGAACTGACTAAAGGAAGAGAGGTGCTGCCTGGGTAGCTTCCTACCTTTTAACAACTAACATCTACATAATGAACAAAGCAAAGCAAGAAGCCAAATACAGAACTGCAGCATTTAAAACTTTCAGTGTCCCAGTTGGCACTTTGCATTTGTAGCCCCTCATCTCTGACAAATGAAACACAGACTATCTAATGTCTATTAGGCTTCATGTCTTTTTCTCTCTTCTAACATAAAGTCTGCCCTGCATGAAGTTCTGCTGTTCAATGTAATGAGAGTCCTACCTAAACAAGATCACCATCCTTTTATTGCAGAATATTTAATACTTTGGTAATAAATAAAATAAAACTCAAAAAGCTAGAATGTTCCTGTAGAAATTTGTAAATAATGCTTGGAAATGGGGTTTCATTTTAAGTTGAGTCATCTGAATCCACTCAGCAAGGAGTGCTGAAGTTTATCAGAATGATTTGTTGTTTGCTTGCTATTTGAGTCCAGGAAACTCTTGTAAAAACTGATGCAATAAGCCTCTGCTTTTCTGAGTTCAGCCTGAAGCAAACTCATTTCAGCTCACCTTTGTGGAAGGCAGAAAAAAAAATAATTTTGCAATTTTTAAAGCATGTGGCATTAAAATAAACACTGGGATATTCATTATAAACGTCTGATCATTTTTGGTCACAAAATTCAATTCACTCCAGCCAATTGTCATTCCATAAGAAAAATTAGAGCAATTCAATTATCTAGTTAATAGAGCAGGAGAGGCATCTCCGGATTCTTTCTAGGGCCATAGGCAGCTCCAGAGGGATGCTCTGCAGAATGGCTCTCCACTGTTCCAGAGGAAACACAAACTGGTGTGCTAGTCTAAATGTCTGATCTTTCCTTGGCTTGAATTAGGTGACACAAATCCTACCCTGAAAGGCAAAAGACTGTAGGGCAGAAGCACTAGCTATGCAATGACATTTAAGATCATGATTTATAATCTTGATTTTGCCCCTTCCTTTCCCATAATGCTATCTTAAAACAGGATTAATTCCAGGTGAGTTTAAGGAAGAAATTCCAGTCACATTTAACATTTAAGCGATTTTNCTATCTTAAAACAGGATTAATTCCAGGTGAGTTTAATTAAGTGATTTTCTGTTATTCAGAGTGTCTCATTTTTTTTTTTTTCATTTATTTTTCATTTTCATTTCAATTAAAGTACACAGAGGAAATACAATGATTAAACTTCATTAGCCTGAATTAATGATGAAAAGACTCGGAGAAGGTAACCTCAGCACATCAGAGTTTACACAGTATAAGTCTATACTCTGTGTAGGAGCTGACCCACAAAAACTGAGAAACAGGGGTTTGGTTTTAAAAGAAACTGAAATGTAGCATTAGATGGTTGACTGACTCTAGATGGTTTCGAACTGATCTTTAGAAACCTGGCAGCAAGGGCAGGAATTAAGTTGATTTTAATGGTTCAGAGCCAAAAGGTAGATTTTTCAGACGTATCAGGTACAAAAAGATAAAGACAGAGGATTAGCAGGATTTTCAGAAGTATGCAAACAGATTAAAAACTTGTCACTGTTCTTTCTAGTTGACTCTAGCAATAAATAATGATTATCAGTTCCTTTATAGTCTGTGCTGGCTCCCTTAAGTATTGAAATCTACTGAAGATTAAAACATGATGCAGTCCATAACACAGAGCTGATTACTTCTTCTAAAGTAATATCCTATCTTCTAAAAAGAACAAAACTTAATCTGCCATACACAGAGTACACACTAAAAAGTTATCAGGTAAACAGGAAAGTTTATTTTTCTGCATTCGTTTTTTTTCTTTTGGTCAGGTTTTTTTATTTATTTTTTTTCAATTTCAATAGTGTTTTTCCTTTTATTTACAGTGAATGGCTTGTAGGGGGCTCTTTGTGCTTGTACCCGCGGTGTGACCTGTCAGAAGGGCATTCAAGATTGCTCTGTACCTATAGAAATACATGACTGCTGTAAAATACTACCAAAACTACTACTTTGTCTACCCATCATGCAGAAAGATCATCATTCTTGTTTTGAAGATATAAAAAGACAAAAATGTTTAACATTTTCATGGTGTATCCCTTCTACTGTCTATAATTGGTGAGCTATCACTGCCTTCAGCTTACCTGGCTCCTGGCCCAGCCTCCTTTCATAGACCCATAGAATTGCTTAAGCTGGAAAAGGGCTAAGATCATCAAGTCCAACCATCACCCCAACTCTACCAAGACCACCACTGAACAGCGTATTTAAGCATGGTATCTGAGCTGAAGGGACTCCCAATACCTTGTGTGTTTCACCGTGCAGGTGCCATTAGGAGGAGCTAAAGGAGCAGGGAAATCAGCTGCATCTTGGAAGATGAACCTCTGTTGGGACAATCCTGTGCCCTGCGTCTAGCATTAAACTGATGCACTCTAGGAAAATTCTGACCCAGATGATGTCACCATTCTTGGTCTTGTATGAAGTTAGGGAGAAAAGAGCAGAACAGGACCACTGTAGCATGTAAAAGCAGCTACAGATGAAACCAAACCAGGGACTCCTGAAAAGTCTAAGCATACTGACTATATCTAAGCTAGAAGATGTACCCAGGCTGAATGGTGACCTTTATGGAATCAGAGGTGAGCAGCCCTAGTCCTGTTTATTTGCCTGCCAGCTCCTAGGCTGTGGCAAAGGAACAGAGGCCATCAGGTTGGAGAGCAGCTGCAGCAACATGGGCCAAGACCAGCTGGGTGCTGAGACCTGAGACGCTGCCCTAGGAAACATCCGTTCATGAAGCAGATTAGACGAGGAAATTTTTGTAGTTTTCTTCAGACTTATGGTTAGTGTGAAACACATACATTCAAAAACCAGCTCTAGGTAAAGCCTCAGCTGTTTCAGCTCAACTTTTCCCCCATTTTTTTGATCTTAGAAATACCTAGAGAGAGAGCAGACTTTTTTTAAGTTTAAGCAAGCTCACAGAAGAAAGTTGTTTCTTGTTTACATGTTTCCTTCCATTATAGTCTTTTAACCCATATTAGAAAAAAATATTAGCAAAAAACCCTAATTCTTTTTCAGATGAATGAACTGTAAGACTATTCTGCACATGAGGAAGAGTTTTCATCCCAAGTTTTCCTGTGCTATCTGTAACATTGGTAGCCAGCTGTCCAGCATAAAATCATGGAATCATTAGGGATTGGAAGGGATCTTGAAAGATCATCTAGTCCAATCCCCCTGACACTGTAGGACCACCTAGACCAAGTCACGCAGGAACACATCCAGGCAGGTCATAAACGTCTCCAGAGAAGGAGACTCCACAACCTCCCTGGGCAGCCTGTTCCAGTGCTCTGTTACTCTTACTGTGACGAAGTTCCTTCTCATATTGATGTGGAACCTTCTATGCCTCTGCATCTGATGTCACCTACTAGGCTGCGGAGTCACTGAGCTGGTACTCTGCTGCCCTTGCGAAGCATGCTTGGGTCCCACTGTCATTCCACAGTTGTTTGATGCGTTCAACCAATTCAGAAGACATGACACCATCATCCAGAGTTGCTGCTATGGCACACAGCTTCTTCTCATCTTCCTAAAGAGAAACAGCAGTAAATATTGTGCAAGTGCACTGTGCCTTTCCACCTCCTTGAAGATGTGCTTGCGGGGCAAAATGTCTCATTTTCCTCAGTGTTTCACAGAATCACATGTTTCCAGGTAGCTGGGCTCACCTGTGCCTGGGAGCATCCTTTTAGAAACTCACTCACATTTAGTTAGCATCAGGGTTAGACATAAACTGTAAAACACAGGATTTTACTCTCTTTATTTTTGCTTAGTTCACGCAAGGGCTGTTTCATCTTGCCATAGGCACACAACAAAGGTCTATCTTTAAAGAAAGGCTTTTACTTTGTAAGGGGCAGTAGTGGAGTATCAAAACTAAAATAAAAAGGATGTTTATAGCTTACATATATTACCAAAGCTGAAATCTATACACAAATATATTTTTTACTCTATTTGAAGAAAAAATTTCTAGCTTTAGACCACAGTGAGAAATGTGGTAGCTAGTGAATAGTGAATAGCTAGCGGATGCATTTCCCATATGTTTTTATTTTTATTTGGGGAAGAAAAAACTGAAACTGAATAAAATAATAATAAAAAAATTATTACTCTGTAATTTCTCTCTTTGGCAGGCATCCAAAAAGACTTCACACAATTTATTACATTAAAAATATTTATTTTCAGTGGTTAACAACCTAGGAGTGTACTGTAAATAAACAGCACGATAAAAATAGTGTCACTTGATACACCATCACGGTAGTGGGCAATTATAGAATAGAATTCCACCCTAGCCATGCAAGTAGACAACTGAAGTGACTTGCAGTGAGTATTGCAAACGTAGAAATGGATTCCGCCAGGCACTGCTTTGGCGGGGAGTTTATCTTATTCAAAAATAGGAAACATATTCACAAGGATTTGTAACAAACTTAATTTAGGAACTTACGGAATCTCTATGTTTCAGTAGAAATTGCAATTTATGGAAACCTTGTAAAAGTCAGACACTGAGCCAAAATAAAACACTGCAGGCTTTTTAAAAATTGCAGAAATTGAGTCAACATGGAGAAAAAATTAAGAGAGGGAGAAGTCACCACTAGAGTATTGCCTTCTTTGGAAAAAGGAAAGAGAATAGTCATAGAAATGCTCTTGTAGGTCAGACAGCACTGGCGGCATTTCCATCCCCATCCTCTTGCTCAGTGCCAGGCTCAGCAGAGCTGAGTCATGCTTCTTCACGTGTGCCCCTCATTTGTCTCCAGGGGAGCTTTCCTGTGTGCACACTCAATCGGGTTCAAGATAAAAGTCGCAATGTTCTCTTCCTCAAGATATCCTGTATCATTTAATGGTTATAGCTATCTATGATTTGTGCTTGTTGGCTGAATAGCTTACGATGAGAGTGTTAAGCTCAGAGCCTATGTGTGTACAGTAAATGTTCACTGATTATTATGCAAAACGTGGCCACTTTGGTTTTTTGGTGCTTACGTAAAAAAGAAAGATAGAGGCAGATTGAGGTTACTGTAACCATGATTTATATAATGCTTTATTTCTTGCTGACATGTAGACAGATGATTTTCCTACTATAAATTTGCAGTGATGCTTTAGGAAGAAAAATACACCTCTCTCCATGAAATATATGTTGTTCAAACTTATATTCTGAGGCACTTCAGGACAGGCAGTATTTGGTAACAGATATTTGCAGGCAGGCCTAGAACATGGATAAACCCATTGCTTTCAGGACCAAGATAAACCCAGTCTTTGGGCTAGATGACTGCAGCAGCTAGATATGGATCAGAACCCTGCAAGAAAAAAGTCCAATGGCTGTCACTAAAAATCCTGATTTTTTTAAAACTCACTTCCAGATTGCTCTTACGTAGTTCTTGTTAAAAACACATCAGGGACTGCAACTATTTTTTAGAGATGTATTTGACTGCAGTCCTAGAGGAATTCCAATTCTGCCAATGATAGTAAGAGTTAGGGATGATAGTAGGTAGTTAGGGATAGGAAGAGACCTCAAACGATCATCTAGTCCAATCCCCCTGACACAGCAGGATCACCTACACCAAGTCACACAGGAACACATCCAGGCAGGTCTTGAACATCTCCAGAGAAGGAGACTCCACAACACTCCCCAGGGGTTGCAATGCTCCGCCACCCTCACTGTGAAGAAGTTCTTTCTAATATTTATATGGAACCTCCTATACTCCAGCTTACACCCATTGCCCTGTGTCTTATCACTAGATGACATTGAGAAGAGCCTGACTCCATCTACCTGACACCTACCCCTCACATGTTTATAGACATTAATGAGGTCATCCTTCAGTCTCCTCCAAGCTCAAGAGACCCAGCTCCCTAAGACCTCCTCATAAGTGAGGTGCTGCTCGTCATCATCCTTTCTGCTCTACGCTGCACACCCTCCAGCAGCTCTGTGTCCTTGTTGAACTGAGGGGCCCAGAACTGGACACAATATTCCAGATGGGGTCTCACCAGGGCAGAGTAGCGGAGGAGAAGAACCCGTCTTGATCTGCTAACCACCCTCATTCTGATCCACCCCAGGATGCTGTTGCCCCTCTTGGCCACAAGACCACACTGCTAGCTCATAGTCATACTGCTGTCCTCTGTTCTCCAACAGGTTAGTCCCCAACCTATACTGGTACTTGGGGTTGTTCTTGCCCAGATGCAAGACTCTACACTACCCTTTGTTATACTTCAACAAATTTCTCCCTGCCCAGCTCTTCAGCCTGTCCAGATCTCGCTGAATGGCAGCACAGTCTGCTGGGGTGTCGGCAACACCACCCAACTTTGAGTCATCAACAAACTTGCTGACAGTGCACTCTAATCTCTCACACAAGTCATCAATGAATAGATTGAATAAGACTGGTCCCAGCACTGACCCCTGGGGCACTCCACTAAATGCAGGCTTCCAACAAGACTCTGTCCCATTGACCACTACTCTTTGGCTTCTACCCTGCAGCCAGTTCACCATCTACCTCACTACCCAATCATCCAGGCCACACAGCCTCAGTTTGGCTGTGAAGATGCTATGTGGGAAACTGTGTCAAATGCCTTGCTGAAGTCAAGATAGACCAACCACATCCACAGCTCTGCCATGATCTATCCACCTGGTTATGCCCTCATAAAAGGCTATCAGGATGGTCAAGCACAACTTTCCTTTTGTGAAGCCATGCTGATTGCCCCTAATTACTCTTCTGTCTTTGATGTTCCTAGAGGCAGCGTCCAGGACAAATTGTTCCATCAACTTTCCTGCATGGAGGTGAGGCTGTCCAGTCTATAGTTTCCTGGGACCTCCTTCTTTCCCTTTTTGAAGACTGGAGTGACATTTGCTATCCTCCAGTCCCTAGGCACATCTCTCTATCACCATGACTTAAAAAAGATGATGGAGAGTGGCTTAGCAATGACTTCTGCCGTCTGCCTTAACACACACGGGTGCATCCCCTCTGGGCCCATGGATTTGTGTACATCCATTGTTAAACTGATCCCTAACCCAGTCCTCATAAACCAAGGCAGTCTCCTATCTTACCTGAAGCCTCAGCAGTCTGGGGCTTCATATCAGGACAGCCCACGGAAGCATAGACAGAGGCAAAGAAGGTGTTCAGTATCTCTGCTTTCTCTGCATCCTCTGTCTGCAGGGCATCCACCTCATTCAGCAGGGGGCCTACGTTACCTCTAGGTTTAGTTTTACCTGCAATGTATTTGAAGAAGCCCTTTTTGTTTCACTTGACCTCTCTTGAAAAGTTTAATTCCAAGGAAGCCTTGGCTTTCCAAGATGCATCCCTACATTCTCTCACCAGAGCCTTATAATCACCCCAAGTGGCCATCCCCTCCTTCCATGACCCATAGACCTTTTTCTTCGTCTTCAGTTTGCCCAGCACCTCCCTGTTTAACTACACAGGTCTTCTGGCTTCCTTCCTTGACTTCTTTCCTGTTGGGGTGCTCTGGTGTTGTGCTTCAAAGAAGTGGTCTTTGAATGTTAAGCAGCTACCCTGACCTCCTTTACCTGACAGTACCCTGTCCCATGGGATTTGTCCTAGCAATTGCTTGAGAAAGCCAAAGTTGGCCCTCCTGAAGTCCAGGGTTGTGATTCTGCTAGGTACTCTGCTCCTGCCACACAAGACCCTGAACTCCACCATCTCATGGTCACTGCACTCAAGGCTGCACTCAGCCAGACCCTCCTTGTTGGTGAGTACAAGATCCAGCAGTGTTTCTCTTTTAGTGGGCTCCCCCACCACTTGCTCTACGCTATCTAGCAAATTATTTGAACTACTCTATTTAGCAAAAAGTTTCAATTCTCAGTTTCTTAGGCTGTAAAATCCCTTGAAAATAAAGCCCATGAAACTAGCATAGACGGTAGATGATGGATTAATATATATAACCCTCTCAAAAAGCTGATGGATCTGAGACAAGAGACTGAAGCACTAGTACACAGACATAACGTCTCAATTACCGACGACAAACAAATTTGGACCACATAGTGGATGCTAGAGGCTGAGCTAGGATATGTTTCTAGGTGCTCAAGGTTCAGCTGTTTTAGGCCAGATAGACTGGTAGTCCTGTGTATCACAGCTGAGGAGATGTGCCAAGCTGCAGCTTGTTCATGCAGGTGTGTGAGCTGCTTCGGGCACTGTTACGCTTGTTTGAAAGGCTTGCATCCACGTACCCTTAAAAGAATATGGGAAGAAAACATGTATTTTCTGTTCTGTCAGATGTCTGTATGAGCTTTAGTAACCTCTGAAGGATTTGTTTATCAGTTTTCAGGGCAAAGTATCACATGTCATTATAATGAAATGTAGACTTCTGGAACCAGAGAAGCTCTTTCAGATAAGCAGATGTAATTCCCTTTAAGATAAATCTTGGGGGAATAGGCAGAGTTTACCAGAACTGGAACGAGCTGATATTCTGCAGGCCTTTGAGAAATTCTCAGCAAGGTCTGAGATTAAATCGCTGCACTGGGAAATAAAGTATGTGCTTTTCTTCTACTTCCATCCCTGAAAATTCAGTGTGATTGCCAGAAGATAGTAGGTCTTCTTGCTGTGGTTTTCGTTCTGTGTGCTTGTGTGTAGGATTACTAACCATGTCAGGAAAGTCATTCACCACTTCTGTGAGATTCCAGTGCACCAGTGCTGCACACATACAACAGGGAGATCCCCGCTGTAGGAGCAATGCTAGCTCAGGTAGTCCCAGCATTTCCACATGAGCCTTCCTTGGGCTGAGGCCCAAAGGTTGTTCATAAAAAGGGAAATATTTATTACACTTCCCAAAAGCAACAAGCAACTAAGCAGCTAAGAAAAGGTTCATTTTTACTGTTTCTTATGTCTTTGTAAGTTGAACCTTTCTTTTGTAACACACAAAATGGGAGTTTATGCGAAGGTTAGGTCTCAGGCATCAGTCTTGAGACTATAAAAATAAGTCTTTGCTCGTGTAAATCAAATAGTACTTAGCTTCCACTGTCATAAAGCAAATACTGAACCCTCTTTGTTCTTCTAGTCTCTACTATTACATGACAAAAAGATTGTATCCCAGTGCTTATTTCCAGAGACATGGCAGCATACTCACAATTCTAGCTGGGTTTTCATAACTGATCCCTAATTTAGTCATTGCCTTCACAATAGACAGAATAGATTGCACTGCATTACTGTAAATGACAGGTCTGAACTCCAGGCGCTCCTGGTGGGTGAAGCCATCTTTGTGGATGATTCTGGGGAAAAAAGAAATAGAATAAAATTTTAAAAATAAAATAATTAATAGATAAAAAAATGAAATTTATGAACACAGAACAAGCCCCTGGTCCATTCCTGTGAATACAGGGTGAGACACATAGATCCCAACTTATTCATGGCCTGTCACATCGCTTATTTAATGATTCTCATTTTTATCCAGAACCTTACCTTAAGTAGAACAATTATGGTACAAAATATTTCTGCACTATGAGGTGCTGACTCAAGTAAATGAACAAATACATTCTTTGTGCACTATTTAGTATTTCTTGGAATGTGTTATTGTCTACAGGCTTTGGGAACACACATGTTAGTCTGGAGGATCTGGCCTGCATTCCAGAGGCTTTAGCAAATTCAATTAATCTCTTACAAAGGAAGTGCAATTGATTCAATATCAACACGCATCAGGACTTAGCATCTTTTTTCCCCCTGCCTTTTTTTGACTGAATTAGTTTTATATCAGGTTTGCACTGCTATCTTGGAGCATAGCACAGAAATATTTGACTGGGTTTTAAGAAGAAGTTATATCAAACGTAGGAAATGGTCTAGTCAGAAGCACAGACCTCCAGAGAGGGTTGTTTTTTTCATAGAATCCTAGAACCATTAGGGATTGGAAGGGACCTTGAAAGATTGGAAGGGATCTCAAAAGTTGGAAGGGACCTCTGTTTTAATTATTCCCTCATAACCATCTTAGCCTTTTTAGGGCCTGGTAGCTTTTCCATATTTTGAGCATCAGGAAATACTGTTGAAAGCTTAGTGGGAACCTTTAAGTTTGATTGACACCTTGATTGAAGGAATGAATTACACCACAGCAATATTTTAGCAGGTTATGCAGTAAAAGAGGGGTTTTGCTGCCTGTGTAAGTATGATCTCTGGAACTCAGGTGGATTATTCATTTAAACCACATACATTATTAGTATCCTAATGCCAGCCTGAAAAGAATAGCATGAATCAATTTAGTTCTAAATTGGTTTTTATATGTGAAAATATCAAAATGTGAACTTGTGAATGGAGACACATGCACACAAATCTGACCTTCATCTGAAGCCAGGGAAAAGACAGGTTCTGATTTCATTATCTGTGGCAGCATGTGCACTTTGATCAAACATCTACAAGTATTCTTGCAGTATATTTATGGTGCAGGCATAAAACCTTCCTAATGAGATACTGAGTCCAAATTTGAATAGGGATTCCTGCCTTTGAGCTTGTGCAGACTGTGCTTTTTCACAGATTGATTACTGCATGAAAAAGTTTTGTGTGATAATTTCCTTGCTAAAGGCAGTTCTTGTGAAAGTTCACGCCCTGGCTGGAGGTTGGGTAGCAGCTGCTCACCTGTAAGCTGGCAGCTATAAAAGTTCCAACCTGGCCTGTGGGAAACATGAGAACCATGGTTCTGACCATTGTCAGCACTTGGAAGAAAACTATGGAGACTGAGAATAGCCTGGCTGGGGGGACAAAAGGACTTCACACTATTACACAATGTGACTACTTTAGTGCTTTCTCTAGCAGTCCAGTGAAATAAAATGAAACGAATAGAGATCAAATTAAAATTGAACAATGGGAGATAGTTCACATCTTACATGATTAAACTGTGGATAGTGTGTAGACTATCGTGGATGTTATCAGTTTACCTGTGTTCACAAAAGACTTCGGAGAAATTTAGGCATGGATTAATTGAGGGTTACTAAACACAGCGATGCCATCTCTCATTTGGGATGCTGCCCGAGTCACAGATCACATACTATCAGGATCTCCAGTGCAAGTTATTTTGTGGGTTTGCTTGTCTGATCTGATGATCTTCTGACACTTCCTTCAATGGCTACTGCAGGAGGTGGAATACTAGCCTACATGGATCTGGTATGACTTGTTGTCTTAGATATTCCTGATCCCACTGCAGTGCTGTAACACCTACCAAAACCAATGAAGAAGCTTCCCTGGTCTTCAGTAAGGAGCTGGACCAGTGCATAATTTGACCATCAATCCAGCTGCGTGTTTCAGTTGCTTTGTGTTCTTCATATGCTTGAGTGAGTACTTGATTTTAAATCAGTATAAATATTGTTATAAGTCACTAGCTAGAAAGTTTATATTACAAATACCAAATTCAACATCTTACATGAGTATTCACATACTTACTTCATTTGCTTTACAATAGTGCTCTTTCCTGACTCTCCAGCACCTGCAGAAAAGGAATGGTGAGAATGTGTGATTGATACAGAAATAAGTAGCAAGCATTAAAAGCAACTCTGAAACACAGAATCTTGAAAAGACATAGAGATGTTTGAGATCCACTTTGTACTAATTGTAACTCTCTCCAATGTCCATTCAGAATCAAAAAGAATTAAAACTTGGTAGTACTATTGATTCTGAAACAAAAAGGGAAATTTGAAGAGTAAAGAAGACTTGATGAAATGAGACAGAAATCTAGACTCTTTTCAATTATCAAGGAAATAAAATATGAGTCACAGTTTTATTTCATCCCTGGCAGATGGCTAGAAAGACATGGACAAACTACAGCTTCTGACAGTGTCCCGCTCATGATTTGTAGCTGCTCATTTAATATTGTCATCACATTTTGTAAGCTAAACCAGCCAGCTGCATGCTCTTTAGACAGACTCTTTAAGCAACTGGAAAAACCAAGCATGGAGTTTTGCATGTGATCTAGCAACTGCTCCAGCCAGGGAAAACTCTGCAGGAAAACTCTGCAGCTGGCAAGGAGGAGCAGACTTTTGCATGCATGGTCTATGGCAGAATGAGGGCATAGGTTTGGTCAGATTATGGAAGGTTAATTTGCCCTTCTTATCTCATGGAAAGTGAATAATCACAACACAGACTGTCTCCATTTGACATCAGCACGAGTGACTATCAACTTCTGTCAATGAGAGTGATGAGGCTCGGCAAGAACTGCTGAATAAGAACTGTACTTTGAAAGCACCTGAAGAGAGGCTTTAGCTTCAGCTGTGAATCCATGGGACAGGAGTCATCACTGTTTTTCATTTTGCAGACCATAGTTTACCTCACTGGGTGATGTCAAATACTTGTGAAAAAAAGGGAAATCTGGGGCATAGTTATTTTAACTGAGGGCTTCTCAGTGAAAGGATCAAAATGATTACAGAATATCTGAACATATTTTGTAAAGCAAATAGCATTTAAACAATGGTGATTAATTTACTCAAATGAATCACAACAGAGAGTAACTCATATGCAAAGCCTGTTCTAAACCCCATGATATGAGTGGCAGAAAGTATGAAAGCAAAACAAGTCTATGCAAAACGGGCTGATGCTGCCATCTGCCAGCTTGGAAAAAAATGCAAATTTAGTGTAGATAATTTATTATCCCTTCAATGCCCTTCTGAAGAACTTGTTAAACCCTGTCAGCAAGGTGGTGTTTGCTATGCTTTTTGTAGGGAAGAGATCAATCTGTGCTGAGAATTCATACATTCACCTCATGAAAAGATGACAGGGACATAATATAGACATGAACATCTCTCCCAGATCTGAAAGGCAAAGTTAAAATGCAGTGGGAGGCATAACATATCTTTTGGGTGCATTATTTCTACCTCTGCTCATCTTTAATTTATGATCCAGTGATGCCTTTATCTAAACGACAGATGACTCTCAGACTTTGGCTTTACTCCTGACTATCATGTTAGTCATATAGCAGCATTTGCACCCCAGGAAATGGGTCAGAAACAGTTTACTTTGCACCTGCTTCCTTTCTTCCTTCCCCCTCCTGTGCAGCCTGCTCTGGTGGCCTTCCACTTGCAGAAACAGCAGCAAAGTGCTGCGTGATAGCTCTTTGGGTGACTGCAAAGGGAGCTGAAGTCACCTTCTCTTTAGGAGATACTGAAATGGGCAATTACAAGTGGCCCCAGATTTTCTGAATAAAAACTTAGGCCAAACTTAGTCCTGCCCTGACTGCTGGAAAGTTTATTTGACTTTTGACAAACTTTCTGTCACTGTGAAGATTTATAGTTCAGCCTCATCGGAACGACTGATAATATGCCATAGCCTGTACTTTCTATTTTACATTTTTCAGATCTTCTGTCTTTTTCAAACTTATCTCTGATTTCCTTGTCTCTGCTGGGATTCTGAGCTTCAGTGAGATGAATAAAGGCACAAAATATAAAGGAACAGAAATCTTGGTCAGCACCTGAAACTCTGCAACTCCACTCCTGGGAGCTGGAAGGAGGTTGTAGAGAGGTAGGTGTTGATCACTTCTCAGAAGTTATTAGTGATAAGACAAGATGAAATGGCCTCAAGTTGTAGCACAGGAAAGACAGAAGGAAATACTTTAGTGAAAGGAATGTCAGGCTTTGGAACAGGCTGCCCAAGAAGGTGGTTGAATCACTACCCCTGGACAAAAGTTGTGTAGATATAGAGCTTAGGGACATGATTTTGATGCAGGCTTGGTACAGTTAGGTTACTTTTCCAATCTAAATGGTTCTATGAGTCTATGTTCATCATGCTCCAGGGGATGCCATACCCACCTTCAGCAAGATGCTGCACAAGCAGCACTCTGTCAGACTGCAACCAGTCTCTCTTCTTGCTTTAGGTATTTCAAACTTCACCCCTGCCATGTCCCCAGACTGTTATGTTTCTTGACACACTGGGGCTACTGAAAATGCTGAAGAAGTTCTGTGCACTGTGGCTGCAGGCACTGGGAGCTGCAAAACTGTGCCCCAGCAGCCTGATGTGATTCACACCACTGCTCTGGACCTAACCTTTTCCATGCAGATCAGCAAGGAAAGCAGACAGAGCAAAAATAGCAAAATAACTGAAGTTGCCCTGAAAAATCAGAAAGAATTTCTCCATTTCAAAGGGGAACAGAATGCAGAACCTCAGCAGTAACTTGTTAACTGTTTTTATGAGCAGAATTTGAATAGCTGTGAAAATTGGGGAGAGTACAAACCCCCTTCAAGATTAACATCTGCTGAGAGACTGAATAAATTTCTTTTTGTATATGATCAAGGGAGGTTCTTCTATCCCTCTACTCTGCACTGGTGAGACCATACCTGGAGTATTGTGTCTAGTTCCGGGCTCCTCGGTTCAAGAGGGATGTAGAGCTGCGGGAGAGGGTCCAGCGAAGGGCAACAAAGATGATGAAGGAGGTTGAGCACCTCTCTTACAAGGAGAGGCTGAGGAAGTTGGAGAAGAGAAGACTGAGGGGTGATCTCATTAATGTCTACAAATATTTCAGAGGTGGGTGTCAGGAGGATGGAGCTGGGCTATTCTTAGTGTCATGTAGTGACAGAACGAGGGGCAATGGTTGTAAGCTGGAATATTAAAGGTTCCACATCAACCTGAGAAGGAACTTCTTCCTGGTGAGGGTGATGGAGCACTGGAACAGGCTGCCCAGGGAGGTTGTGGAGTCTCCATCAATGGAGATGTTTAAGGCTCACCTGGATGTGTTCCTGTGTGACTTGGTCTAGGGATTGGACTGGATGATATTTCAGGTCCCTTCCAGTCCGTAGTGATTCTATGATTCTATGATTCTATGATTCTGTGATGTCGATCATATGTCTATACTACAAATTTCTACATCCAGACCACTTATCAGTCAGTGTAGAAAAATCTTTTCTACTCAAACTAAAACACACAATTTCAATTTTTTGTCAACCTGAAACAGATGGTTAAAGTATTTCTGGTGAAATGTCCTGCCACTGAAACCTGGGGGCAGAGAGGCATCGAGCAGTACATTGAAAATTTGCTCAAAATTTGAATGGTTGTGCAAGCAAAAGTTAAGTTCTTATTTCTGTGAAACATCACTGAGCATCAGCTGTTTTGGCCGTGTTTGGAAGGTGTGCTGGACTTTGCACACAAATAAATTGCAAGCTGTCCTCCTGTGAAGTATATAAACTATGTGTGATGTGATAGGCAAGATACAGTACTGAGGCAAAGGAAATAAAACTTTCACCTTGGAGTTTGTTCCAGACTCATAAACTTCATGGGAAGTATAAACACATGAAGGCTACGTTTATGGACAACACAGGAACACCTGAAACAGACGGCTGAACTCTCCTGAATCCTGGGCAGCTAGTGAAGCAAGGCTGTATGATTGTCCTTATACACATTGCTTCAGCAGTTGTGATTCCAGGTGCACAAGAGACACTTCCACTCTAGCTGCAATAAGCTCAAAACAGACACTTGTCTTATTGCTTTGTGAAGAACAAGAACATTCAAACTGTTAACTCTACAATCCTTTTCTCTCTCCGGTATGATTCTTCCTCATTATCCAAATTCTGTTGTAACAGCTGCTCATGAGGAAAAACTTACAAAACATTACTCACTGACAAATTTGAACCTTTATCAAAGTGTGACATGAATAAAGGACGGTGTTGTGCAAATAAATTATGTAAAGAAGATGTCACTGAGAGCATTTTAGATTCTCATGATCATCATATCTGATGACAATAGTATTTCTATTGTTCCTAGAACTGCAATATGTTCAGATTTGAAATGAATGAAGAAGTCACCTTTTGCACAGAGCGTGACATTGACTGATATGAATAGTGCCAGAAGAAGATTGGTTTTATACATTAGAAACATTTGAAACTAAGGTCCCTCATAAATAGCTGAGAGGGGTAATTTATGTCCTGGTGTAAGTCAACCTCTAGTACTACTGCCAAGGTATGAAAATTTGAAGATCAAACTATATAATCAAATCCCTCACCTTATAAACTGCTCTGTATCCTATGAAAGGATGTCTTATGTCTTCTTCATGGATCAGTGTTAGATAAAGTCATAGACAGTGTTGGAATGGATGGGTCCTGGTTCTAATTTATATGCCAATTCCTTTTTGCAAGAATGTGCAAAACTTTTGGAACAACATGAAAATTTAAATGAAAATACTATCTTTTCTGAGCAACTCAGGCTTGCCAGCGTCGGGACAATATTTTGTATGCATGTGGCACAGAAAATCTTTGTATTCTCCACTGGCCTGAAAAACTTCGTAAAACACAGTCTGACTACTGAGCTGACTACCAAGCTGTTATTTTCCTGCCACTATTTCGGAAACCTGCATGGTTTTGTTTTTCTTTTATTTTTTATTAATAGATTCTCAGCAGGTGTAAATGTACTTTTTGCATAAGATACCCGACAATGGTGCGAGGATGATTTACGTTACCTAGGGGATCCAGCCAAGTCTGAATTAAAAGTCATTTTAAAAGCATTTGCAAGCATTTGCAGTTACCATGAAGGAAAAACAAAAACATTTCATAGATTGGTTTAATATTAATTTGAAGAAACCAATGTAAAATGTCAAAATGGGCATAATACTGTTAGAATAAAAGTGTAGAAGAAAATGGTAGCAGTGTTACTTTGCTCTCGGATATTTCTTGTAGGCTACATAGTACCATGAGGGGAAAAAATAAATAATAAAGATCTATGAAGAAAAAAAACTCCACCTTTTTCTTTTGCTGTTGCAATCATTGTCTGCTAATACATTGATCATAATGTAGATTAGAAGTTGTACTCTGTGAGAATATTAATCTATATTAATCTCTTTACTTTCCATTCCACTCTCCACAATATCTCTTTGTACATTGAAAATAGCCCTTACAAATTATTTTATGCTTCTGTAAAAAATAAAGTGCAAGGGTCTGAAAAATAAAGAGTATCAACACCTTGTGACAGCTGTGCAAGATTTTCTGTGTAACCAGTTATCTCACATAACCCTCCCACAAATGAGTGCACAGTTAAGTTTCCGTGAATGCATGGAAAAGTTAATAGAGTTAATTCTGTGCTGTGTGCTGTGTTGGCAAGCATCAGAATATTCATTCCAACAACAGATTCTCATTTCTCAAATCTTTTCAAAGTCCAATAGTTTAAAGATTTTGGTGATTTCCAGTTTGTTCCTTGTGACTTAATTCATAGCTTCATGGGTGTCCACAACCAGAGACAATTCCATGCCTGTGTTACAGGACTGCTCTCTTTTAATGAAACGCTGATAGGAGGAAAGGTAACTGTACAAAATATAATTCCAGATCAAATCAATCTGTCAATAGAAAAGCATTATGAGCCATTTACCCAACTATTTCAGTATGAGTATTTTTGTTATGAGTATAAATATTATGAGTATTTACCCAACAGCAGTAGTTTGACTGTCCTGGCTTCCCTCTCTGCATCTGCCTGGAGTTTCTTTTCCAGTTCTCTGGATCTCCGGGCTGATTCCTTGCTCTCAGTACTGGCTCCGCTACCCATCTTGAGGTGTTTAAAACCTTCAGCTTGTCCAACTGATTTGCTTCTTATCGCACTAATTGCTTTAATTCAGAAGAAGGACAACAGCCTTTACTTAAAGAAAAGGTGAAAATCCCATTCAACCTCTGCGTTCAGCCTTCGAATCATATGGTCCCTTTTCACGTGTCACATGGTCTGGAGATGCTGTACTCAACTATTTATATAGGGACATAAAGGTGCAGTGGTGTGATGTCATTGGATTAAAATGATCCAAACAAAGTATGGATAGATCTCTGCCCTTGTTCGGACAGGTTCCTGCTTCGTGTGCCTCAAAGAAATGTGCAGAAAGTCTTGAAATGATAAAACAGGAAATAACACATTTCAGGGGAAAACGCTGCAGCTTGTGAATCAGGGTTTGTGCCCTGAAGCAAAGAAAGCTTTGTATGTCTTTGAAGTGTTTGCATCATGCATTTTTCTCTTTCTCAGTAGCTGTATGTGTACTCTTTATTCAAAAATGACAGAATTTGGATTTATGCAGTTAGGCCATAGTTTGTTTTGCATCATTAACATGGAGATGCTTTGCTGCATTTTAGTGTTTATTTTCTCTTAACGTGGTTTGTAATATCTTGGGGATACTTTTGTGCAGCCAGTCCTAGATGAATGTCACAGTCCTTTCAATTTTACTGTAATTTTATTAGCAGTTATCAGTTTTGGCTGAAAGCACAGCATTTTTGTGTAAGACAGCACGCAGGTCACATTCTTTCCACTGATGCAGTAATTTTATCTTAGTTTCTTCATAGCACAATAGGAGTGCGAAGTGTTTTATGAATTATGGTGGAAATATTACTTGGCATGTGGCGTCGGCACTATAATGAGAAAACACACTCTGCTGTCACATCATGGTAGTGAATAAGAGTAGAATTACTGCCAAAGATGAAAAGAGCCAAAGGACTTTTATTGTCATCCCTTCCTTTCAGGTTAAGTATTACAGTAAATTAAATTTCACTAGTGTGCAAGACTATAATAAATTGCAAAACTCCATTTGGTCTCTTCATGAAGTATTTCAATTACATACAAGAAACACATGAAATTATATTACCATGTTACAGTTACTGACTTGTAATAGCCAATAAAGCTCTGACTTTACACTATGAAACTTCATAAGCTTTAACCTGGAAATAATGTTTAAGGTAAAAAATCAGCACTCAGGCCAGTTCGAGTGATTTTAGATATATCTTTAGGTCAGTAGATAAACGAGGAAGAGAGCCAGAGGCAAAGAATTTAACTCATCCCATCTACTGAAAACAAACTTTCCCGCAGCAGAAGTAGGAGAACTCCAGGTGTGACTGGAAGACAGCTGGTACTGCATGAGGAAATGGGAGGAGAAGAATGGGATCACCAGTGGTCCTAATGAATTCTCTGGCATTGGAACAGGAGAGAGCTGTCTTCTGAGAAAAAACAGGTCCTGCACTATGCTCATGCTGTTCAGTAGTGGCTGTCCTTTCAGACTTAAAAATAAGACCACAGAATGCAATAAACCCCTGAAATTGTGCTGTTTTAGCATATGCTTAGTAGTCAGTGGAGCAGGAAGTCCTCTGCTTAGTCTCCTCCTACTGCTTTGTGATAAATGACTAATGCATTTCACTAACAGCCGGTTTTTTGCATATACATTTATGCAAGAAAACGTTGTTTTGTTAAGCCTGTATTCCTACTTTGTTTATTTTTTCAAAAAATAGACTTTAATAAGAACTTTATGTAGCCACAGTAACAACTGGTTTGTTTAAAAAATGAAAATAAGGAGCTTCAGGAATTATTTTGGTGGCAGGTGTCTGTTTATCAGAAGCACAGGCCAGCACAGTGCTCCTGTGGACATCACTGGGTTCAAACAGTTTATTTGGGCATTTCTGAACACGAGTAGAACCTACAGGTGAACTGATGTAGTAAATAGCATGGAGATGAACATAATCCCCAGGTAAAAGGCTGAATTCATGGCTGAGTTGTTCTAAGCATATACTAGTATAACACTATTTATTTTGCACTTCATTTTTACAGTATTGAACTGGTACAGTGTAATGGTAAACTAGGTCCTACTCAGTTATGCCATAAGAAAATAAGTGTAGATAAATCAAGGTGAAAGGTTTGCAAGGTGAAAACTTGTTCTTTTGTGGAAAGTAATGGAAAAATCAAGAGTGCCTCCCATTGCATAACTTTCCCAATATCTTCTGTTGCTATTTTGACTACACACAGGAATTTGCATTAAATAAGTAGATGTTTGATACAAGTAGTCCGTAAACAGACTGTGGATAAATAAAGTTAAAAGCAAATACTTCATAAACATACAGTATCTATAACATCTTATCTGTTTGATTTGCTCCCTTCTATCTCTTAGGTGTCTTACTTGAAAACCACAGCAATGTTACTCTGGAGGGACATCCATACCTTTGGAGAGCAAACAGGATGCTCTTCGGCTTTGGATATTCTTCATCATCAGTAACTACATTTTGATTGTGTACATTTCTGCTGATTATTAAGCCAAAAGCAGTAGACACTGCCTTGCAGGGTTCAGTTGTCTAAAACGTTCTGTGATATATTTTCTCCACCTCTTCTAGATGTGGTAATTGAATTCTGATCTTCTCCTCCTTCTACTGAATCTGTGTTATATGTCTGATATAGAAGTCTTCAAAAGAGACTAAGTGTAGGAAATGCTCCTCTGAAATGCAATCACATTTTGTAAAGGATACAACCTTTGTTATTGGAGTTGTTTGTAGTGATGCACTCTAGGCTATTTCAAATTATCTAAACAGAGGTCACGATTTTGGGACTCTGGATTCCAACTCTAAATTTTTGTTTGGAATAAGGGGTACTGGTTTGGGATATTTGTTTGGCAAGTAATAACAATCTGTTGATTGTTCTTCCCATTCAAAGAAGGAGGAATAGCATAGGAAATTCATGACTTCTAAGTTTTCATCTTGGTGTTTACAAAATGCTCAGACAAGAGCATCTTTTGCACATGTCACTGTAACTTATGTTTTCCCTTTTCCCAGATAGAATTTGGGGCATGACATTGATAAAATATGAGGAAGTTCTAGTAAGAATAGAGTTGTCTAAATTTAGGAACTTTCAATATCTTTCCTTCATTATGCTTCTAAATAAAGGAAACCTGAAAAATCTTCAGTACAATGCCTGTTACAATCAAAGGAAACCCCTCAGCTCTTTCAGCTGGCTACTGAATTGCTTCTGATGCACAAGAAGCAAAACAGCTCTGAAAAAATCCGGTGAGCTTTGGCAACATTTTAGTGGACAAAAAAGTTTCCCCCACACTCTGAACATTGACAAGTCCATCTAGACTTTTGCAGCTACTGATGTGCAGACATATCTGCTGGATGACAGAACAAAGCTGGTACAGATGCTCCTTATATGCTCCCAGTCAGTGCTGGTATTAGCTTGGATCCAATGCAAGCTGCATTGCCATGGCACAAAGCCAGAGCTTTTGACACCTGCAGAGTCAAGATTTATTATCTCTGGCACTTGGCCTCAGTCATGGGGCTGAAATATGTGTGGTTCTGAAATAGTAACTCCACACAGGGCTTTGATTCACTGTGTGTGGCTTATGCTTTGGGTTGTCATCCTCCTTGTACAAAGTGGGCATGCCTGTATTGCTAGACTGCTCTTAGTGTTGTACCACATGCGTGTCAGTACTCCTGTGAGCTTTTCTCCTCCCAGACTTGCTACCTAAGACTGATCTAGAATAAACTGTCAGGCCTGACCTGCACATCTAGCCTCGCAGTAAAGAGCAACAGGTGATTATTTCAGTAGCAGACTGGCCATGGAAGGCTTCTCGGGGCCTCTTGACTTGCCCCTCTGATCTTCTTCTAAAATACCATGACTCGGTCACAAAATTATAACCACTGAATCTTGAGTGTGACATTAAACCCATGAATAATGTACAGATAGATATCCATATGTGCCTAGCAAGCCAAAGGGAAATCACAGAATCACCAGCTGTATGATGGCACTGAGATCATAGAATCATAGAATCACCGAATCACTCTGGTTGGAAAAGACCCCTGGGATCATTGAGTCCAACCATCTACTCTACCTTACAAGTTCACCCCTAAACCAGATCCCTCAACACCTTGTGCAAATGACCTTTAAACACATCCAGGAATGGCAACTCTGTGGGTACCCTATTCCAGTGCCTGACCACCCTTTCTGTGAAGATCTTTTCCTAGTATCAAGTCTAAATCTACTTTGTTGTAACCTGAACCCATTCCCTCTTGTTCTATCACTAACTGCTCGTGAGAAGAGACCAGCACCAACCTCTCCACAATGTCCTTTAAGGTAGCTGTAGAGAGGTGTCCTCTCAGCCTCCTCTTCTCCAAACTAAAAAGCCCAAGCTCTTTCAGTCTTTCTTCGTAAGATTTATTCTCTAGGCCCTTCACCTGCTCAGTTGCCCTTCTCTCCACCTGCTCCAGCACCTCCACATCTCTCTTGTATTGAGGAGCCCAAAACTGGACAGAGTACTCAAGATGTGGTCTCATCAGTGCTGAGTACGGGAGGACAATCACCTCGCTATTTCTGCTGTTCACACTAGTTCTAATACCACCTAGGATGCCATTGGCTTTTTTTGCCACCTGGGCACACTGCTGGCTCATATGCATCTTCCTCTCAGTTAGAACCCCCTGGTCCTTCTCTGCCAGACAGCTCTCCAGCCACACCTCCCCGAGCCTGTACCATTGCAGGGGGTTATTGTGGCCTAAGTGTAGGACCTAGCACTTGGCCTTATTAAAGCTCCTACCATTACCAGTGGCCCATTGCTCCAATCTATCCAAGTCTCTCAGAAGAGCCTCCCTGTCCTCTTGCAGATGAACACTCCCACCTAACCTGGTGTCATTTGCAAACTTACTAATGATACACTCTGTGTCCTTATCGAGATACCTGACACAGATGAATCATTTGTGACATTCACCAGACTGGTGTTACCAGCCAGTTTCATACTACTGTAAATGTTTGTAGAAATGTCAGTAGGAGACTGAATTACTTCAGTTACTCATCGTTCTGTCTCCATGACACAAGCAGACATTTCAGTACTGCATGCAGCAGATTCTCTGGTTTCCCTGAGAACTCCTCTGGGCAGCCTGTTCCAGTGCTCTGTCACCCTCACTGGGAAGATGTTCCTTCTCGTATTTATGTGGAACCTCCTATGTTCCAGCTCACATGCATTAAGTAATAGTACAATTTAAACTGAAAGAGAACTTCAGTGGTCTCTAGTCCAGCCCTCAGCTAAAAGCAGAGTTAAATTCAAAGTCAAGATGTCTCATATTTTTTGCATTGTTAAATTGTGAAGTAGCCAATGACTAAGATTTTGCAGCATCTCCAGGTACCCTAAGGGCGTGTTGCTACTCATAATCAACTTACTGTCTGCCATTCCGATTTGAGTATCTCCAGAGGAGACTCCACAGCCTCTCTGAGTAGTCTGTTCCAGGGCTTCAAGATTCACACTGTAAAGGAGATTTTCCTTATTGCTAAACGAAACTTCTTATGTTCCAGCTTGTGCCCATTGCTCCTTGTCCTGTTACTAGGCACAGCTGAAAACAGTCTGGCACCATCTTCCCTAGAAGCACTCTTTAGATATTTATAGGTGTGGATCAGGTCTCCTCTCTTTCTTCCCTTCTCAAGGCTAACAGTCTCAGCTTTCACAACCTTTCTTTATAAAAGATGCTCCAGTACCCCATTCACGTTTATTGCCCTTCACTGGACTCTCTCCAGGGGTTCTCTGTCTCTCTTGAACTGGTGAGCCCAGAACCATACAGAGCACTCCAGAGTCTTTCAGCTGGAAAAAAACCCCTACAAATAATTTTTTCCATGGGGAAGAAAGCATTTTTACTATGAAAAACACTCAAAAGCAAATAATACATTGATATCTTACTTAAGTTGAATTTTTTAAAATCTTTTTTCCCTATAAATATTAAAAAATCATTAAAATTGCAATTCTTTTCTTTGTATTTACTCTGCTCCTTCCTAATCTTTCCATTTTCTTTTCCAGCACTGGATATAAATAAGCAAACTCTAAGATTTTCAGGTTTTGTCCCCTCAATTTGTCGTCTCCTATCTAGGAAGCATAACTAAACAGCAGAAGAAAACAGGAAATGATGTTTCTCATCTCAGTAGTCGTGTCACAGTAATGACATTAACATTTGCAAAGCCATTTGTTCATATAAGAGCAGGAATAAGAATGGTGTTTGCATTAATTTTTACTCCTTACAAAGGTGAAAGGAAAAGGAAGTAAAAACTAAAGAAGCAACATCACATATTTCAAGAGGAAATACACCCTGGACTTCAGGAGGGACAACTTTGGCCTTCTCAAGCAATTGCTAGGACAAATCCCATGGGACAGGGTACTGGCAAGTAAAGGGGCCCAAGATAGCTGGTTAACATTTAAAGACCACTTCTTTGAAGCACAACACCATAGCACCCCAACAGGAAAGAAGTCAAGGAAGGGACCTTCATGGTTAAACAGGGAGGTGTTGGGCAAACTGAAGAAGAAGAAAGCCGATAGGTCATGGAAGGAGGGGATGGCCACTTGGGGTGATTGTAAGGCTCTGGTGAGAGAATGTAGGGATGCAACTTGGAAAGCCAAGGCTTCCTTGGAATTAAACCTTGCAAGAGAGATCAAGTAAAACAAAAAGGGCTTCTTCCAATACACTGCAGGTAAAACTAAACCTAGAGGCAATGTGGTCTATCTTGACTTCAGCAAGGCATTTGACACAGTTTCCCACATAGCATCCTCACAGCCAAACTGAGGCAGTGTGGATAGGGTAGTGAGCCGGATCGTGAACTGGCTGCAGGATAGAAGCCAAAGAGTGGTGGTCAATGGGACAGAGTCTAGTTGGAGGTTTGTATCTAGTGGAGTGTCCCAGGGGTTGATGCTGGGACCAGTCTTGTTCAATCTATTCATTGATGACTTGTGTGAGAGATTAGAGTGCACTGTCAATAAGTTTGCTAATAACAAAAAGCTGCCACCCCTGCAGACTGTGCTGTCATTCAGCAAGACCTGGACAGGCTGAAGAGCTGGGCAGAGAGAAATTGACTGAACTATAACAAGGGTTTCTGTAGAGTCTTGCATCTGGGCAAGAACAACCCCGGGTACTAGCATAGGTTGGGGACTGAGCTGTTGGAGATCAGTGTAACAGAAAGGGACCTGGGGGTCCTGGTGGACAGCAGGATGACCATGAGCCAGCAGTGTGCCTTTGTGGCCAAGAGGGCCAACAGCATCCTGGGGTGGATCAGAAAGGAGGTGGTTAGCTGATTGAGAGAGGCTCTTCTCCCCCTCTACTCTGCCCTGGTGAGACCACATCTGGAGTGTTGTGTCCAGTTCTGGGCCTCTCAGTTCAAGAGGGTTGTGGAGCTGCTGGAGGGAGTCCAGCTTAGGGCAACGAGGATGATAAAGGAAGTGGAGCACCTCCCTTCTGAGGAGAGGCTGAGGGAGCTGGGTGTCTTGAGCTTGGAGAAGACGAGACTGTGAGGTGGTGTCATTAATGTCTATAAATATTTGAAGGGCAGGTGTCAGGAGGGTGGAGACAGACTCTTCTCAATGCCATCTAGTGATAGGATGAAGGGCAATGGGTGCAAAGATGGAACATAGGACGTTCCACACAAATATAAGAAGGAACTTCTTCCCAATGAGGGTGACGGAGCAGTGGGACAGGCTGCCCAGGGAGGTTGTGTAGTCTCCTTCACTGGAGACATTTAAGACCCCCCTGGATGTGTTCCTGTGTGACTTGGTATAGGTGATCCTGATGTGGTGGAGGGATTGGGCTAGATGATCTTTCGAGGTCCCTCTTCTAATGATTCTAATGGTTCTATGAATAACGAGTTTCTATATTTTCAATCCTGTGAAAGGGATTATTTTTCTTCCAAAATACTGACAATCCTTTTCCTGTTTTGTGAAATTCCCATATTGTGTGTGAGATACGTGAACTGTACTGAGATTCAGTAAACTCATTGTCCTTGTTCTATATTTGAAACACATGCTGATGCACTGGAATATGTAACATCATGTGAGCAAAGACCAATGAGTGCTGGGGGGACCTTGCTGGCTGAGTATCGCTCCAGATAAGACACACATAATTTTGGCAGCTTCACCAGCACTTCAGCTGAACCCAAGCTGTGTCCTAGTGAACTTATGCCAATTGTTTGACAGTAGATGTGTGGCTGAGCTATTATATTCAGATTAAGAATTTTGTCGTGCCAGAATGGTGAAACTTATTGTATAGATTTGGCTGACCAGTACAAAAGCGAATAGCCAGTGCAAAACTATAAAAGAAGCTCAAACCCCTCAGTCTTTCCTGAACAGACTGACTTCAGACTGTGCTTGTGGTGTGTCTATGATATATTTGAAAGAGCTGCACACTGCACCGAGCACTGCTGATTTGCTCTCATTTCTCTCATGAGAACAGCAAATATCTTATGTTCTGAGATGTCTACAAGGATTGACTAACGATCTCTCTGCTATGGTGAGTTTAAATTTTCTCCTGGTTTATTACTGATTCACTTGAGAAAATGAAGAAGATCAGAATGTAATACAATAATGAATACATGATTTGAGGTCTTTGAACTGATTCACGTGTATTTACTACACTGTTTTCAGTGTCTGACACCCTTGCCTGATGACTTCTACACAAGGTGCATCCTGTACTTTCTGGAGAAAAAAATAATAAGGGAATCTTAGTAAAAATAAGGGGTGGTGCCTGCTATCTCTGCTAAAAGGATTTAGTGAATGATGAACGTGGTACATTAAAAAAAATGCTTAAAACAATGGGGTCAACATCCTTTTCTGAATATTTCCAGTTCCCAGTAGACCTGTAGATTAAAACCTGACAACTCCCACAGAACCTTGCACAGCCAGAAATGAACGAAGATTGAGAGCAAAGATTATTCTGTTTAGACTTAAAGAAATGCTTGAATTTTGTTTTGGTGTCAAAAAAAAAAATGCAAGAAAAAATATGGAAAAGACAAAAAGACATTTTCCCATCAGACCAGCATTCCTTCCCTTTTATCTGGCAGACACGTTCCAGCTAAATCAGCCTGTGCCTGCCACCCTCTCAACAGAATACAAGCAGTTCTGTGTGTAACACACCAGGGTTGTGGCTGGATGTGATCTGATTTCTGAACACCAGGAAAGACTTCACTAGGCAGCTTCAGCTCAGCGTGATTTCCAGAATGTCAGCTCAATAAAACCATGCTGCATGGAGTGTGTCCATAACAATCCTTTTCCATAAAAGCTGTTGCCATATTCTAATACTCTTTGCAGAAAAGATAGTAGAGATGATTGTTCTGCTGCCCAGATCATGCATTTCATCTGAAGAGATCTGTTGTATTCGATTTGGAAGCTGCCTAACATCTGTTGCATGATACTTGTTCTTTCATTCACACTCCAGATCATGATAATAACAAGATAAGATCCTTATTTTAGTATGTTTTAGAGACAGTTGTGGAGTTAAATATTTTAAAGATGCATGTAACTGTTACTCTGTGTTAGGTCTGATTAATTGAAAGAACACAGCATGGCAGAAAAATGTGGTAAGGTGAAAAGAGAGATGTCTTAGGGAAATCTGTCTAGAACACTGAATTTCTTCTAGGAAAACAATCGCCTGTTTGGAACAACCTCTGGAAAGAAAGTTATTCATCCAGATAAGTAAAATTATCTTTTTGGCTAACAAACATTTTAGCCTCTAACTGACCCCTATACGTTGTCTTCTTCTGTGTTTAGATTTGGTTAATTTTAAAACATTTTCAGCCAAGACGCCTAAAGTACTTTGCATCTGGACAGTATCCTGAAATGCTGTGAAGTAGCAACACGACAGATCACGACATATGAAGGAAATCACGGGAATTTTCACTTTTGGGGAATTTTAGAACTTAATACAGTGTTTTGCATTCTTCAGTTCTGCTTATACAGTAGTATTCTAACCAATAGAATTCTACCTGATACATCCCCTAGAAAAAATATGTATTGTCCTTGTAAGAATTCAAGGGAAAACGGAAATTATCTCATTCTTCTCTGCTCCCACTCCCCTTTAAAAAGGAACTTAAAAGTTGAGCATTTCTTCCTGAACTCAGTTGGACTTCATCCCAAAAATGTTCTGTTCTTAGAGAGGGAAGGAAAAACAAAAACAAAATGTTTTTCCTACTCTCCTGAGTGATCAGGCTCCCAGGGTGTTTGAGAAAGGAGATCCTAAGCACATACCTGAGCAACCCCAGCCCCATAATGTATGTTGAATGGGAGAAATGTAAACTTCTCAATCCCCAGGTCTCATAACAAAACAGGTCAGGACTTAGGTGCAAATGAAATGGAGGAGCCTACAAGAATAGCCAGGGGAGTGTCTAAGTGCTGTTCCGTAACAGAATAGCCAGGTGAGTGCTGTTCCAGCCTCCAGCTGGGAGTGGGTCTCCATCTCTGGGAGCTCATTGTCTAATGGGAATTGTGAGCATCATCTAGTGCCAAGATGGGGAGTTGTCACTCTGACTAGCAACAAGTGGAGTCACTTGAGTGAAGTTTTTGTTCCTCGGGTTCACATGGTCATTTCCAGAATTCAATATTATCTGTCCAATTTTATTTTCAAAGTTGTATACTTTAAGTAGAATTACTTCCCAGTCTCCTGATATGTTGCTGTTCTGGCATCTACAGATGCTTTGCACAAATGTCTCTCTCCTTAGTTTCTTGTTCTTCCAGCATTTATCATGCCTCAAAGTTGGTTTTCTTGGAGTCTGCTGCTGACTGAAGTGAAGAACAGACTATGACAGTTCTTTAGACAGTGACTGTGTTTTCCTGTCTGCTTATTCTAGTATTATTCTCATTAGAGATTCAGCTGCAGTCTTTTAAGAGAGTCTGTGGGATAGCTTGAATTATTCAATGTCCCAACTGTTCACTTCTGGCAATCAATTTTGTGTTTTTCCATATCTGTTGTGGCAGTACTTCCATGGGGTACAGAGTGGGGTATGCTCCCAAAGTACTGTAGTGCCCATTCCTTATTTTAAAGTGTCGTGCAGCTGTCAGGCTGTGTTACTGATATTTCACACGACCCTGTCAGCTTCTTTATTTATCTGCATGCCCTCTGCTGCACCAGAGTCACCTTGATTGAAAGTCATCTCTGGGCTGGAGCACTGGCCAGATGCCATGCATTGCCCTGTGTGATTCCAGCTCCATAAAGGGTGTTTATATACCTTTCATGGTCCTGCTGGCTATCCTGGTTTGTGCTTTAGTTTGGTGCTCTGCTTGGGTCTTAGATTTCGTTGTGTTAAGTCTGTCTGAACTGCAGACACTACAGGGCTTTTTTAGATGACCAACTCTCCTGGATTAATTTGTGGCAAGTGACAGAAAGAAATGTCTTCTCCCTTAGTATTTGCTCCTTACTTTCAGTTGTCTGTTGAATTTATAGACAGCAGCTGTATTAGCGAATTCAAGAATGCTTGGCAATTTTCTGGAATCAGATTACCTGTGCTTGCATATTGGTGGTCCCAGTAAAGAATTTGGTGTGTTTGTGACATTGTCTGGAGAAATCATACTTGGATTGCCAAAGAAAACTGGCACAGCTGAAGGCAGGTTACTTGCAGCCTGTTTGGTTTGTGGGCTGTAGCAGTTTATTAATGGACTTGAGGTGGATCACGAGAATTGTTCTGTGTGAGTGTATTGTAAGCCACACATTCTGAGACTCATTCATCTGCAAAGGATGAGGTGTTCTCAAGCTGTCTCATGATCAGCCTTCCTAGATTTTGACTCTCAAAGCCTTATTCTGCATTACACTTTCCTGTGATCCCGAAGGTAGTGTGAGAGCAGGCTGAGGTGTTTTCTGTGACCACAACGTGCATGGATCTGCAACACTGGAGGTGGGACTTTTGATAACATCAAGAATTACCACCAAATTGTGCAAAATTTTAAAGGAAATCTTTCTAGTATGTTATATGAATCTACCACAGCGCTCGTTATCGTATAGCTTAGTTCTTTCAGTCAGGATACTGGCTGCCAAGATGCTTTATCTTCCTGGATTGTGTTAACCTTTATTACAGAATTGTCTCCCCGCCTGATGAAATCCCTTGAATTAAAAATATCTTTAACATAGCAGTAGGCTTAGAAAACAAAATGTCAGAAGAGGCACTCTTTGTCTACCCTGTTAACATCTTCAACTGTTAGAGTAAATTAGTGCTTAATGGCAGACGAGCACTTTCAAGAACGCACTTCAGAAGTCTGCAGCATCATACTTATTTTCTAGTAAAGTCTAGGCTGATCTACATGCACAAGAAAGCCAATGAGTGCATCTTACTGTCTAGTAAACCGGTCCTTTCAGTGCTGTCTCTTGCTGCTTTCCTCCACCCTTGGTTTGAACTTAAGCACTAATCAAGCGAGAAGAAGAGCAGCCTCTATTCTCAGTCTGCTCAACAGTTTATTTCATAATATCCATTTCTGATTTGTGGGTGATGCTCGAGGTTAACATCTGGGAAATAGTCACCTTCCAAAGTGAATAAGCAAGTAGGACTTCCCTGCTGTTCTTTTGAAATTATTAGTCCATGACCCAAGATCTTCCAAGATCCAGGACTCTGAAGAGATTTTATGAGAAGAGCACCAAGTAGCAAAGGAAAAAAGATGATAAATCATTGTGAATAGAGACCTACAACAATATAATCCTTTCCTCAATTTTTTGGTATGTAGTCAAAGGAAAAAAAATGTCGTAGATGCTGTAAAAACTGTGAGAGTAAGAAGAGGTGTAACTTTGCATGTATAAAGAAGGGTGATGAAGCTGATGAAGACTCTAGAGCACAAGTCTTATGAAAAGCAGCTGAGAGAACTGGAGAAAAGGACGTTGAGGGAAAAAAAATTTCATTCTCTACAAATAACTTGAAAGTTGGTTACAGCAAAGTTGCTTCTCTCAAATAAGAAGTGGTAGGACAAGAGGAAATGGCCTCAAGTTGCACCAGGGGAGATTTAGGCTGGATATGAGGAAAACATTATTTACAGAAAGCATTGTTACTCATTGGAGCAGGCTGCTCAGGGTGGTAGTGGAATCAACATCCCTGGAGGTGTTTAAAAGTGCATAAGTGGTACTTAGGGATGTGGTTTAGTGGAGACTTGGCAAAGTTAGATTTAGAGATGGACTTGATGGACTTTTCTAAAAATAACCCATTCTATGATTTCATGATTTTAGAAGATTCCCAAAAGACTTATCCAAAGCCAGAAGAGCAAAGTTCTCTGACATTTGCGTACTTTGGAAAATACTCATTATGCTCTCCAGGGCCGTTTCTAATTATGTGACACTATGTGAAGAAGAAATTCATTACCTTATGATAGCCCAACACACCATCTTGAGCATCCTGTTTGCACAAGTTTGTACCCATGAAGACAAAACCTTTGTAGATTTGATTGTATTATTTTAATGTGTACATTTGCATAGAGGAAGGAAAAAAATTTGTGTAGTCAAATAATAATAACTTGCTGTTCATTTTGTTGTTGGGTGTTCTTTACTGATAATCCATTTTAATTAATTCTTAATAAAGGTGCATTCTGTCTGCTCTTACAATGTTGAACTATATCTGTTGACTTCAATTGCAACACACCTGGATTAGTCATCTTTTGTTCTTTTCAAAGGCAGTGACAGATAATAGGCATTCCCAGAGTTCAGCTGCCTCTCACACTTGCAGCATTCATTATATAAAGGCTTCATCTTTTGCTGGCAAAAATCTTCAGTAAGAATGCTAAATATTTTTATCTTAATTTGTAGTGTTCTCACTGTTACCCTCACAAGTTTTCTCGGAGCCTGTTTCTCAGAAATCAGATCTTTTCCATCAGGACACTCCAGCTTTTTTTCACTGCTCCAAATTCACAAATTCTCCAGAGAGAATTCAGATACTGTCCTTCTCCCATGCAAGTATCTGGTGAAAGATTTCTTTACCACAGAAGCCAAGGATGAACCATTTTTCTTAATGTCTTTGAGCCAATGGCAATGTCATCAATGTGTAGAGAGAGTCCAAGAGTCAAAGTTCAATTTCTCATTTTAGGAAAACATTGTATAAATATCTTGGAGATAGGACCCTTTTGAGACTTCAGTGCATGAACACATTCTGACTCATTACCAAACATTGCTTGCTGTGGTTAGTGGCATGGATCTCTCATGCTGGAGACATCCCGATAAACTTTGTTGGACAAAAGGTCAAAAAGCTTTGGAAAACTGACAAAGTAGTGAAAAGGTCACAGCTAATAACAATTTCCAACACTGAAGTAAGACTGACAAGGTGAAATAATTCTGTTGATAGAAACGTGTCTGCCATGCAAATCCTCCAGCTGCTGATCTATGATAACAAAGCTAAGAAATGATGACCTAGAGTAGTTGTAGACTGGGAGTTTCCCTGTGAGCATCTTATAGATAAGAGCTCTTTTTGGTTTCTCCCCTCCTCCCATTCTATGTGCAAAGTCACACATTTACTTCCACTTTACTAGATCAATTAAATATTCTAACCATCCATCTAGCTCGCTGACATTTTTATGTTGGAGATTGTAAATGCTTCATAACTAAGAATGGAATCTCTCTTTAAAATAATTTCTACCTGCTTCATTAGATAGTAGCCTGGATAGTAAAAAGATTGTTCAAAACTCATGGCTCTCACAATGGAGAATGTACTGAACCAAACCAACAGAAATAGCACAGAACAGTCCCTAGCAGAAAAAGGAATACAAATGAATGTCACAGGCAGTTTTACTACAGGACAAATTCTGGATTGTTTTGAATCTGCGTGGGTGTGTGTGAAAGCTATACGGAAAAAAAATCCGAGTTAGCTCCAGGAGCACAAAGGGATTGAAAGCCTCAGTTCTCCCATATTTATTGAAAGAAAGAAGAAAGTGGGTGTACAGACACTTTCTGAAAACGATGCTGGTATTAGTTGCAGATTTGTCATAACAGGCATTCTTGAAAGGAACTGTAGCTGAGACTTCGTCTCAGATGTGATTTTACACTGCTGAAATACAAGAGGAGTTTCATATGAGACAGCGCTCGGCTTTATCTTCCTCTTGGCGAAGCCTCTTAGACCCAAGTGCAGCAGTTCATAACTGAGACAAAGCAGTCTAGAAGCAGTCTTCATTCCCCTTGCTACACATTTTCTGGTTGAAAATGTGAGGGGCAGTCTAGACAACATCACTGTACACATCCATCGTACCACTTTGTAGATAAACACCAGCTGAATGTAACAGGCAATGGACTTCCCGTACGTCCTGATTTTTACAAGAAATATACAGCAGGATTGGTCTAATGATGATGACCATGATAATTCTTCTATTTTCAATAATTTGGCAACTGAGATACTTTTTTCTGTTATTAAAGATTATACAAAGTGGTTATGTTTAAGAAGCAAAGCAAAGACAAGTTGTTTTGAGCATTAGAAAATAATGAGCTCATGGAAATAGTTATCAGAGTGAAAAATAAATCAAAATCAGATTTTTTAAAAAATGTTTGGAAGAGAAACTAACAGCAAATGAAGTATGGGAGTGGTCATGAGTGATACAGAAATATCAAACATATTTTGAAGAGAATGAAGATCAGATGTTCGAGTCAGAAAAACAATTAGCCACAATTAATAACAAAGAAAGTTTCTATTCAATCTTCTGAAAACTTTCTCAACGTAATGGTTGTTAAGCACTGGGGCAAGGTATAAAAAAAGTTTATGGAAATCCCTTCATTTTATAGGAACAAATGGAATTAATTGCTATCAGGGACTGTTATGGCACACTAGAGGTATTTAACCCAGACAGACCGAATGGATCTGCTTTTGATGTCTCGTGTACTCCTACATGTTATTATCTGTGGTATCTATAAAAGAACTAGGGCAAATCTGAAGGTTTTGTTTTAATGGCATGATTTCTCTCCTCAGTCATCTGAATCCTACTGTGGATTATTTAATGTGCTCAGTGACCTCCTCTTCCTCAAACAGTCTTCTTGGACACTTGCACAGTTCTTCATGATAGTTTCTTTTTCCTTCCTGAGTGCTGCACTCAAGTATTGTACCACATGCTTCAATTAGGTATGCCAGACTAAAACACAGCTATTCACTTTATTGAAAATTACAGGGATTTCAGAAAAATTTACTCTGTAGGTATTTTCTATAGCCTCAGATCATGTAGTCATACTTTGCTTTTATCAGGACTCCAGGTCTCAAAGCAGAGGCCAAAGTGAAGAGAAACCAGTGACAAATAAACAGAAAACTGTGTATAAAATTAATTCAGAATAACTGAAGAGTGCCTGGTGACCTCAGTGTGCAGCTGCTGACCTGATCCAGATTCAAAAATCAGATTGCAACAACTACCATAGCGTGTAGGAGAGCTCACTTGGCCCAATGAGGCAAGTCGCAGAGTTGAAGATGGACACCAAGTTTCATGGTTCATCAATGGCAGCAAGTCTTCACCTCTAGGAGAGATGCTGAATTCCCCAAAGGGTGCTGAAGTGTGAAATTACCTTAGACTTTTCCATCAAGAACATAAAGCAAAATGGCTTTTAAAGTAGTGGTTGGGTAGTCAGTAGTGAATAGGCACTCAAGAATATATGTATTTTTCTTCTCAGCTGGTGCTTACTAATTGGTAAATACATCAGAATAAGGGTCTTCTCTCTTCTGCTTGAAATTTAAGCTGACCTTTTCAGGTCTGAATTGGGGCTAGGGTTAGGTAGAAATCTCTGTGATAGTTCTAATCAAGATAACTTCAGGGACTTGTGGCATAAAAAAATATAAGTGTCATCTGTCCAGGATTGAGGCTGGACTGGTCAGCCCCATGAGTGATGGTCTCTACTAACCCATGCCCCCACCAAATGGAAAAAGAAGGGGATAATGAAGAGAGACTTCTGGAGTGGAAAAGAGAAAGAAATATAATTAAAAGTTTAATCATAATAATAAAAAATACATATACCCAGTACCAAACTCAATCCTCCTGATGGCAATTATGTCACTGATGCTGTGGGCAGTCCCAGATTCAGCAGTGGATTGGAACCAGGTGCAGGAGCTGGATTCCAGAATGCAGGGATTGGGGTTGAAGTCAGAATGGGCAGAGATATCTACTTCAGATATCTAACATTGAAGACAGTCTGATCCTTGTGACCCCTCAGATTTTTACCCAATATGAATATGGGATAGAATCCCTTGCTGGTCTATGTAGGGTGACCTGTGTGCTCACTCCTGCCTGCTGGTGTGGCCTCTCACATCCTCCACCCCAGTATGGCGCACAAGATTTAGCAGTGATCTGAATCTTCATAAGTGAAAGTCTAAGCAAAAGTCCTTCTCCAAACCCTAAACATAGAGCATTATCACTTACAGAAGCAGCCATTGTCTGCACAAATGCACTGTTAACTGCAGACAGTTCAGTTAGTTATAAGAGACTGAACTGAAAAGTGAAATCACTGAATAGAGTTTGTTCTGCTCTAACTCAGACCAGAACAGTCATCTGAACATAATCACATTCAGGATTACATGATGCTTGTGAGTGAACACTATAATTCCCTTTATTAATCTCAAGCTGTTCACTGAAATAACTTGTTCACTTTGGCAGTGAAGTAAATTATCTGAATCTTGTCCTCCGTGTTGTTCATGATAGGAGCAAATCAAACTAGGTGAGGTTTTTCCCTACGAATGGAACTTCAGAAACTCCTGAGATGTTTTGTTTCTAAGGCCATCAATAAGATTTCAAAACAGCTATAAAGGTAAAGAAATTGTTTAACTACTTTATGTGTTTCCTTCTTTTGTTGAGCATTTAAAATCAAGAACGTTGCTTAGGTAGTGATACGGAACACAGGTGGTGGGCTGAAACCTCTTTGCTATTTATGGTGCTGTACTCATTTGATATTTCCTAACTTTCCGTCCCTCCCATTTCCAATTGTTTTATTAATTAAAGATAATTTCTAAGAGCCAGGAGAGGGGATTTTGCAAGGATCTGGCTGTTCAAACAAGAATCCAGGCAGGTCAGATGTTTTGCATTACGCAACAGGCAGAAAAGACAATCAGAGTGCAGCACCAGTTGTGTCAGTTGTGCACTGGTTTGTTTTGCACATTTGCTCAGCTCTAAGTAGAAAAAGACCTGATTCCCGACCGGTGTGTTTAAGTGCTGTAGTAGCATCAGGCATAAACGTGTTGTTGGGGATGTATGAGAGTGTCCCTGATGGCTCATGGGAAGCAGAAGCTGGTTCCTTACATTGTTAATGAGTAATGGATGAGCAAGAACTGTATAAGCATAAATATATGCTGCGTTTTAAAAGAGCTCCCAGAAATTCTGTTGGCAGTTGTTACGAAGCACACTGCTGCGCGTCGCTCCTATCCAGCCTCACGTTTGTCTCATGACTCAGAAATTGCTGTTGTCTTCTTTCTTCAAGAGTGTGTAGATGCAATAAAGATGCACATAGAACTTTGTTCTATTTTTTTATGTATTGCTTCCTTTCTTATGACTTTTTCTCATCTTCTGTCCTTAATTTGAACACATTACACTGAGGAAGTGAGGGGATCCAAAGCTAAATCAGACAGGACAAGTGTGTTCCTGGAGCCTTGTACTAATGCTGTCTCTGAAATGCTGCAACTACCTTGCAGGTAGGTTTATCTTAGAGCTTCTGATGTTGCCAAACAGCAGTGGAAAAGGGGAAGATGGACAAGGAGTCGACTATGTTCTCAGAGCTGTGGCTTCCTTGGTAGCCCCACTTAAGTGGATTTCTTATATTATGAAGAAGGGGCAGCAGAAAGATAGAAGTGGTTTAGCCTACAGTACTCCTCCATGGCTGTTGGAGTGCTAACCTCCTCCTGTTTGTCTTCTCCCCAAACTGCAGCAGTTCCACCTCACTTCTGTGTGGTGCCCCTTCAAATGATTTTCACATTGAGGTAACCAGTGAAAATATGTGATGAACAAAGCATTCTGAACTTTCTTGATCCTGTGGGTTTGATATTTATCTGTGTTTGGCTAGACCCAGTTCTAAAAATGTAAGCCAAATTACTGCAAGTTGCCTTCAATCCCAATAGAAACCTCTACTCTTGGCTCTCCTGCCGGATTATGCTGGTGAGGGCTTAATGGCAGTTAGATTATCCCCATAACAGGTATTGAAAAAAAAGAGTGCTGAGAAACATGCAACCTTTTTTTGTAGATCACTCATCCTCACGGGGCCTCAGAACAATGATAAAGTCCAATATTTTGGTGTGTTTTTGTTAGGAAGTCAAAATAGGAGGAGGCTGGTCTTACAGCACATATTCCACTAGAGAGCTCCAATGCAGCAGCAGAATTTGACATTCTTCATCTTGATTCTAGGCTCTCCACGTCCTGTGTGGCTTGTTCACATGAACTCAGTATGAAGCCTTCCCAGTTGTGGACAATGACAACAAGGGTTATATACAACAAAATTCCTGGGAGGATACACTGTAAGACCTTCCAGAGCCTATGTTGGAATAATATGAAGGCCGTGCATGCCCATATCTCAAGCCACAACCCTCCAACATACCTCCTAGTCCCAAAATGGTAGAGGGTGTCTCCTTCTCACTATCCCTTTCTCTCTCGGATTAAAAAAAAAAGTGTAATCCTTTTCTACCTTCATTTTACTTCTGAGGGTTTTGCTGAGACATGGGATTAGAAACAAAAACAAAATAGGGTTTCTATTCTGAAGCTGAAATTAGAATTTTTTCCTGGACTATTAAACATAGCTGACTGAAGCTAGAAGTTTAAAGGAAAAAACAAAAGTATCATTGCTCTAAAATGAAAATCCTGTTAAAACAAAACAAAACATTTCAGAGTAAGAAAGAGATATGGAAGCAATTTCCGTACAGGCTGAGAAGGAGGTTTGAAGACCCCAAGTGTAGTTGTTACAGCTTTTGAAGAGTATGAACCCGAAGGCAGTACACAAACACATCTACCTTTAATACATCTATAAAGAAATGTTTCTGTTAAAGTGAATCTTAGATCATGTTCTGAGGAAGAGAAGAGCTATGTCCTCTAATAGCAACATGAAATGAAATGAAAATTCTGAAGTTATGATTAGATAGGCAAAAGCAATGTAATTCTCTAGGGGGGATCTCAGAGAAAGCAGGTTACACTGCCCTCCACCTCCTGCTGTGTCCTTTTCCATGTTACATAAAGCATTTCATAGGAAGAAGTCTGACATTAAACCTCAATCACATTCATATTTTTTATTCTTAAGGCACCAATGTTTTTCCTTAGGATTGTCTCACAACAACTTTTTAGACCTTAGACTGACCTGGCACTGCAATCTTCCAGCTTGCAACAGAAACAGGTCAAACTCTGCAGCTAACAATGAATTTTCCTGCTCCAAGAAACAGCACTAGGATGTGGGTGGAAGTTAGCTGGGACTGAGCAACTCCCACTACAAGGAAGGAGGAGGAAGCTAGTGGGAAAATATGTTGCTTCTGCTACTTTCCAGGAGACAGTGGCATAAAGGATGGTACCTGGGAGGAACACTTCTTCCTCCCTTCCCCAGCACTACACACTAGTCTACTCACCAGAGAAAGACAAACCATCTTTGCAAGGTTCCAGTTTCTTAAACAGCAGTAGAGGAGGAGGACAGGTGGGGTTTTTTTGCTTTTTACATATTTGCATTTCTAAACAACTGCCTACACTGCCCATGATGATTATCAACTACCTACAGGAGCAAACTTAAATGCCTTTCTGTTAGAGAGAAGAGGGCAATCTAGTTTCTCAGAAAAGCATTGACAGAGATGGCTGTGTGCAGTTATTCAAGCTCTCATTGATTTATCTCAAGTACAATCTATTTCTGGCAAGGCAAAGCTCAATTGTGAACTAATTTATCTTTCTTTATGTCAATAACATGTTTATTGACTTTAACCTGAGCTTCCGTTTGGGAAACTCATCAGGTATTGCTATAAAAACTGCAAACCATTGTGCTGCTTCATTTGGAACATCTAGTACTGTGAAGTCCCTGTCTAAACCCTGTTCCTGCTACACCTCTTTTCAGTGACTGTCTCCCAAAATGCCAAGTCGTCTCACCTCCCTTCTTAACTTTAAACTTCTGATGTTCAGGTTCAACTCGTGATTTTCAGGTTTGCTTATATTATAAGACAGGAACACAAGGATTCACAAAGGTAAAGTGCAAGGCTTATTTGAGGTTGGTCATCAGCACAGGGACATGCCTCTGACTGGAGTGATTAGTATCCAAGAATGATTAGAAGATCTCTATTTCATTCCAGCACAGTGGTCCTCCCCTTTATACTTGCTTGTCTGAGTTATTTGGGGACTTCTCCAGTGCGGTATTTTCTTATTATAAGACACGTTAAAAATAACAGTCTTCATAAATTCTGCTGAAATTATGTGTGTGCACAGAACTGGTGGAGAGAATTCAGCGCAGACCCATAAAGGGGATGAAGGGTGTGAACACCTCCCTTATGAGGAAAGGCTGAGGGAGCTGGGTCTCTTCAGCTTGGAGAAGAGGAGACTGAAAGGTGACCTCATGAATGTTTAGAAATAGGTGAAAGGTGTGTGTCATGAGGATGGAGACAGGTTCTTATTGGTGTGATCTAATGACAAGATGAGGGGCACGCAGTGTAAGCTGGACCATAGGAGGTTCCACATAAATATGAAAAGGAACTTCTTCCCAGTGAGGGTGATGGAGCACTGGAACAGGCTGCCCAGGGAGGTTGTGGAGTCTCCTTCTCTACAGACATTGAAAACCTGCCTGGACATGTTCCTGTGTGACTTGGTCTAAATGATCCTGTTGTGGCAGGGGGATTGGACTAGATGATCTTTTGAGGGCTCTTTCAATCACTGATGTTCTGTGATTGTTGTTCTAGTTGTATAGAAACTGGAATTAAGCCAGTACAGGTTGATATTTAGTGTCAGCTTACCCATCATTTATTTGCATAGGTTTGTACCACAGAAATCAGAGAAGTTGTGTGGAGTTTCTGGAGAATTTAGACACCTGGTGAAAACTTTATTTATGAACAATTTGCTTCTAGGAGCTTTTTTGAATAAGCAATGTAGATTTGTGATTGCTTTAGAAACCCTTTTGGAACTTTGCTGTTAAGGTAAGTATTGACAGGCAAAACCAGGCATGTTACTATGTCTTCCTCTGAATAAGAAGGAACAGTTCATTTTGATGTTTTGGAGAACAATTCCAGAAATATAGTATTTTAATGTTTACTAGACTGGAGTTTTGAAACTTCCGTTACGGCTGCAACAGACGTGAAGGGCGTAAGGTTTTGGTTTTTTACTCATTAAGATGCCAAGTTGAATTGAAAGAATATTCCTTACTATGTCTGTGAATTTGTCTTCTGTGATCTGGTGAAAAATTAAACAGAAAGCAAAAACCACCTCAAAACACCCAATCCTAAAACCTGGTTCCAGTTGTTAAGAGCTTGCTTCAATGTTACTGGAGCATAGGTCCTTCCCCTTGGTTGCTCAGTGATTAGATTTCAGTTCCTGCTTACTTAACTCAAAAATGTGATTACCCTTCAAGATGTAGGAAGGCTCAAATTTGGACACAGTTGGAAACAGCAGGATTTTTTTTTCCCAGTAAAACAACAAGGACAAGCTGTTTATATAAATATTGGCAGCACCACACAAAATGCAGCTGGCTGGCTGGCAACTCAGCTCTGCTCTCAGAAGCACGTAAAGAAAACCTGTTTCTAGCAAGTGCTACCAAAAGAATAAGCTGATTTAAGGGCAACATCAGCCACCTAGAAAGTTTTATTTAAAGAATATTTCCATTATATGATAAGAATTCCCTTGAAATAATTATTATTTGGAATAGAGTCTACTCATGCAATTGCTGGGTGACATTTTGAAACCTCCAACTCAGCAGTAAATCCACATTACATTCACATGAGGAATGGCTCTTGCTGGCTGTGTGACCCCACAGCCAGTGGAAAATATATGGAGAAATCTCTGGGTCTGTGAAGAGCTCTTGCTAATTGCAAAAGGTCACAGAAGAAGATCATCATTTTTGGGGAACTGAAAAACCAAGTTCTTTAGCCTCACACATTTAGTATTAAATCATTCAGTCCAGAAACCTTGATTTATAGCATTTCAGTCTCTGCAGCACAATGTGGCTCTGTTATTTTCAAGGCAAAGGGTTTTTTCTGGCCCTGCTGTGCTACCACAGACAAAACATCTAAAGACAAATCTGTCTTTTTGCAAAGCAAACAGTGCACTGGATTAATAATTTAAAGGAAGTGTTTCATTGCAGCTGACAATTTTTTGCTGCAACAGAACACTGGCAAAATGCTGATGCTGCAAAAGGAAATGCTCTCCAGTTAGCTGGGAAGTAGGTGAACAGCTGGACTTGCTGCTCAGGGGGCCTTCAGGCTTGCTGGCAGCCCTGCTCAGAGCCCAGCTTTTTCATGCAGCTCATTACTTACATTTCTCCCACAGTAGATTTTTCAGAAATTTACTGTACGTACATATGAATGATCTGTATATAAACAAATATTTTTCACTACAATAATGAAAAAGTCTCAATTTGTCTTTTTACATGAATTATTTTAACCAAAAGTATTGCACACACACTCTTCACAGTACCTGTCAAATAAATTCTCTATTAACAATAAATAATAAATCAATGATCTTCCTTTATTTCTTGCTTTATTTCTGATAAACTCAGTTAAATATTTTTTAAAAAAATTGTTTGAAAGTCTCCTTTCTAGATTACTTTTTCTGACCTGATGTAAAAAACATCAGGTCAGCTAGCATGTGCCATTGTGAAATTAAAATCGACTTCTTTTTTCTTCAGGTAACAATATGTTTAGTGTAATTGCAGTGAAAAATATGGGGAAGCACAACAAAATAAGAGGTGGTCTCACAGCAAAGGGAGGGAGTCTGTAGCCAATGATGCTATTATGAAAACACAAGGAGACAAATTTTGCTGGCAACTGCATGCCACTCGGCTGAACAAAAGTAAATGTGGAGCTACACAGCTCTGGCTGGCTTTCGTGACTTCCTTACATACGTGGCTGTAGCATGTAAGTAGTCCAGCACAGACTGGATAAGCTGGATGCTTACCAGCAAGAGCATCTGTTGGGGCAACATGAAGCTGAAACTTTGAAGTCTGTAAACATAATCTGTGCCCTTTCTAACACAAGCCTGACGGAATTAGACGTTCCCAAAGTGTAAGTTCCCATGAGCTTCAACGTTAGAATTGGAATGTGTGCAAATTGCATCAAAATTAGTGCACAAGAACTTCCACAAGTTCCAGTGGAAGTCTTTTGTTGATGGTATTGTGCAAACAATCCAGTAAATCTTTACATCCTGTTAAGTGAAAATTTTCAATGTTAAACAAGCCAGAGGTATCTATGTTAGGAAACTATTTTCTCCTACCTATTGTATTGAGTAGTTTTTATACTATGAAATCGTTTTATCTTTCTGAAAAAGATACACTGTTTACATTGCATACTGCATAGTCGTGGTTAAATCGGGATAGCTAGAAGGCCCAGCTCATTGCAAGGAGGAGAACAACACCCACCCTGAAGATAACACCCTTACTTCTTGGAATCTTAAGCATAAGATAGCACCAGATAGCACCAGCTCCTCCAACATCTCTGTGAAATCTTCCCTCTGTCCAGTGTCACAAATACAAGGCTGTCTCCAGGGAAATCTAGATCAAGAAAGAAGCGAGTGGATGGTGACATCATAGATTAGTAGTTGTTTTTTAAAAGTATTAGTATGTGTGTGTTCAACAGTGATTGGTCAGGTCAAGTTGTACCTGAACACTTGACAGTTGTAAGAACTCACGTGTATCAGTCTGGATGGAGAGAACTTACGCCTGTAACTCTATGCTTTGTGTCCTAACTTCTCGGTCAGCATGGGGCAGTTGTGAAATATTTGTGATGTTTATTTGATCTTCATCTCACAAAAACAATGGTGGTCAGTGTGGTTGTAGATGGTAGTTTGCACTATAATGACTGTGAGATAAAGGAAGGTGTGGAATAGAAGAGTAGAGTTAGGTTTGGGGGCCTCAGGACAGTACACTTCAGCTTATTTAGGGAACTTCCAAACAGAATCCAATTACAGGCTGCCCAGAGATGGGGCTAACTTTTAAAGAAAACTTCAAAGAAAAAGTTCAGACAGTATTCCAGATCAGAAAAGCAAGGGCCTACTTAAGGAACTAGTATGTACAAAGTGCAGAATAAGTAGAAACAGAGACATTTCTGAGGGTTCTTCAGGCTTTTAGTGAAAACATCAGAAAAGTCAAAGCCCAGCTGGAATTAAACCTGTCCAAGAACATAGCAGTGTTGTGGTTTGAACCAGGTGGAAGTCTGGTAAATGGGGATAGGAGCTAAAATAGTGAGAAGTTTCTGAGAAGTTTCCAGAAATGAAAAGAAAACACTCCCCAGCTCCAGGCAGAGACCTGCCTGGGCTCAGCTCATCAGCACCTCTACGTGATTCTGTGATATTTGAGCAGAGAAACATGGTTTTGTGGGCTTTTGCTTTGTGGGTTTGGAGTATTTTTTTCCTTTGGGGAGCTCCTGTTTTTGTTTGAGAATGGAGAAGACAGCCGTGTCACAGCCCCAGCTCTGAAGAACAAAGAGGGAAGGGTCTGTGTGTGCTAGCCCTGACTTCAGAACGTGGTGAACGGTAGTGGTTGAAAGTAGAGGGAGAACCAGCATGGAGCAGAGCTGGCAGGGTGAAGTTGCTGAAGGCCTTAAAAAGAAGCTGTGACTTCAAGAGACACACACTGGAGAATGGTTTGATAGTCCCTTGGCTACGCGTGCCCCAACCTACCTATGGATAGAGATGACACTTAAGGACTGGGTGGGGTGGGCCTGTTGCTTGGAGGGGCAGATTGGTACTTATTCCCTGTGAGCTTTTGTGTATTGAGGAGTGAGGTGGGAAATGGGTTCTCTGTTGTTAAAAGTAAATGTGTTTCTGTTAAGTCAATTTCTTGTTCTTTTCCCGCTGAAACTCATAAAGGGCAAGCTAGGCACTCCTTGCCTTTTGTTCTGGTTTATTAGCGCTTTGCTAATTATGCCAGCTAGTCCCAGACTTGATCCGCATGTCAAACGGTGACAAAGGGATGCTACAAGCATTGGGGTAGCAAAAGAACATTCAGAGATGTGCTTTCACTGATGAATGTTTGGTGACAGATGATACTGAAAAGTCTGAAGTATTCACTGCATTTTTTGTCCCAGTCATCACAGACTGCTCCCAGATACGAATCGGGACAGAAGCTGGCCAGCAGTGGAAATGAAAGAAATGTAGAGATACTTGAAAGGATGTGTGCATTCACAAATAGAGGCTAGATGGTAAGCACTGAAGTGTGATTGCAGGATGACTGTTACCTACAAAAGCATCACAGTAATTGAACAAAGTTCCTCACTAGAAAGACATTAATCATAGAATCATAGAATCATTAGGTATTGAAAGGGACCTCGAAAGATCATCTAGTCCAATCTCCCTGACACAGCAGGATCACCTAGACCAAGTTGCACAGGAGCACATCCAGGTGTGTCTTAAACTTCTCCAGAGAAGGAGACTCCACAACCTCCCTGGACGGCCTGTTCCAGTGCTCCATCACCCTCACTGTGAAGAAGTTCCTTCTCAGGTTGATGTGGAACCTCCTATGGTCCAGCTTACAACCATTGCCCCTCATCCTATCACTAGATGACACTGAGAAGAGCCTGGCTCCATCCTCCTGACTCCCACCCTTCAAATATTTATAGACATTAATGAAGTCACCACTCAGTCTGCTCTTCTCCAAGCTGAAGAGACCCAGTTTCCTCAGCCTCTGCTCATAAGGGAGATGTTCTTCCTTCATCATCCTCATTGCCCTATGTTGGACTCCCTCCAGCAGCTCCACATCCCTCTTGAACTGAGCAGCCCAGAACTGGACACAATACTCCGGATGTGGTCTCACCAGGGCAGAGCAGAGGGGGAGAAGAACCTTTCTTGATCTGCTAATCACCCTCTTTCTGATCCACCCCACAATCCTGTTGGCCCCCTTGGCCACAAGAGCACACTGCTGGCTCATAGTCATCCTGCTGTCCACCAGGACCCTCAGGTCCCTTCCTACTACACTGCTCTCCAACAGGTCAGTTCCTAGCCTATACTGGTACCTGGGGTTGTTCTTGCCCAGATGCAAGTTTCTCTCTGCCCAGCTCCCCAGCCTGTCCAGGTCTCGCTGAATGACAGCACAGTCTGCTGGGGTGTCGGCGACACAACCCAGCTTTGTGTCATCAGCAAAATGTTATTCTTATCTTCAAAAGTGGCAAAAGGGAAGCTCAGGTCAGAAGGACTGGTCAACATCATGTCATATTGGACATTACATACTTCTGTAATCCATTTACTTGAAAGATAAGGAAGTCCTTCAGGAACAATGAGCATGAATTCACCTAGTTCATCCTTGACCAAACTGAGTGCTTATACAATGGAACGGGTGACTATGTGGACAAGGGGGAGCAGTGGATACCAGACACCATCATTTTCCTAAGGCAGTTGATGCCATTTTCTTTCCACAGCCATCCCAACTGTAAACTGATGAGGCGTGTGTAGGATGAAGTGTGCATTAAATGGGCTGAAAACTGAATTGACCATTGTGCTCACATGATAGAAATCAATGGATTAGCATGTAATTGACAATTAATAATACGTACCCCAGGGCTGAGTGCTGGGAATGATACTGTTGATTTCCTGCATCAGTATCACAAATGATGAGACAGACCACATCCTCAGAAAATGTATAGGTAACATCAAATTTGAGTAAGGTGACTGACATGTTGAGAGCTGAGATTCAGTCCAAAGGTATTTTGAGAAGCTTGAAGATTAGGCTGTGTGAACTTTATGAAGTTCAATAAGAAGCCTGAGGTTGTGATCCTAGAGCAAGATAAAACCACACATCATTACTAACCTGTGGAGTGGCAAACTTGCTGAGAAAGCTATGATGGAGACTAAGTTGAATAGAACCCATCAGTGTGCTCTTATTGAGGATAAAAATAAAAGTGTATTGACTACAAAAGCATGTCCAATAGATTAAGGAAGTTCATTATTACTCTCTACATGGTGCTGGTGTGTAATCAAACGAAATACAGTACAGTTTTAGACCACCTTACTCAGTGCAGAGACTGGAGATGATACATCCAACCACTAAACTAATGAGAGTCATAGAGAGTATGACTCATGAGCAGAGTTTGAGGTTGATGGGCTCTTTAATTTAGATGCAACCACTGTCTAAACCAACTTCAGAAGGAATTGTACAGCAAAAATAAAAATCTCAGTAGTGGCAGATATATTGCAAGAGAGAAGAGAGAAGAGCCATAGACAGAAGATATATGAACACTCTTTACTTAATGGGAGTGGGATAAAACAGTCTTGGAAGATTCTGTGGGAAATCTGTATTTGCAGGCATATATATTTCTGTGATTGGCTTCTTTGTGGATCTACATTCTTCAAGTTCATATCAATACATATTTACTTGGTCTACCTAAAGATTGCACACTGAAGGAAAAGAGTAGGAATTGACTTCATATAGTAGGAGATTGTCCTCTGATTTGTATCTGACTTCAGTTTGCCATGTGTGAAGCACTTAGCTACCTGGTCTGAGAGCACACATACAAATGCAAGGGATAAACAGTAGTGGGAATGTACCATAAGTTCATAGCAGAAACTTCTCTGTGCTTAAACCTATGACAGTTTCACACACCTGATGCTTGTATATATATAAAAAAAAACGCCCTGGAGGCACTAAACATAGTGTCATCTACTTATGAATTCTTCTACCAGTAGTCAGCAAACACAAATTAGGTCACAGTCTTAGCGATCAAGCCACGTAGTTTGTGTGATTGCACAATATGACGGTCGTCTGAGTCTGTGCACTCCTGTGTGTTCCTTCAGAGCCATGTGTGAGAAGAATGGTTCTCATCTGGTACCACGCTGTTGTAGTTGAGAAGGTGATTACTATTGGCAGCAATAATTAAGCTTAAATTACATTGTAATATATGCCATTAGCAACTCAGTCCTATCCTCTACTTCAGTCTTTTCTATTTTTGAATGCCTCTGCTGATTGTTCTGATAATTCTTTCAGATTTTTTTCTTTCACTACAGATCCTCTTACTGTGCACGTGGCAGTTTTGGAGGCTGTCACTCTCATGCAACTGTATTTCACCTGGCAGAAATCTTTGCCAAGTTAGTTGAACACTCAGTTCCAACATACCTGAGCTGAGCAATTTGAGCAGGTAGATTAACTATTGCAGAATGAGAAAATATCCCTCAAACCATCTGCTACAGCACATACAGGTATGGCCTTTGCGGTTCCCTGGATGAACATAGGAAAGAGGTGGTTGGATCCAAATCTCTTTCTAGATCTGATCCTTAGCTCTGTAACAATATGTTGCCCTTTATATTAGCTGTGACAAAACTACAGTATAATTAATATTGTACAGTATAATAAATCCTGAATATGAACTAATTTCATTGTTAGAATGTAGGTATGCTTCCAGGAGATGTCTAGAAACTACTTATGGCTTCTGTCTGACTCTGAAGAAGCCCTGCAGACATCTGTCTTTTGTTGCAAACCTAACTGACTGTGGGGTTGATTTGCCTGTCAAGCTGCCAGAGGCCATGGTTAGATACTTAGCACAACTATTAGATATGCCTAAGCAACTCTAACACTCTTAACATCTCATGTGTTGTTCCCTCTATTGATGCTGCTTCAAATTCACTGCATTAAGGAACATATCCAGGAAAAAAGAATTGTGATGTCCCTGTAAGGACTGAGAACAACCACTTGGTGACCGATGAGGAATGTTTAAAATAACACAGACAATAAAGAAACTAATTACCAAGTCTTCTTTTTGTATGTTTCTACATTATGAAAAAGACTCTTCAAAATTCTTTAATGAAAAGCATTGGAACAGGCTGCCCAGGGAACTGGTGGAGTAACCATCCTTGGAGGTATACAAAAAATGAGTAGATGTGGCAATTTATGACATGGTCTAGTGGTCATGAAGGTGTTGGGTTGAAGACTGGAGGTGATAATCTTAGAGTTCCTTTCCAACCTTAATGATTCTATGATTCAACATCCTCCATGCTGCACAGAAACTCTTTGCTGCACAGGAGAAGCTCATTTTTCAGTTATGAATTGCAGCAGTTAGTAAACTGCAAATCATCTGAAAGGACATTCTCATCACCCAGGAATGGTGTTCAAGCTGACCGTCTGACGTAAATTGTCTCACTGTTTAATTAAACAAATTTGTGGTCGTCACCATACAAACACAACTGCAATCTGTGTAACCACTTGCCTTTTAGACATGTTGTGACCTCTTTACATCTATTACTCATGTATTCACTTCAAAGAAACTGGTTAATGTAAGAAATTACAGAATCACAGAACATTAGAGATTGGAAGGGACCTTGAAATATCATCTAGTCCAATCCCTCTGACACAGCAGAATCCCCTAGATCAAGTTGCATGGGAACATGTGCAGGCAGGTTTTAATTGTCTCTAGAGATGGACACTCCACAAACCCCCTGGGCAGCCCATTCCAGTGCTCCCTAAACTTCATGGGCAAGAAGTTCCTTCTTATATTTATGTGAACCTTCTATGTTCCAGCTTACACCCATTGCCCCTTATTATATTATTGGATGGCACTGAGCAGAGCCTGGCTCCATCCTCCTGACACCCACCCTCTCCGTATTTATAAACATTAATGAGGTCACCTCTCAATCTCCTCTTCTCCAAGTTAAAGAGACCCAGTTCCCTCAGCCTTTCCTCATCAGTAAGATGCTCCACTCCCTTCATCATCTTTTTGGCTCTGTGATGAACACTCTCCAGCTGTTTTGTGTCCTTCTTGAGCTAAGGGGCCCAGAACTGGACACAATAGTCCAGATGTGGCCTCACTAAGGCAGAGTAGAGGGGGAGGAGAACCTCTCTTGATCTGCTAACCACCTCCCTTCTGATCCAGCCCAGGATGTTGTTGGCCCTCTTGACCACAAAGGCACATTCCCAGCTCATAGTGGTCCTGCAGGTCCCTTTCTCCTACACTGCTCTCCAAAAGGTCAGTCCCCAACCTGTACTGGTACCTGGGATTATTCTTGCCCAGATGCCAGACTCTACACTTGCCCTTGTTGTAGTTCATTCAATATCTCCCTGACCTGCTCATCAACCTGTCCATGTCCTGCTGAATGGCAGATCAGCCTACTGATGTGTTGGCCACTCTTCCCAGCTTTGTGTCATCCAAGATATTAATGAATAGATTGAATAGGACTGGTCCAGTACTGACTCCTGGAGCACTCCACCAGATACAGGCCTCCAACTAGACTCGGTCCCATTGACCACTACTCTCTGGCTTCTATCAAGCAGCCAGTCTACAATCCATCTCACTACCCGATTTTCCAGATCACACTGCCTCAGTTTGGCTACAAGGATGCTCTGGGAGACCGTGCCAAATGCTTTACTGAAGTTAAGACAGACCACATCCACTGCTTTGCCATCATCTATCCATCTGGTTATTCCACTTTAGTGAAGCCATATTGACTGTCCCTAATGACCCTCTGGTCCTTGATATGCCTAGAGATGGCTTCAAGGACAAGTTGTTCCATCACCTTTCTTGGGATGGAGGTGAGGCTGACTGGTCTATAGTTAGCTGGGTCTTCCTTCTTGCCCTTTTTGAAGATTGGAGTGACATTTGCCTCCTCCCGTCCCCAGGCACTTCTCCATTACATTGGATTTTAATTAATTAGATTAGAATATTGCTGTGATGTGAGGGAAGATTTTTTTTTCCTAAATAATACCAAATTTTTAGAATAAATCCCTCGTACAAGCTCCAGAAGCAAATTCTGGATACAGGTTTGGAAGGAATCTTCAAAGGTTGTCTCTTTGAAGTCTTTTACAACAAGCAGGGACATCTCTAACAATAACAGGTTGCTCAGAACTCCATCAAGCCTGACCTTGAGTATTGCCAGGGATGGGGCCTTCATCACCTTTCTAGGCAACTGTTTGCAGTGATCCACCATCCTCATAGTAAAGAACATTTTCTAATGTTTAGTCTAAAACTACCCTTTTTTAGCTTAAAACCATGACCCCTCATCCTATCGTTCCCTGCCCTTATGAATTTTTCTTCCCTAGTCCTCTTACAGGCCCCTTTCAGGTATTGGAAGGTTGCTAAAAGGTCCCCCAGAGACTGCTCCTCTTCAGGATGAACAGTCTAAACTCTCTCATCCTGTCTCTAGCCCTCTGATGATTTTCGTGGCCCTCCTCTGGACACAGCCCAACAGATTCTCATGGTTGTTGTGTTGGGGGTTCCAGAGCTGGATACAGTACTCCAGGTGAAATCTCATCAGGGCAGAGTAGAAGAGGCAGAATCACCTTTCAATCTGCTTGCCACACTGTGTTTGATACAGGTCAGGATGCAGTTGACCTTCTAGGTAGCAACTACACAGCAGTGGGTCATGCCTGCTTTTCATCCACTAGTACCTCCAGGTCTTCTTCCACAGGACTGCTCTCCAGCAGGTCTTCTCCCATTCTGTGTAGATACTTCTGATTGTCCTGGCTTTGGTGCAGGACCCTACATTTGCCCTTGTTAATTATAAAATCATAGAATCATTGGGGATTGGAAGGGACCCCGAAAGATCATCTAGTCCAATCCCCCTGCCACAGCAGGATCATCCACACCAAGTCATACAGTCAGTCCGGGTTAGAAGGGACCACAGGATCATCCAGTTCCAACTCCTCTGACATGGGTAGGGACACCCCACCCTAGATCAGGCTGGCCAGAGCCTCATCCAGCCCAGCCTTAAACACCTCCAAGGATGGGGCCTCCACCCCCTTTTTGGGCAACCCATTCCAGGCTCTCACCACTCTCACGGTCTGAGAAGGTCTGCAGTCCTGAAGCTCCTGTAACAGTCCCGGTCCTCTCCATCCTGACACCTCCCCTGCCCATGGCTGTGGTCCTCATTCTCATTCCAGCCGAGCCTGACGCTATTTGCCCTCAGCCCAGCCCATGGGGTCTGTTGACCTGCACTGCTGTGAGTCTATAATCATTTTCCTTGTCTCTCTGAATCTGCACAGTCATTGTGTACAAGAGGGTTTAGAGATGCTGCCTCCTTGAAAAACATAGCTCAGGTGATCACTGGGCTCTCCCCAGGCTTTCAGTTAAGCACCGCTTAAACCAGATTGCAGGGTGCCATTTGTGTCCTGAGCTGCAGACACTGGTGTGGGTTATGAAACCCACGCAGAAGAAAAACCACCCAAACTGAAACAAAACCAAAGAAACCTCAAGGAAACAGTGTGAATCTTTGCCACTGTTGTGAGAAATGCTGAATCAGAATTGCAGGTTCTACACCGTTTGCAGGACGGTGCTTTGAGTGTGAGGGTCCAGAACATGCAGCCTGGGTAATACGAATTTTTGGTCCACACCCTGCAATTCTGTGTTAGGGAGCACTGTGTTAATTAAACCATTTCTTGTGCAATATTCTTACTAGGAACATTTATGGATTTTTCTCTTAATGAATATGAAGTACTTAATTACTGGGATTACACTGCCTTTTTTTTTTTTTAACAGTAATTATATTTTGTAAGAACAGTTTAGTTCATGTGAGTTTGATGGAAAAAACCCAGATCTTGTGTGCCACGAGTGCAAAGGAAAAGAAGCAGGTTTCAGCACTGCAGTAAAGAAGTGGAAAAGTCTAAAAATGAATAATACTATGAGATACTCAGAGATAGCAAAGGCTTTTCTCCTTGGAGCGTGCCCTGGTCTCAAAGACAAGTGTTACAGCATTTCATCTTGGAATGTGTGCACAGCACTCACTCTCTGCTCTAGTCTTTGTTGCTCTGATTCTTACACCTACATACACATTCATCCTCTCTCCTAGTGTAAAGAAGGCAATAACCTCAAAGAAGATTTAGGCCCCAAATCATAGAATCATTGACTCATTTTGATTGGAAGAGATATCAAGATGATCATCAAGTCCAACTGTTAACTGTTACCAACAGTTAACCCAGCACTGCCAAGTCCTTGCTGTCATTGAGTTCAGACTGACAATCTGGATCCTCCTTCTGGTCCTTCTTGTAGATGGATATCACGTTTCCTAACTTACAGTCAAGTGGGACCTCCCTGATTAAGCAAGACTGCTGCTAAATTATGGAAAGTGACTTGGTGAACACTTCCATCAGCTCCCTCAATAATCTTGGGTGGATCCTGTCTGGCCCCGCACACTTGTGAGTGTCTAAGAGTAGTAGGTTACTCAACATTTCCTCTTGGAGGCAGATTGATTTAGTTAATGTAGTCGTGACTAGGGTACATTTAACCACCGTTTAGACATTGAAATCTTTATATAAGGAAGATCTTGACTGTGATCCCACTTAGGAGAAACATCTGCCTATGTAGGAGTTCTTCTCCATAGCTGAGAGTTTGTGGTTAAACATCCTATAGAACATGCATCTATGGGACATGTGTCTAACTACACTCTCTTTTTTCTGCCTTTCGTGCTTGGATAAATAACAAGGCTGTTCTCTTGCCTGTGCTTTATACAAGGGACACACAGCTAAGTTGTTGAAATAATTTGGAGCATTGCAACACTTACACTTGCAAAGTTGAGCAACTTGCAAATGTCTCAAGAAATCTGTGGAAATCTGGAACTTAATCGTGTCTCCCATTGTATACAGAAACCCAATTCCTTGATCCCTCTCCTCACACAGAGCCAGTTTCATGACTTCTTATGTACCTCACATTGATATTCTCTTCCTTCTTAGTGCTTCTTCCAGTCTTCTTTCAGATGCTTGTTTGCTGTTTCTGAGATTGGATTAAGGATCAAAGTATTGGGCACTCGGGAGCTCAAAGACTAGAGAATGGCAAGAAGGAAAAGATATTGTAGTGGGAAAAGTCCAGTGGATATTTTGTGTAGCCTGGGTCTGAGAGAGCTTCTGGTGATCCTGTCACCACGTTTCATTATTAATGTCCATGCTACATTTATAGCATCCTTCCCACTGGGGACCAATATAGCAGTCAGTTATCTTGACCACAAATCCTGAGATCATTTTTGGGAATTAAAACTAAGGGAAGTATGACTGTGTGAACTCAAGAGCAATTCACTGAGGTCAGTGTAAATAAGTAACAGAACATCATACCAGTAAGGAAGCAAAGAGGACAAGGGGATTACCACTGCGATACTGAAGAGAATAAGGAAAATATTAGTAAAGCGTACTGACATGCAGGGAGAAAAATAGTTTGGAGAAAGCCACATTCCTTCTTAGAAAAAACCCTAAAAATTGAGGGGTGACAGGGAAAGCCAAATTGAATGTCTACTAGTTAGAGACAGTAGTAGCAGGGTTCAGAACAAGAACAATTAGTTATATAGAAGAAGGATATCTCTAGAACAAAATAAAAGTTCTTTTGACTTCTGAAGGGTTAAATATCAGTAAAAAAAGAGAACAGTAATTTGGAAAATAAGTTAATATGGTTACTTGTGAATATTAGTGTCTCATTTGAAGGCTACCAGAATATATTCTAAATACTTCACTCATTCTTGTAGGAAAAGAAGATTTGGGGTTATTAATCAACAAATAGCTCAACATGAGATGACACTGTGCTCAGGCAGCCCAGAAGGTCAATCATATCCTGGGATGCATCAAGAGGACTGTGGCCAGCAAATCAAGAGAGGTGATTCTTCCCTTCCACTCTGCCCCTATGAGACCTCACCTTGAGTATTACATCCAGTTCTGGTGTCCCCAACACAAGAGGGACATAGATCTGTTGGAACAAGTCCAGAGGAGGACCGTGAGGATGATCCAGTGGCTGAAGATGTCCTCTGTTATGAGGACAGGCTGAGGTAGCTGGGATTGTTCAGCCTAGGGAAGAGAAGGCTTTGGAGTGACCTTATAGCGGCCTTCCAGCATTTGAAGGGAAGCTGCAGAAAGGCTGGAGAGGGAGTTTTTACAGGAGTGTCCAGTGATAGGAGAAGGGGAAACTGAAGGAGAGTAGGTTTAAATTAGAACTTAGGAAAAGATTCTTTAGTATGAGTGTGGTGAGACTCTGGAACAGGTTACCCAGAGAGGCTGTAGATGCCTCCTCCCTGCAGATGTTCAAGGCCAAGTTTGATAAGGCTTTGAACCACCTGGTCTAGTCAAGAGACATCCCTGCTTATGACAGGGAGATTGGATTAGATGATTTCTGAGGTCCCTTCCAACCTAAGCCATTCCACGATTTTTCCCTTCCCCTTCTAAGAAAATATGAAGGAAATAAACTTTAAAATTAACCCCAAAGGTCACACTCAGAACTTGGAGACTCTTGACTAATGGCACTTGAGGATCTCTGACACACACCACCACACCACCCTCCGTAGAACAGTGAAAAGCACTCTACTGTTCAACACTCTACATGGCTCTGTTTTGCAAATCAAAATAAATGATTCATCTGTGTTAATGAAGAAACAATTTGTGATTCCTTTAATTAATGCATTCAGTTTGAATACATCTGTTATGGTCTTTGGGGGTGGAGATTCTTTTTCCAAAACATACGTGGAATGAGGCACACCTACACAGCTAAGCACTAGTGTGCCAAACAGCTAACAGCAACTGGGACATCGGCATATGAGACATACCTTGCCGGCCAAACGGTTGTGTCTCATAATTTTCTTTAGTCAGACTACTCTTCCGACTGCCTCAAAGTGAAATGAAATTACATGACAGAAGGATACCTTCAGAATTCTCTACAGTGGAACAAGTGAGCAAAGCAGATACAACCCCCCCAAGAAAAATCATAAAGGTCTCCTGTATGTCTCTAGAACTGCTGCTGTGTTCTGCTGAGCAGTGGACAGGACTGAATCAGTCAGATGTAAAGTCAGACTCCCTAGTATTATATGAAATCCCTAATTTTCATAAGGATGTAAACCCAAAAGGCTGAGATCAAATTAGAAATCCATCTAGCCTGGTATCCTGAACCCCACCCCAAGAGGAAATGCCTATAGAACAACAGAAGAAGCGAGGAAATGTCCTTTGAGTAATCCTGTAGCCTGTAGCAGGGATAACATGCAGGGCTATAGCTTGCTGACAAAGATTGTTTTGGCTAATTGAATAGCTTTAAATAGATTTTACTTAGAATCCTTTTCTATTAATGTTTCTAATCCAAGTAAATTAATAGCAGCAAGTAATTCTACAGCTAACGTGTGTAAAGTTACACCTCCTTTTGTTTTGTGTTTTGCCTCCATTTGTTTTTGTCTGGCTTCATTTCATGTTGTTGTGTTGTTCTGGCTTTGTTTTTTATTACACTCTAAGGGGTAATAAATTTCTCTCCTGTAATGCAATAAAGAAGAATTCACTTTTCTCATGCTACCTCCAGAACTCTGTCGTGTCTCATCTCAGCAGATGATTCAATACTCTTCCTAACATTGTTTTTGCTGTTCTGACTGCTGTTCAGAAGACATTCTCATGGAACTCCCTATTCTGTCTACAATTTCTCATAATTCAAACTCCTTACTGATAACAGCTCAGAATTCCTACAATTTTAGGACTGGTTTCTTCTGTGTACATTATTTTGGTTGCATTTTCAGAAAAAAAAATAAAATTATGCAGTCATTTAATGTCAGAAGACTTTCATGCAATTCTTCAAAGTTTTCATTTTTCACACCCAAACAATTCTTATGATCACAACATCTTTCAGTTCCTTTTTCCTCCTGCTTGCCGTCTCATTTCAATTGTGCTAACCTCCTGAGCCTTAGCACGACTGGCTGTTCAAATCATTACCATTAGCATTTGCTTTGTTAAAATCATCGCAAAACTGATTACTTAATCTTGCAATCTGTTGCCTCTCTTCTGTTCAGTTCTTGATAAATTTAAGGATTTTCCTTCTCATGCTTTGCCACTTTGGTTTCTTCGGGAGGGTTTGGTGAATGGCTGTATTGAACCACTTTTTCACGCAGAAGTGACTGCACACACAAGATTGGACTAAATGATCTTTCAAAGTCCCTTCCAATCCCTAATGTTCTGTGATTCTGTGATTTCTCATGTCCACTTTAGCACACTTCAAACGAACCTCTGAGGCTTTAGATTTCCTTGACAAAGACCTTTATTAACTTTTCCCAATATTTACCTTTTTCCTTGAATTACATTAGAACAGACTTCATGTTGCTTCACAGCTTTATATTAAGGAAGAGATTTTCTGAGATCTAAACAGGATTGGTACCAGACTTCTGGGTAAGATATTGGCATAAGCAGTCCCAGAGGCATTTCTTCAGATTCTGACATAGGAACAGATCATAAATGAAGTTTTGGTGCTTTCAGGCTGCAGAATAACTGTAGGAGTAGGATACGTTATGCTGGCATTTACTCTTTAATGAATGGGATGAAGCTAGGGCTGGGTACCAGGTTGTTGTGTTCTTGGCAAAAATACTTTCCTTTTGTGTGAGAGTCTGGTAGTTAAGGATATAACGTTAGATGTTGCAGATCAAAATTCTGATTCTTTCCCAGCCTGTCACATTCTACTCCTTTGCTGTCCTAAACACGATGCTGTGGAAGAGCAGAGAGAAAGATGGGACTTAGCCTTCGTGTATCCCGGTCAAAATATTTCAAAGATAAGAATCCAGGATTTTAGAACAGCTGTGAAGATGTTCACCTTGGCAGAAGATATGGTTACTAATAGGACCTGACTGCCTATTTTTACCACTTTATCAATCTTTCCTGGTTTCACACTGCTGTGAGTTTCCTACCCTCTTCAGTTTTCTATGCAACTCTTTCCTATCCTTACTCATGGCAGCTTTGGCTGTAAAAATGTTTTGTTTAGGTTGAGGATTCTTGTACTTTGTTAATGAAAGTTTTATTAAGGTTCATTCTCGTGCGTCTGTTTTTCTAACAGTGGCAAAGTGCAGTAATTCCCAGCCAAATTTGTTGTACAGCTGGGCCTGTCCTCTGTCAATGGTTGCAATGTGCCCTGGGCTGCCAGTGGTGCTGGTGCGCTTCCCCACAATATTACTCATCTCCATCAGGGAACCTGGTGGATACCACTGGCCAGAAAGGCACTGCTTACTGACTCTTAAGTGCAGCTCTGAAGTTATAATTTGTCTCTTCAGCATGCTTTTGATTGTTGGTATAATTACGGTGATTACCATATCTCACTGATTTAGGCTAGAACAATATTTCCTACCTGTATAATCTGGACTGAATTCTGAACTAGAGATTAATCCTTTACTATTTTGATTTAAATCTAAGACCAGAGCTATGAAAGAGAAACTTTCCAGAGATTTTCTGCACTGCATTTTAAACAACTACCACTTTGTGTAAAGCAGAATGATCTAAAAGGTGTTTATAATGGCATGGAATACTGTAGGACAACATCCACCTGCCTCAGACAGGGAATTTTTCTGTTAATCATTTCTGATCGTATTTTCTAGGTTATGTTTCAATTCTGACAGACTTTGAACAGTATTTATTGCATCCTTTCCCAGATAAACTCTTGTTTCAGGACTTTGCCTTACAATTGATTTTTTAAATAAATAAGGTAAGGATTTATTTACATTTAATGATTTGTTATTCTGACTAAATCAGAGAAATCTCAGTTACTCACTGAACTAGGTGTTGAACTTAGTGTTGTGCTTTTCTTACACACAAGGGACACAAAAACATAGCAGCATGTTCCTCAAGAGGTGGTTTCATTTATTGCACCAGTTTTGCATACAAATAGGGTTTATGGGCTTGGATGTTGGTTTGTATAGTTTGGCACAAAAACTACAACTTGAACACCCAAAATAAAAATTTTAATGCAATGACTTGCCTACAGCTCTTTCTGAAGTAAAAAAAAAAACCACCTACTTTCTCTTTACTAATCACACCTGAATACGCAACAGACTCTTTAATCAAAAGTTGCTTAACTGAGCAACACTAATGAAGTACGTAGAAGAGTGAAATGCCCCTTCTGACCCCCACCTTGGTTCTCCTTAACTCTTGTGTATTCAGAGGTGAATCCAGCTGCAAATAAACAAAACTCAAACAGGTTTGGAGCACCCAATTAGCATTGACTCTTCATGCTGACTATGAAAAAGAAAGAATCTATTAAGTCAGGATTTGTGCTTATCTGCTCAGACTTACACGGGTGCTTTTTAACCACATCTGCCAGGAAAGCAGATATGTGAAAGTGGGAGGGAAGGACGGGATCTGCAGTAGTCAGTCAAGGCTGCTGTTTTGCCCAAATTCTCTGTTTAGTTGAAGGCATGAAAAGGGATGTGAGGAGAAATGGCTTACGTAATTGGAAACCTTGAGGTGTCACGATGCTGTTGAGCTATTCAGATAAGTCTTATTTTATTTAGACAAACACAAGGATGCCAGTGGATTGTCACGAAAACAGATACTCCTGGAAGCTCTTATGATATGACGTAAAGAATTATAACCTCAAAGCCATTTTCATCCTTTTGTCCCTTGCCAAAACATCTGGATTTACAATGAAAACAGGCATCTACCTGCTTATCATGCACAAATGCAAACTAATGTCTTAAAGACAATGAAAGTTATAATCAAAATATGTAGTAAGTAACTTGTGTTAATACAACTATAAATACATTTGCTTAATTTTAATTAAGAGATCCAACTGCCTCTAGAAGGCGGTTTTATTGCTGTTAGAAGAGCTTTATCCATACACAAATACAGGCTACACTGAAATAGTTCTTTTTCAGCTGCTATGTTGACAGGTTTGGTTTCCACCAAGCCTTCAGATGCTGTTGAATTGTCCTTTTCAGACAGAACTATATTAAATCGCTAGCAGCGATTGCGAGTGACAGGTTTCCTGATTGCTAGATGAATGACAAGATGCTAGAAATAGGCAACGCACAAAAAAAGTAACTGAGAAAGTCTCCCTCCCACTTGATTTCATAATGAAAACTGAGACAAGGTCAGGCCAGTCTGCTTCATGATTAAGAGCTGTCTTCCTCGTTTTGTTCACATACTTCTCTGTGAAGAGAAACCTGGTGACACTGGGGAATCACCAGCAAAACATTTTCCTCATTGTCAATGTCTGTTTATTGGATTTTATTCACTTGCATTCTGAATGTTTTAAAAAACAGCTGGTTCCTTAAATGCAATCGAAACAGCTGAAAGCTTCAGAGCTTTTTCTTACCTTTCTGTTAGTCTATTCCCAGAAAATCAGTGAAGGGTTAGAAGAACCAGAAATGCTAATCCATCAAAACAAGTCTGTTTATGGAACATCTATTATAAAAATTTCCTGCGTTTGTGTGATTAGAAATCTGTAGGAAAAGGAGTTCATTTTCAAGGGCATTCAGAAGTGGTGTCCAAAAGAAAAGTCTTCAGAGTAACAAAACCAAAATGCTGAAGCACAGAACCTCCACTGAAATGCAACAGATGTTCAGTGAAGCAAAGAGAGGGAATCTGGTCTTCAAGCACTTCTTGGACTCTGTAACTAGTATTTGAAGCAGACCTATGTGCCTTATTTAAGAAGTGCTAAGAGACCACTGACTCTTGTAATCTCTTTCCCTATGTCTTTAGAAACTCTAAAGTTTGAGTTCCCTTCTGTGGAGTTCTCAAATTATTACCCCTCTGCTAGAGCTACAGAAAAGAGGAAATCTAGCGTAAAAATGAGTATTTGTTCTCAAGAATTGTGTAATAATAATAAATCCCAATCTTTCAGATGTGGTCACTAGAGTTCCCTCCTGAAATAATAGCTTTTCACAAAACCAGGAACTGTTAAATTCACACAAGCCCACCAGAAACTCCAAGAATAGTAAATTAGGAGTCAGACCTTGCCAAACTTTCTAAGATCTGCAGTAAAATGATGAACCTACTGGGACATACAGATTTCATAAAAGTCAGATTTACCTGAAGTATTTCTGTTCATTTACTGTCTCATGTGAAAAAGAGAAAAATGCTTTTTTCTTTTTTTCCTTGCTGTTTCAGGTTTACATGGCAAAGGTCTTCTAGCTGAGGGGGTGAAGGCTGAAGGGTTAGCTTCTGCAAGAAGATTCCAGAAGCTGTGCCCATGTCCAACAGAGCTAGTTGCAGTTGGCTCCCAGGCACACCAGTTGCTGGCCAACGTTGAGACAAGCCGTGCCATTGGGAGTTCCTCTGTGTTGACACATTTAAGAAAGAGATATACAAAAAAAGAGGTGTGTAATAGCTGTGACAGAGAAACAAGGTCAGTGACGTAGAAGGGTGAGGATGTGGTACAGGTACCAGAGCAGAGATTCCCCTGCAGCCTGCAGTGATGACCATGGTGAGGCAGACTGTCTGCTGCAGCCCATGGAGGTTAATGGTGGAGCAGCTATCTACCTGCCACACATGGAGGATTTCACACTGGAGCTGATGGATGCACCTGAACTGGGATATGACCCTGTGAAGAGCCTGCACTAGAGGAGGTTGGAACAGGTTTGCTGGCAGTACTTGTACCCCTGTAAGGGTCCCACACTGGAGTAACTGGTGAAGAACAGCAACCCACAGGAAGAACCCAGGTCAGAGACATTCATGAAGTACTGCATTCAATAGGAGGGGCTGCACAACTGAGCAGAGGAAGAGTGAGGACAAAGGAGTGTCAGAGATGAACAGACCACAGCCTCCATTCCTCGTCCCTCTTCAATACTATTGGGGAGTAAATAGATTAGTTGGAAGTGAAGATGAACCTGAGAAGGTGAAGGTGGAGGGATATTTGGCTTGTATTTGTTCTTACTTATTGCTGTCCAATTCTTTGATTTGCAATAAATGAAATTAATTTCACTGAATTAATTTCATGGTGTGTTTTGTCCATGACAATAATTTGTAGGTGTTCTCCATGTCCTTATCTCAACCCATGAGCTTTTCATTCTAATTTCTTGTCCCATATAGTTGAGGGAAAGGAGCAATAGAGCAGCTTGATGAGCACCTGATAGCTAGACAGGGTCAATCCACCACATGTGCTTAGGTTTTCGTTTTCTTTTGAATCTTTACTTTTCTCCTAATTTCCTTCCACAATAGAGTCATGCTGCAGGATTGTCAGTCTATTTGCTGTCAAGTCTCTTGGGGCTTTATAAGTATAGTCCTCCCTTATTAACATCAGAGTTTCCTTTACCTTTTGCATACTCTTTGGAGTTAAAATTCCCTCCCAGCTTTCCTACAATAAGGTATTGTTTGTACGTGTCTGGAACAAAATGATTACAAATGAAAAGAGAAGCCAAGTATCTTTGGGCTACTGGCCTCTGAATAGTCATTCTTGGCACTTATTTAAATATGACTTGTGCAACATCAAGATCTGTCTCAACCCCAGTATGTTTTTTGCTCTTGACTTCTAACTTTCAGGCATCACCGCTATTCTTCCCACAATTACTGCCAGGGTCATTAGAGACTCAAAGTGCACGTGTGGTTCCAAGTCCTCACAAAGTACAAGAAGCATTCTTGTAACATTCTGTTCAGTATTGTCCTGATTTAATAAGGATCAGTGTCCGTTACAGCTGCCCAGTAGGGCAAATAGTCTTTGAGCACACAATATAGACATTTTCCCTCTTCACACTAGATTTTACATTCTGGCCTTGATAATGTAAATATCAGAGAGGGTTTTGTATGTGGGTTGACATTTGAGCTTCTCATTAATTAGAAAGTTTGCATATTCCACAAAATAAAAGTTTATTTAGCTGTTTAAGTTTTGAAATATTGAGATAAAGGAATGCTTATTCAGGATATAAATAGATCAGATCCTTAATGTTGGTGAATTCACAAGGGAACACTGCCTCCAGAAAGCCGTCCGGGCAGGAACTCTTGTTAAAGAGCCTTTGTTTCAGAAATTTAATGACCAGATCAGGGAAGCTTACAGATTGTGTAGAAAAACTTAAAAGCTAGAAGCTGTAGTTAGCATATTCACATATTCAGATGTTAGAGGTATCTGCTAAATATATATTCCCGTGGCCTATTTTTTAAAATAGCAAGTTGTAAGCAGATGTATTTGTTCAGAGTATGTCTTCTGCTAAGCTTAACTTCAGGTGAAAAGGCTGGGGAGCTGCATATGAGCTATTCAACGAGATCTTCATGGAAAACTTGATTTTAAATTTGAAATTTCTGTCTTGGTTTTAGCAGAGAAAAATATAGATAAATTCAAGATTTTTGTGACAGCAGCCTGGTGACTGATGTCTAATACCAGGCTTCCTTGCATAAAGCAGTACAAGTGCTCACTAACATAGAAAGGAATTGCTTGGCAGCCCTCTGTAAATGCTAATTTCTCTGATTTGGGGAACATGGCAATTTCAGCTGAAAGTGATCTGCTTTTCCAAAGGACAAATAGCAGTTTTCATCAATCAGCTATTTAAATTTGAAGGCATCTGGTATAATTTTGACACTGAGAATAACATTTTTTGAGGATTCATGTACATCAGAATATTCTAGTGTTTGTTTTCACCAATGTACTTTTTTTTTTTTTTGATTCCTGGGATCTGTCACTTGGTCTGTCTTCTGTTTCTGAGTGTCCAAATACATCCAGACTCAGTCAGAGCAAAAGAGGGTTGTTGTCACCAGTCCTGGGCATGTAGGCAGCAGGCTTAGGCAACCAGCCTAGGAAAAATTCCTGGTCTGACATTTTGCATTGAGGAATGGGAGTTTCCACTCTCATCCCTTGGACTCAGCACCACTGCCAACTCCCTCAGGTTCCCTGCAGTGCCCATGGGGATTCGCTTTAAATGCTCAATTACCTGAGTAAATTGGCAAGGATGGGTTGTCATTAGACAAGGTGTTACTCCACTTTGTAGTTTCTAAATTCGGGTGAACTTTTAACTCCTACAGTCTTAAAGCTTTATTGCATACCAAAATTTCTCTTTACATTTTTGTTCATGACTTTAGAGACTGTCAGGCTTTCTTTCAATGTCCCTTCCAATCCCTAATGATTCTATGATTCCATGATTCTATGATTCTATGATTCAAGGGCACTGAATCTTTAGAAAGATTCACTGTAAAAATCAACTCATGTCACAGACAAAGCTATTGAGCTCTTCAGGACTTATTTTGATTTTTCATTAAAATAAAGCTTGCTATCCTACTGTTTTACTTGAAATGTCAATTATTCATAGAATCATAGAATCATTAGGGATTGGAAGGGACCTTGAAAGATCATCTAGTCCAATCCCTTCACCACAGCAGGATCACCTGGACCAAGTCACACAGGAACACATCCAGGCAGGTCTTAAACATCTCCAGTGAAGGAGACTCCACAACCTCCCTGAGCAGTCCCTTCCAGCTCCCTGTCACCCACACTGTGGAAAAGTTCCTTCTGATATTTCTGTGGAATCTCCTATACTCCAGCTTACACCCATTGCCCCTTATCCTATCACTAGATGACACTGAGAAGAGCCTGGCTCCATCCTCCTGACACCCACCCTTCACATATTCATAGACATTAATGACGTGACCCCTCAGCCTCCTCTTCTCCAAGCTAAAGAGACCCAGCTCCCTCAACCTTTCCTCATAAGGAAGGTGTTGCACTTACTCAAGCAGTTGTACGGTGAAGACCAGCTCAGTGCTCTTGTACATTCTGAAGAGAAATGCAACATGCCACAATATCTCCCACCTTTTCTGGTCATCAAAAATGCCATGGAAAAAGACAGAGGTGAAATATTTGTCTGTGCAACAGTTTCTCATTAATAATATCACTTAGGATTACACTGCATGTCTAGAATAGCATGCTCCTTGCTGTATCTTAATATCAAAATAAATTACATCTTAATGTCTAACTAACTGAGAGCTATAATTATCTAATTAAAATGATGTCCCCTTTACGTGCCTTTGAAACTGCTTGAAGAAAACCAGTGATCAGGATCCCTTTAGCACTTCATGAAGATTTGGCTTAATTCACTGCAAGCAAGAGAATAAAGCACTTAATAAACCATATAGAATGGGACAATTTCATGTTGTGATTATTTATTAAAGAATCAACCCTGAACAAAATCCAGGAGCAATGGCCATAAGCAGTTTAAATCCAGGTTATGTCGCTGTATTCAGTCTCGTTAACTACAGTCATATTTCAGGACAAAAATATCCCTATAGCAAGTGAATCCTAGAATCAAGTAAGTCCAAATTATGAAGACGAGACCAAGCTGGACAAAACATCATATTTTTTTTTTCTTTTTGCTCTCTTCATGTTCTTCATAAATTTGAATACAGGTAATTTCTGATATCTGGAAAACCCATCAAGATCTGTAAAGTGTACCTTTTTGCAGATAATGTATTGATTATATTGAATCATATTGCCTTTTTTTTTGGTTTTTCCTTAGGGTTTGAGGAGAAACTTGGTCCACACTGAGAAATATTGTGGGCTATATTTTTGCAGAGTGCTGGACACTTGTGGCAGGCAGCTCATGGGAGCTAGAGTAAAAAATACAGTGCAATTTACACACAGGAAGCAATAAGCTGGCTTAGTTTCTCTAGGATGTTTGAGGGCTGCACATCACCTTCACAACAAGGAACAACAGCACAAAAAATTCTTGCAGTAAGGTGGAAGACACCACATAGACATTTTAAAACAGGTTTACACTGGATTTTTGATTCTTAGAGTTGTAAGATGAAAACAAGACGTGTTTTCAGGTGATCCAGAAAGATCTGGAAAAGAAATCAGGTTATGTGTTGAGTCAAGTCATTTGCATTGGTTGCCTCTGTACTTTGGCAGTTGGTTTCTTCCCATCTTACAGAATGTGCACTGGAAACTTGCCCAGCACACAATGTGAACTGGGTACGAAGTACCAAAATGGCATTTAGATGAGACATAGTTCTAGAAGTGGGAATCTGTTCATGGGTGAATTTCATCATAACAAAAGGAAGGCTACACAGAAATACAGAAGCCACATTAAAGAGGGCTACAGCACCTCAGAAAGAACCTCTGTGTAAGCAGTACACTAAGTGTGGCAACATGCCAAGGCCATAGGTCTCTATTAATGCCCCATTCTTCAGGTGAGGAACACAAGTGGTATGAAAAGTATGGCTTGGTTAAGGCTCTGTGGGAAATCATAACACAGTTTCAGAGGTCTATGTGCGCACAAATCCTCCCAGCCACATGCATTTCAGTGAGACAGACATGGAAGCCTCCATAGAAACAGGGTCATTATTCGGGTGTTTCCATGATGGAAAACAGCAATAGGCAAACAATATTGGACAGAGGCGAATGAATTCAGCTATACACTAAGTTTCAGGAGACATTCTTTGAAACTGAAGCAAGACACCTGCTTGTGCCTTTACGTGTACATGCAGAGATGGAGCTCAGACACATGGTTTGGCGAAGGGGTAACCAACAGGTAGGTTGATGATTGGACATGATGATCTTAAAGGTCTTTTCCAAACAGATTGATTCTGTGGTTCTAAGCATGCATAAATGCTTAAATATTTCTTGTCTCAAATAAGGAATATAATTGCCTTTAGAGAAGAGGTCCGTCATGTTTTGCTTTGATGTGGAAAAGTAAAATATCTACGGGAAAACATGTTCTAGTGTTTACTGCTGAAGAAAAGTGCCTTTCAAAACCCTCACTAATTCATGCACATATGCATCTGTCATGCCAAGATGAAGGTTCTTCTCATAATATGAAGAATCAAAACACTGGAATCTGTCATGTTCTAATGGCAAAGAAGATGGGTTCTTTATAGGCCTAATGCATGAGAGCTGTCTGCCAGGAAAGTTGTTGGGCAGCCATGAAAATAATCTCCCCTGCAGTTGCTTGTCTGTTAGAAGGAGATTCATATGCATCACTTGAATATGTATACAGACACTTTTTAGGCATGTGCATGTGAGGATCACAGTCACAGTAAAGCCATGATTGGTGAAGTGACCTATATCAGCAATAGATGCTCATGGCATTTGATTGAGATGCTGGCATGCTTTCTCGGGTACGTGCATTTTGGAAAACACAATTATCAGGAACTGTGTAACTGTTGTCAAAACAGTCCTCAAGCAGAGAAACACGGTGGAACAAAACCTTGGTGAAGGTGCGATGCTGAGACGAGCATTTCAGCCTGCACAGCCGTGACTGTTAGCGGTACTGTCCTGATGTGTTCTCTGAGACGTGGTGGCCAGATGGCCTCACTGCAAGGCTGACAGAAAACAGAAGTCCACGTTAGAACCTGGAAGCTGAGAAAAATGAATTATGAAAGAATGACTGCCAACAAACTGACTTGAATGCCACTAACAAGAGTAGAGTACAGCACAGAAGAAATGGTTATGAGGAGCTGAAGGGACTTGAGCCTTTAAATGTCTATAATCCTGTGGCTTTTACTATCCAGACAGCCTTGGGAGTGTCCTGCTGAAATGTCTCCAGTACCATTTTGAGAATCTGATAAGTGACTATTGTTACTTTTTTCCTAAAACAGAGAAGCCTGAGTGTAATTACATGGAGGGCGTGCACTCTACCACAAACATGCCTGGGGTGTTTCGTGTTGTGATGGCATGTTTACAATTCTGTAATCTGTATCCTATGTAATTTTAAGGATTGCTTTTAAATGCTAAACACTAACGAGTGCCCTGACTTCTCAAAGTGTACGAGGGGAAGGATACATCCTATTTCCTTTCCAGTTGTGGTGGGGATTGAAGGAATGGCAGAGCGTTGGTTTTGGTAGTCCAGCATGCCTGCACCACCATGGAACCTGTCTAACCCTGCTTTCAAAGAAGTCGTTCCCAGCCTCATCTCAGATACTCTCTCAGTTCTGGTGTAGGTAAGCTGAGAATGAGTTTTGTTTTTCTTGTCTGGCCCATCTGCTTCTTTGTGTATGGGTGAAGCTGTTCAATATTCATTTTCTTAGGAGTGGGAGTACTTCAGAAAGAGCGCTGAATAATAGCTGGGCAAGGAAAAGACAATGGCCAGGAGTACTATCTTTACTGCTCTGAGGCTTCAGGGGGGGAACACAATACAAGATTATGGTATCAAACTTAAATTATTATTTATAATTACACTTTCCAGGTAAAATTAATCTGTGTACCAAAAAGCAATGACAGATCTGACTTTCAGCACTGATAAATCTAGCTTTCAGCTGCAGTTTATCTTTTGCTTTACTGACAGTGCAATAAGGCTACATATGAGGACTTCGGGCAGAGAAAGTAAGAGAAGAATGAAATAAATATTGTGAAAGATTTTGAGAAATATAAATGTTAATGGAAGAGGACAAGGACAGAATTGATGTAAAGCTATAAATTCTAAAAGTATGGAAAAAACCCTAGAGAATAATTAAATGAGGGAGGAGACAAATCAGAGAAGATGTTTACTAGAGGAGTGACTGCTGATAGGATGGAAGGTGGGAGAGATATACAGAGAGCAGAAGGGAGGAGGTTCTTGGGAAGGAACCAGGAGTTAAAGGAAGCACATGTAGAAAGAAAGGCAGAAGGGAAGTCTGGCAACAAGCTGGAAGCTGCAGCTGTGAAGCCATACAGGAAGCAGTGGAGAGAACTCCAAGAAGACCAAAGGTAGAACAACAGCATTTGCATAGGATAAGAGCTTTTACATAGGGTCAGAATATGTCTATATTAATGGAAATTTCAGGAATATTTCTCTTCCTTTCTTTCCTCTGTGTTTTCATTTTTTAACTAACATTAGAGAAGAATCTTCATAGAAAGCCAGGCAAACAGGCTTGTGTCATGGGATGTCTCTTGAGTTAGTATCTGTCGTCCTGAACTACCTCACAGTACTGTTAACTCTTTGGGACAGCTTTTAACTTAATTCTTAAAGTCTTTGGAGTAAGGCTGCTCACTGTTGCTGTTTGCTGGAGCTCTCTGGAATGAGGTGCCTCAATTTGCTCTTCAAATAAAAAAATCAATATGGTGCTTAAAACTGCAATACTTTAATAGTTGGATCTAGCAGAGATCCAAAATGAGACATGAGGGAAGCAACAACACTGTCACTTGGTGCAGAGAGATAGTTAGAAAACAAAGTTCTGAACCCAAGGCTGTGGAGTCTCATGAATTTGAAAGTCTCTATTCACCACTGTGATCCCTCATTCTGACCTGTGCCTGTGCTTTGTGTTAAGTGAGTATATTATGAGCAAATCTAAAGAGTTTTCTCTATTGTGAAACATCTTACCTGGTTTCCAGGGTGTTGTGAGGATTAACTCTCATTAGACCATGTTTGCAAAGAGTTTCTGCAAAGAGTAAAGTAAATTAAGCTTGTTTTGCTTTGGCAATAGGGACCTGATGCACTGCCTTCAAGTGCTGCAGAGGGTAAAGAGAGCAGAGGCAGAGGCTAGTGCAGCAAAGGCTTTTTTAGAGCCGGTCTTTTTTGCAAAGCACAAATATAAAAGAGTATTATCTTTGGCTCAGAGGTCTTACAAGTCTTTATCACTTGAGACAGCCTGGCTATTAGAGTTTAAAAGGTATATGCAACTTTCACTTTATGGCTGATGAAAGATCAACTGACTCGCAGGGCACTGGGCAGCCGGGCTTGCTATGGGGTTGTCACAGCAACTTGATTTTGCTGTGAGTAAGGAGTTAACAGGCTCTTCTGCAGCTCTCTAGTTTCTGGTGACAAGAGTAATGACAACAGCTCTCCTTCACATAGGTATTTGTCCCAGCTCCTGGATGAAATGTTCATCTCAGTACAGATTGACTTGACTGTTTATAACTCCAAGAAGACCTCATTTGCTAGAATTTAGAAAGATGCAATATGATTACAATAAAATTATTCCACATGCATATTAGTAGTGTGATAATGTAAAATATCACAAATATGTCAGTATACATTGCAATTAAAATTTAATATATTCATATTTTAAACTAACAAGTGTATATAATGATTTGTGGATCATTATCTTGTATGTAAGGTCTACTATGTAAAGAGTTACATAGACATTATCTAACACTAGTATGAATGAAGAGGAACATGGAGTGTATGACTGATCAAAAAAGTGTTTTGTAAGTGTTCATTTTTGACTTGGCATAATTGTCCAGTTCATAGAAGTGTGTAGTCTGTAGTTGTCTAGTTTGGGGGATTTTTTTTCTTGCCCTCAGATCAGACTTCAGAAGCATAATTGCACAAACAGATCAGAAATGTAGGGTTTTTTCAGTTAAATTATTGTATTTCAGAACGACTTGTTGCATAACTGATAGTTACATGCACATTTCTGTAGCATGGTTTCATCTGAAGGAATAGCTCCATAGCTTCAAATACAAAAATTACATGATCTTAGAGGTTCAGGGTATTCATTAGTTGCCCACTTCATTTACTGCTAGTGCACAGGAATCATGACTAGTACTTTTTCTACTGCCTTGTTCTTCATAACTTTTAGAGTTTCTTATAAACAATAATACTACACAAAATTCCCTACTCTCTTTAGATGTTCAGCTGTTGCCAAGGGGTCCCTTGTGGCAAGGGTGATTTCATTTTTCACTTTTATTTTTGGTTTGGTTTATGTGTGTATGTGTGTCAATGCTTGCTTTATGTTTTATACTGTCATTGCAGTAATTAAATATCTACTCAAAAAGGAAAACATCTTTTGTCACAGACAAAAGGTAGCACACTAGCACTTAGAATACAGAAGACAAAAAGCATTGTCTGGCATAAGACAATCTGTAGAATAAAGTTTATGTATAAAATCATAGAATCAGAGAACATTAGGGATTGGAAGGGAATCACAGAACATTAGGGATTGGAAGGGACCTTGAAAGATCATCTAGTCCAATCCCCCTGCCAGAGCAGGATCACCTAGACCACATCGCACAGGAACACATCCAGCTGGGTTTTAAACGCCTCCAGAGAAGGAGACTAGCTCACCACCTCCATAGGTAAGGGCTATAAATGTGAAAAACTCTATTGCAATCAGCAAACATTTTCCTGAAGCTGCCTAAGTATTGATTCCTCACCAGGACTGGTAGGCAAGACTGACATGGTCTATACCTCTACTGCCAGCTGAAAAGGAAATCTGCTCTTCTGAGACTGTCACTGCTGCAGTTGCTGCAATTTGCCTACAAGAGAGAAAGTTTAGTCAGGAAGGGCTTTGGCCTGTTAGTTTTACAGATTAGTTTCTATATTACCCTTTCTTTCGGTAGAAAACATGTCTTTCTGGCAGAGGTCTGGATCCCCTGGCACTGTCTGATTCTCAAGTGGTGCAGGACAACTGTCCCAGGACATGGGGCTGGTCTGGTAAAGCTTTCTTCTTGCACTGGTCTGATAGGGAGCAAGGGATTTTTTGTGCCAATAGGCTCTAACACCTTGTGTTTGAAGCTGAAGTAAAGTCCTGGTGAAGGACTTCTTCATGTTGCTCAGATCAGGGATGTGTTTACAGGTCTGGAACAAATGAAAGAAAAGGGAAACAATTGTTTGTCAAGTACAAGTCATCAAACTTAAACTTATGTCTTCATTAACTGGAAAAATACTGTACATACGTTGTTCCTAATTATCACATAGATCACAGAATCACAGAACATTAGGGATTGGAAGGGACCTCAAAAGATCATCTAATCCAATCCCCCTGACACAGCAGGATCACCTGGACCAAGTCACACAGGAACACATCCAGGCAGGTTTTAAACATCTCCAGAGAAGTAGACTCCACAACCCCCCTGGGCAGCCTGTTCCAGTGCTCTGTCAGTGCACTGTAGAGAAGTGCCTTCTGATAATTATGGTGTAGCTGGTAGGCAAAAGCTGACATAATTATTACCCAGTCACTCCACAAAGCCACTACCATTGTCCAGGATGACTCATTATGGTGACTATTTCTCAACCAGGTATTGCACCAGTGAAGGAGTTTTGGATTACTCCATTATTCATGATTTTTGAGCCAAGAAGAAGAGTTTTGCAAGGAGCAGACTATATCCAAGTAGGGACAATATTTATTAAATTTCTCTTGACTTTTAAAAGGTGTCTGCTTTCAAAATTTTTCTCCCCTACCATTGGAGCCTCTTCTCCGTGATCACATCAGGTTTCAGAGAGAAGTATCTCTAGCATTAATAGACTGACCTAGCTGCTTGTGTAAAAGATTTTTATAGGCCTTTGCTGCATCAGACTCACCTAGAAGCCTACGTTATTATATTACAGCTTCTGTACTGGGTTCAGTTCTATGAAGTTCATTTCTATCTACATTCTGGGTGACTCTCACATGAACCCATAGGAGAGGAATAATTGAAGAATGCTCTGTCTCTGCTGATCTTGTGTGTTTTCACCTGAATCCACAGCTAAAATAACTTGAAAATAATATCTTTAAAGTGATTTTGAGGACTGGAATGCTGGAGAGGGTCTTTTCACAAGGGTGTCTAGTGATAGGACAAGGGAAATTGTTTTAAGCTGAAGGAGAATAGGTTTAGACTAGACCTTAGGAAGAAGTTCTTCAGTACAAGTGCACAGAGACTCTGGAACAGCTTGTCCACAGAGTTTGTGGATACCCTCTCCCTGGAGGTGGTGAAGGCCAGGTTGGATGAGACTTTGAGCAACCAAATCTAATTGAGAGGTGTCCCTGTCCGTGGCAAGGTGGTTGGGCTAGATGACTTCTAAGGTCCCTTTCAACAACCTTATCCATACTATGATTCTACAGCTGAGAAAGGCAGCAGCTTACGCCTGCCACAGTCAGCAATGAAGGGGTCAGAATCAATAATCCAGGAAAAAAAAGAACCACAGAAGCTACTAGTTCTTCCATCACCCAATTTTGCCTTAACTTAATTACAGTTTGACAGAGAAAGTTATCAGAGTCAGGAGCCAAACATATCACACTGTTTGCACAGTGCTGCTGCCAAGTTTGAATCAATGGTATTTCAGAATGTTTCCTCTATTGTCAGAACACATTTAGGATTGCAAGAGACAGGTTGTAACGCCTCACAGAGCTGGGAAGACTACAGCTGGGGGTCTTTGCTGGGTAATGAAGGTACTCCATAGCAGTTTGGAATGAGTCTTCCAAGCTCTTCTGTACTGTGTCCAGTTCTGGAGCCCTTATTACAAGGATGTGGACATGCTGGNTGATCCTGCTGTGGCAGGGGGATTGGACTAGATGATTTTTCAGGGTTCCTTCCAACCCCTAATGATTCTATGATTCTCTTGTGGTGAGGAATCACACTGGGGAGGCTCCTATGCATGTTTGGGAGCAGCTTTTTTTAAGGGCTTGAAGATATGAGTGGTTGGAGTATGCCTGAAGGCATACACTGGAAAGCCTTGAAAGCCAATGCATCTGCGGTACAAATCTGTGATTCAAGGTGGTAAGAAAATGCTACCCCATGTCTGACAATCTTTGACCAAGCTTTCCATTAATGTTGCATGGTAAATATTTTCCCATTGCATTTTCTTCTTGCTTGACAGCTTATTTGCCCCTGCCAAAGCCTTTTATAGCTGTCCTGGTATTGTCAGTATGGTCCACTGAAAAGGGAAGGAACTCAGAGATATATTTGGGGAATTTGAGTGAAATGACTCTAAAATTAAATGTCTAGGAGCTACATGTCTAATTTAAGAGTTGTTTAGACTCTCTGCAGGTGAAGGTGAAACATTAATTCCTCCAAAGAGTATGATAAATCCTTGCTTAAGATAAACATTTAAAGTGGATAGGATGGGTCTGTGGATGTGATCATACATCTCAACTGGAAGGAATCTAATTAATATTCCTTGGGCCAGATGCCTACTTTTACATGGATAAATTTATTTGCAACAAATATTTGTCATTGATGCCAAACAACAAATAATTACTGCCATGAAATTATGTTTTTCTTTTCTTTTAGGTCCTTAGAATTTTTAAAAGCAAAAATGATTCTATGAAACTACTGAAATATTGTAATACTTCCTTCTTTTATATTGACACTAGTCCTACCAGAAGATTATGAGATGCTTCTTGTGTATTATATAATGATGTGATACACAGAAGCTTTTCCTTTCTACAGGAAATCAAACTACTTTTTCTGAATACAAAGTTTCACTCACTAAAAAGAAATATCAACTAGTATTTCCAAAACATGTGGACAAACAGTTTCTCACCCAGCTGATGGCATATTGCACTTTTTCTTCTGTAGTGATTCATCTTCGTCATTCTCCTTAGTAAACCAAAGTGCGTATGAGTGAACATGAGTGTGTCAAAGCAGAAGTAACTATTTTTGGGACAGAAGCCACATTTTGTCTGTTTATGAATGCTTTACATGTTTTTTGCTACTGAGCAAGGACTTCATAACTGTGAAGAAGTCAGAAGGCCACTGAGTAGTGGAAACAGGAATTTAGGTATGGACTGCAGAAGACACGTAAGATCATGCTAATAGAATAAGCTAGGTAAACAATAAATCAGTGTTTTTATTTACCATAGAGAAGAGGTAAACATATTTCCCCACACATCTATTTCAAAACAGAAAGAGGACTGGAATGTAATGAATTCTGTCCAGAGGCAGATGAAGAGAGACTTGAGAGTTTGTGGGTGCGGATCAAGGGGCAGGCTGCCATGGGTAACACTGTTGTGGGTGTTTATTACAGGCCACCAGATCAGAATGAGAAAGTAGATGAGGCCTTCTACAGGCAGCTGACAGCAGCCTCACAGCTACAGGGCCTGGTTCTCATGGGGGATTTTAACCACCCTGATACTTGCGGGAACTCCTACTCCACCAGCCATCCACAGTCCAGGAGGTTCCTTCAGTACATTGATGACAACTTTCTGATGCAAATTGTGGAGGACCCCACTAGGAGAGGAGCACTGCGGGATCTTGTACCTCCAACAAGGAGGATCAGGTTGAAGCATTTGAGGGCAGCCTTGGATGCAGTGACTATGAGATGGTGGAGTTCGGGGTCTTGTGTAGCAGAAGAAGAATACCTAGCAGAATCAGAACCCTGGACTTGAAGAGGGCCAACTTTGGCCTTTTCAAGCAATTGCTGGAGGGAAATCCCATGGGACAGGGTACTGGCAGGTAAAGGGGCCCAAGGTAGCTGTTTAACATTCAAAGTCCACTTCTTTCAAGGCCAAGATAAGACCATTTCAACAGGTAGGAAGTCGAGGAAGGGCCCTCAGTTCAAGAAGGACACAGAACTGCTGAAGAGAGTCCAGTGCAGAGACACGAAGATGGTGAAGGGACTAGAATACCTCACTTATGAGGAAAGGCTGAGGGAGCTGGGTCTCTTTAGCTTGGAGAAAAAGAGACTGAGAAGTGACCTCATTAATGTCTATAAATATGTAAAGGGTGCGTGTCAGGAGGATGGAGCCAGGCTCTTCTCCATGTCACTTAGTGATAGGACAAGGGAAACATAGGAGATTCCACATAAATGAGAAGGAACTTCTTCACAGTGAAGGTGACAGAGCATTGGAACAGGCTGCCCAGGGAGGTTGTGGAGTCTACTTCTCTGGAGATGTTTAAAACCCACCTGGACGTGTTCCTGTGTGACTTGGTCTAGGTGATCCCGCTGTGTCAGGGGCATTGGACTAGATGAGCTTTTGAGGTGCTTTCCAATCACTAATGTTCTGTGATTCTATGATACACAGTTATCAGCATAAAAATAACTGATTTGTAGCTACATTAGGGAAAAGAATCTTCTAGGATGAATTTCATTGAACTCATAGTAAAAAATGAAGAGACTGTTGGGATCGAATGGGGAGCCGATAGAAGTTTGATTCCATTTGATCCCAAGGGTGAAATTAAGACACATGAGGTCAGCTGCCATCCACCAGTTGTTTTTTTTGATAAGGGGAGATGAGAAGAGACTGGAAAGTAGAAAGAGAAATAGGAGAGTCAGAGAAGAAAGAGATTAGGAAGATAACTTGGAAGAAATAAGAGAAAGAGCAAGGAAAGTCACTGCTATGGGCCTTTGCAGCGTCCCACGAGGTCTGTCTTGAAGTGGTCTTCAGCGGTGGGCATCATGCCATTGGCCTGGAACGAGAGTCTTTTATCCAGGGTATGTCAACCATATGCATGAGGGGGCGTTCAGGTCGGCCTCAATTCCAAGAAGTGTTTTGCATATGCATGAGGAGGAGGTGTCCGGGTATGCATATTTATGAGAGGGGCTGGGTAATGAAGCTACTGTTTCATAGTTCCAAGAAAGGGTGAAAACCGCTATGTCATAGTTTCAGTTGCTTGGGCGTTGGGAGCTGTAGTGTCCGAAAAGCACAGTGTAGTGTCCAATCAGTGTTATCCAGGTGGTTGCTGCTATGCAGGGTTCAGCAAATTGTGGTGTCACACTCACCAAGCAGCTTTGAGACAGAGTCCCCCTGAATTTAATTCAGTTCATCACAAAGAATTAGCATTTTTTTTCAGGAAATGTATTCTAATCCATGACAAAAATATCTTACATATATCCTCACTTTTCCTGATTTTTTTATTCCTTGAAAATACGCTATCTCATTAATTAAGCTGCAAAGGTGTTTAGCCTCTCTCTTGAGAGGAGTGTTTGCAGTAGTAAGGCTTCATCCATGCGGCGGGGCACGCTATACAGTGAAGGATATTTGAATGTATTCCATATTTTACAGAAGCTGTCAGGAAGTGGTTAGTCATAACTTGCTAATACGAGCAGTTTTGAACCAAAGAGATATTGGAGAAGTGACCGTGAACTAAATAAATAAGTTACCCTTTTGTCTCCTTGACCTTTGACTCACTTGGATCAAAATTTGACGAAGATTGCAGCTGCTAAGTTTATTACCACGAGATGTAGGTAGTGGCTTTTAGTCAGACTGTAAAAATAACTCCCGTCCCCAGCAGCGATGCAACTTAACTTTTTCTTCTGGCAAAAAGATACAGAGGGAACTGACGTCTCTTGGAATATATAAACAGTTCAGATGCTATGTGCTTGGTGGCGAGATTTAGCTGCTTGTCTTCTTGTGACTTGATGCAAGTCATGTGCTAAGTGGTTACATGTTCAGCTGAAAAGTCAGCTGCCCTTATTCAAGGTGAGTCGTATGATACAAAACTTAAGATCAGGTTTTACTCAGAAATTATTTTAAAGTCAATTGTTAAAAGCTTTTAAAAATGTGTATTTGTAATATAATGGCAGGATTTTGCAAAACTGTTTGCAAGAAGCAGTAAAATTTTTCATGTGTTAGTGAAATGTGTATTAGCAATGATACTTTATGTTCAGTTGATACTGATTCTAAATTGCGTTCTGTCTTTTGATCTTTAATATTCTTTAAATTACAATATGAATTTTTAAGAAATATGAATTTTTAAGAAATATGAATTTTTAAGAAATGCATCTTTTTAAAGTGACATACATAGTATTTGGTATTTCAGATAAAAAAAAACTTTTACCTATATTTCCAAAGTATGTAAAATGCTTTCAGAATAATCTCTCCCTAGAAAACATATTTCTTAATAATTTCAGGATTTTTCATCCTACTATCTGACCTTGGATAAACTGGAATAATATTTAGAGAAACATCATGGGTTTAGGTTGAAATTTTTAATAGGGATTTTCAAAAGGCATTTTCTTTTTTAAAATACACACTGCTTCTTCCCCATCCAGTTGCTCTCTTTTGGGGCAATGAAATGGAAAACTCTGTCAGAATTGAAGCAATGCTATGTCAAGCAATCTTTAAAAATAACTGTAGAAATCATGAAGGATAATTTTATGAGGTACTGCTTTAAATGTGCATGTACAGAAGTACAAGTTATGTAGGGAAGAAGTTCAATGACATTTTGTATCTTCATATTCAGTTGTTTATAAATCATCTTTTCAGATACTTTCCATTGTCAATACTCTGTGAAGGACATTTGAGACAACATAAAAAAGTGCACGGCCAGCACTCTAGAACTGAGAGAATGTACTTATTAATCCTGTAGTCCAGCCTATGTTTAAATGATACTATAGTCTCACAGACAATATCTTATTTTATTATGGTGCTTTCTACTCTGCTTAAACTGAATAATATTTTCTTGAACATAAAGTCCCTGACATAACGGAGAGCTCTTGTTTCAACTGTGATCTTTATATTTTCCATCAGTTGTGGTAGATTAGAAAAGCTTCTTGACTTCTACAGGAAATTGAGTGTTGTGTTGAGAGTGATCTTCATTGCAGTTGTGTAATGGATACTTTGAATTGCATAAGCTGAGATATGTCTAGACTGCTGTTGCACTGTGTTTGCTGGGAGAAGGGTGAATATTTTTCAATTTGCAAAAGTTCAGAATAGACACAAGTTTTTGGCAGCCTATTGCTTTCTAGCTGTTTGCTGCTAGTGTTCACGAGAGACATCTAGTCTGCCTCACGTAAGATAAAGGTATTTTGGTGGGTTTGGTCAAACTGAAGTTCATTTTGCAAGCCAAGATAATAACTACAAGTCCTGTTTAAACATTTATGAAAGAGAATTTAAATTTTAAATGTAAAATCTTTATATCCATGCTTTTTTTTTTTTAAAAAGAAGGCTAGATTAGATAGCATTGAGGGGGAAAAAAATCACTTTTCAGAATTTGTTTTCACTTAGAGTTTCTGCTTCTCCTTAGATTTGCTACCCTATGTAAGCACACTTAGACTTTTAAGTTCCCCTATCACTTGTTCAGTGGGTTGCACAGCTCTAATGCAGTTCTGCTTATGGCAAACTAATGATCCTGTTCTGAATGTGTCTACAAAGACGTGAGAGCTGGCCCTTATGCCTTTACTTTAAAAGTTTTCTTGTTAGCTGGAGATCTAAAGTAAATAAGAACCTTGCAAATTCTGCGGATCTGAAGTAAATAAGAAACTTGCAAATTCTGTGGATATGATTAATTCATAACCAAGAATAAATTGCAAATTAGAGAGCTCTTTGTCTCAGTTAATCATAAACTAACAAGTATGAAAAAGTATCACAGGAGCGTATGGTTCACCACATTTCTCAGTGCTGCTGTCTTTCTTATCATCTTTGCAGCACTGATCTTCATACAAGTTAGCACATACTACCAGCAACCGCTGCTTTTGAATGAGTAATCGCAGATTTGGTTTTTTTTCTGCAACTGGATGATCTTGATCATGTGTCACGTTTTTCAAAGATCAAAATCTCAACACCCTTTAAGAAGTCTGCCTTTATATGAGGTAACTGGGATTGCAAAAAAATTAGGTGATGGTAAAATCACAGCTCTAAAAGGAAAATCCAGATCTGCCTTTGTCATGAAAGTTTTATCCCTTCAGTAGTAGGCAACAGACTGACTGAGATCTGGAAAACCAGGCTTCTCATAGAAGTTTGCCAGTAAAAGTTGAAATTCCCACCATGGTGCTGATGAACCTTGAGGGGTTCCTTACTGGCATGGGGCAGAAACAGCCTGGATAGCTCACATGAGTGGTGTAAAGTCCCAGTTTTGCCTGAGGTGGGAGCCATGAGCATCACAGTCTATGGTAAAAGCAGAGAACGATAGTTTCCTCCTTTGGTACAGAGAGATTTTAGAGAAAGTGCTTGTGTTAGGAGGAGTGTCAGTGATGTGTTAACTATATTAGTCTACCTTAAAGCAACAGAGCCCTAAAAACCTCAAAACAGTACTAATGAAAGAACTTACCAGTGTTTTAGAGAGTTGGACTGTGTTATGTAACAAGTGACAAGCTTGCCAACAGGGGACACAACAATTTTTTGGCACTGGCTGCCACTGTGTCTGGTTTTGACATGTTATCTTCCTACCTTCTCCATCTCATGCACTTAGTACTTTGAACTTTGGAATCTGATTTTTGTTCCCTCTCTTCTTATATTAGCAGCTTCTCTCAGGAGAATCAGTGAGTCTGATCTCGAGATTAAGAAGTACGAAAAAACCATCAAGCCTTACAGCAGGGATACTTTTACGCTGCCTGCCTGCACCCTGACAAAGGAGAGGAATGGGGTGTAACAGAGGCTGTGGGTTCATCGCTGGGGCCGTCATTGGTGCTGTGCTGGCTGTCTTCGGGGGAGTTCTGATACCAGTTGGAGATAACCTGATAGGAAAAGCAGTAAAAAAGGTACAATGGCTTTCCTTATTCATCAGTGTATATGGTTTGCAGTTACTGAGGAGTCATTATTTCTAAATCTAGTGTCCTGCTTCTGCTTTTTTATTTTTTATTTTTCTTTATTCGGCTTTGTAATGCACACAATCCAAACTTCTCCACCAATAGCTGCTCTGGCAATATCTTTAATATATTTGTTTACTGTTTTTTCTCTTTTGTGCTTCACATAAGAAGCCAAAGCATTGTTTTCGAGATGTTTCTTCATGAATGTAATTAAGAAATAGGCATTTTTAATTTTAATTATGATTGGGGTTTTTTTTCTGCATGATGATCCACTTCTTTATTTTTGCACATCTTTCTTTTCCCTCCATGCACTTACATATATATACTACGTTACTATTATCTATGTATATGTTACTATATACATATGCTACATACTATGTATATAACCCATGCATATATTACTATAATCTAAACAAACTTCTGGTGCAGAATCTAATCCTACACCTGCATACCTTCAGCTCACATTCTGTGACTGTTATGATCTTACTCAATGTGCTCCACAAGACTCTGGTATCTGCTCATATGCAACTCTTTGACTCAAGAAGTGTGAAAAGTAATTGAAGCAGAACTTTGCAGACCTGAAAGACACCATTTTTCTTCCTGATATTCTTTTTTTAAAAAAAAAAAATTATTTCTTTAAAATATAGTTTTATCTTTAAAGAAAAAAGTTATATCTTGTTAAATCTCATTGGATCTTCAATGAAAAGGATATATGAATGAGGTTCTAAATCATGGAGTAATCTGACCTGAAAGACCAAGGGTGACTCCTTACAGAGTCTCTTTGTGGTCATTGTAGCCAAGGTGGGCTGTCCTACAGTTACAAATCTAGAATTGTTACAGCCCTTGACTGGTGGTTAGTGCTAATGATCTGCTTTGGTGCTGGAGATGCTGGTAATGCTGGAGATGCTTATTCAAAGGCCCTTCTAGAAGACTGCTGTGAAGTCAACAGCTATTGAAGTCTGTTGAGGAGGTGGATATATGAGCTGTCAGGAAATGTTTATATGTCTGCTGATGTCCTCACCAGAGTCTACAACCACTTTTTTAAAACATTGATAAAAAGTGGCTTTATAACATTTTAAATTTTGGCAACAAATTCTGTGAAAATTTAACAGCTCTTCCTGTATTTTTCACAAATTTTTCAAATTTACAGGGAGTAAAATAAAAAATTCTCACTTGATAATGTCTTACCTGCCTCACAACATTTGGAAAAAGGTTGTACTCTTTGGATTGATATTGAGGACATGGCAGTTTTTCTGGAAAACACATAATTTAAAAAAATGTGTGTCTCCTTACCATAAGTGTTTACTTCCAATTAAGTCAATTTATGCCATTAAGTGTTTTCAAAGTAAATGGCACACATTAGCAAAATTACTTGTTCATCCCTTTGCTTCTAGTAATGAACCAGTTACACAACATGGTTTGCAAATGTCTACATAGTAAATTATACCAGATCAAGTTCTTAGCGGCAAAGTATCTGGCAGCAATATTTTCCTCAACTTCTTTATAATTTTCTAAATTGTGACCCTATTTCAAATGCTTGTACTTATTTCAAAGTGGTTTGTTTCATATATAATAAAAGGGAAAATTTGTACTAGTATTGCTATAAAATATAGGAGTAAATTTGCAGTGGCTAATACAACAAAGTGATTTTGTAGAGACTATTTGTTAAAGTAAGTGGCTCCCCTTTTTCCCAAGCACAAGTAATACTAGATGTCTTTATTTCTTTATCATGCTTGCCACTTGGTGAGACCATGAGATTCTAAGACAATTCTTATTCAGACTGGATATTCCAAGGTGCATCAGTTCAGTAGATGCTTAAGAGGGATTTGAACCTAACTAACTCTGCTTTACCTGGGCTGATGAAAGAGCTAGTATGAAAAACAAATAGTTGTTGCTCACTGCGGTTATATCGAAGATAGAGAGCTGACTGCAGCTGACTGTATGTGTTCTGAACTGTTTAACTTTGTACATGTCATTTTTTAATATTAGAATTTCTCAGGATAGAGGACAGGAAATAACCCAGGGGGCAAAGTGTTCTCTGAGATATGGCCTGCAAGCATTTATTTTTCTATTTTAACTCATAATGAGGCAAAACCTGAAATTAGTTCCTCACCCACTGGATTCAAAATTAATGTCAAAACAGCATATTACTAATAAAAGAGAAAAACTGTTTCAGATATTTGATATATAAGCAAAATAATATCTTACATTCTGCACAGTCCAAAGCTTGAAGAAAGAATCCTAGTCATTCCTCTGCATATACTATCTCAGAGGACTTTGCACAAGTTGACAGCAACACAGTAGGATCAAATCAGTATTTCTGGAGGAAATTAATTTTGCCATAAAATTTTATTTCTGGATTAAGGAAACAAATGTTGAATAGGCTTTGGACACTTCATACTGTAACAAGTAATAGTGTCATAAATTAAGCTACTTTCAATATTTAGTCAAATCACATTTACACTCAAGCAAGTTCAGCTGAGCTTCTTAGTATCTCCCCATAGACAGGAGCAACTTTAATTTCAAAAATCAATGCAATCAATAGTTCTTACCATTCTGGTTCTACTAGCAGCAGAAGCCTGGGCATGCTTCCCTTAAGCACACAAGCCTGCAGTTTACCAAACCCTACCAGCCTCATTTCTTCTTTATTACAGTCACTGAGCGTATGCTGCAGGCTGTATTTTACTTGAAGGTTGCAAATACAGAGCATCTGCAAGTATACAGACAATATCAGGTGCACTTAGCTATTGAACAGAGACTCTCAGGGTATATAGGCAGGTGTTGCTCTGCACTCACAGACAGTTCATCCATGGACAATCCAAACAAAGTCCATGTAGCACGGAACACCAGATGCAACTTTTTAATGTCTTCCAGTTTATTCACACACCCTGTGCTTCAACACAAAGCATACTGTTAACCTGAGACTGCTTTACCTGTGTGCCAGATCTTTTGGGGATGCATTTTGTCTACTCCTGCCTTCAGCAGATTTAAAGAATTTCAACATTACGTATGTTTTCTGAATCTTTGTAGAGGCCCTTTCAAGACACTTTCACTTGAAGAGCGCACAAAATGACACCATCAGCAGTATCTTGGCAGGGATCCAGTGAATGAGATTTGTACTAAACTGTTTCAGCTTTGATACTGTTCACAGAATGGGGACTTCCCCTTTAAAAGATGCATCTGCTTTTAGTACCAAAGGGTAAAAGTCCTGGTTCACTCAAACACTGGATATATCTAGGGAGGAGGGATGCTTTTCCATGAAGACCTTAGGGGTTTGGAGAGCTGTCCTTGGTTTAGGGGTGAAATGTAAAAGTTTCAGAGTTTGTTACAAGAAGTATTTCCTCGAGGCTATCGAAACATACCAATTAGTTCAATTGATTCCACAAATTTTAGTTGCACGTTATCATGTATTTTATTATTATTATTCATATTTACATTAAAAAAACAAACAAAAAAGATTAATTTAAAAGAACAGATCAGAAACTGGCATCTGAGATAGTGAAAAAGATATTTGATGTGGCTCAACTGCTACTTTTTGCCTTTCCTTCTCTAAAAACAATATTATTTATTTAGGCAAAATTCCAGTAATTTTAGTTTTGATAAAACTCTTTTTTCTTCCCTGGGAAATCAGCTTTTTTTTCCAGCTAAGTCCAACAGCTTAAACCCGCTGCTAGCTCATTCATTTTCCAGAACAGTTTTTTCACTACTTTTCTAAGAGCTTTTGCTTTCCACCTGGGCATGTGAGCTCAAGAGGTTAACAAAAGACACATAACACAACTTTGTACACTGAATTCTTGATGAATTGATAATTCAGACTGGTGTATGATTTGACACAGTACCTCATCACTGCACTCTAGCTGTGGAATTCCCAGGGTTAGTCTCTGCTGTTTTTAGAAAGAAAGAATCCCATTTCAGGCTTTGTCATGTTTAGCCTTCTCTCTCTCTCTCTCTCTAAATATTTATTACCTGTGATTTGTCATATTATATCTCCTCAGCCTATGGAGAGATAGGAAACACCAAGAATTTTAAATGGTTTGTGACATTCATATAGTACGTAATCTACACTAACGAAGCTAAAGAGACTGCTGGCTTTCAGCAGAACATAAGTGGTTTAATCATACGTGTTCTGGCATTATTTTGATAAACTTTGTTGACTTCCCCAATTTTATGCTGTAGGATTGCAAAAGGACTAAAATTTCTATTCCAAAAGACTGAAGGAAAAGGCTACTAATAAGCTAGTAATCTTCACTTTAAAAAATAAACAGCCATTTGTCCTTTCAGCTGCTAAGTGGAAGATGATTTGCTTTCCTGGAACTTTAAGTGCTCAGTTTCACAGAACAGTTTTTGTTTCCTTCGGTTTACAGATGCAGTCCACCATAAACTAGCAACTCTTTTGTTACAGCCTAAAGAATTTATGGCATCTCTCACTTCCCAGAAAATGCAATCTTTTTTTTTCTCCATCTGGCCAGATCTTTTATAAAGACAGGAAGTTTGTCATATATTTTGTGGTTCATCAGAAACCATGATGGGTGAATTGAACATAAAGCAACAAAGTACAGTAAGCTTCTACTACTGACTGCTGATTTCTTGAATTTAGATGTTGCCTGTTGGTCTACTGCAAGTGGGGGGAAAATTGTGTCAGAAGTTTCATCCAGTTTTGCACAGTTAGTTTGTGAGACAGTCACAGTTAAGCTGTGTAGCCATTTCATACTCTCTAGCTACTTCTGCTGAAAATGATCACTATTGAATAAGGTATTAGAGCTGATGTAAGTTGACTAAGGTTTATATTATCAATTCCAAATTAGTAATTTCCCAAATTGCCCTACCTCTCACAATATCCCAAAGCTCATCGGTGTCACTAGGGGAACATATAAGTGAGCAGTCATAGTAATAGTTACAGGTTAGTATGTAGGGCTGATATCACAGTGATTGGACAGTCACAAGCCAAGGGCTTGCTGGCGTGAGGATATTAGTTTTATCAAATAAAAACATGGATAAAGACAAAGGTCTAAATTTTACTCTGCTTCAACTTGCCATTTTCAAGGTATGGTGCAGGATTATAAACACCTCATTTATGGGAGGAAGGTTGTTAACAATAATGGCTCAATGCCACCAAAAATAATGAGCTTGCCCCCTTCCTCCACCTTCTGTTTTTCTGCTGTTTTTCATATTTTTAACTCTGATGGTTATCTGATCCTTCTCCCTACCCTCACCACTGAGCCAAACAGCTCACTTGGTGAAAGGCAACTCAGTGAAAAACAGAAGGGAAAAAAGATCTTCCTCCATTAGGCAGAAACAGCTCCACAAGGAATGAGAGACAGCACAGAGTAGTGCAGAGGCACATGGATCATCTACAGGGGTGTGTGGAAGCCAGCACCTTTGCCCCTTTGGCTGCAACGCTGTCGGGCTGGATCAGCTGTTGCCTTGAAACACCCCCAGAAGCATCCACAGTGGCATTAGCACAGAGTAAATGGTTGGTTTACATGGGCAGTTGTCCTGGTTGGACTGAAAAGTCCTGAAAACTCTTAGCTTTCCATCCAAGAGCAGAGAGAGGATTAGAGGCTAACACCCACCTTTTTGGGGAAAAAAATCATCATTTACATAGAGACAGCTGTGAAGAAGCATGTTTCTTGTTTTATGTCAAATCAATACAAAATCATAAGATATGATCATTATAGAATAAATGCATTTTCAAAGTATCCAAATCCTCCAGAAATGGGGCCAGGTTGGGGATTATTTCCTTGTCGCTTCAGGATGGGAGGAGATGTTCTATGGTCCAGGCAGTCTGGGCGGACTCTTCTAGGCAGAAGAAGAGGAGACTGAGGAGTGATGAATATTGTGTCCAGTTCTGGGCTCCTCAGTTCAAGAAGGACACAGGACTGCTGGAGAGAGTCCAGCACAGAGCCACAAAGATGATGAAGGGAGTGGAACATCTCCTTGATGAGGAAAGGCTGAGGGAGCTGGGTCTCTAGCTTGGAAAAAAGGAGGCTGAGGGGTGACCTCATTAATCTTTATAAATATGTGAAAGGTGGGTGTCAGGAGGATGGAGCCAGGCTCTTATTGGTGTGATCTAATGATAAGATGAGGGGCACCCAGTGTAAGCTGGAACATAGGAGGTTCCACATCAATATGAGAAGGAACTTCTTCACAGTGAGGGTGACAGAGCACTGGAACAGGCTGCTCAGGGAGGTTGTGGAGTCTCCTTCTGTAGAGACGTTGAAAACCTGCCTGGACATGTTCCTGTGTGACTTGGTCTGGGTGACCCTGCTGTGTCAGGGGTATTGGAATAGATGATCTTTTGAGGCCCCTTCCAATCCCTAATGTTGTGATTCTGTGAAATGCTTATATGTATCTAAAAGGTGATTGTCAGGATGAGGGGACCAGGCTCTTCTCAGTGCCCAGCAATAGGACAAGGGGTAATTGGCATAAATGGGAACATAGGACATTGAACATTAACATGTGGAAAAACATGTTTACAGTGAGGATGATGGAGCACTGGAACAGGTTGCCCAGAGAGGATGTGGAGTCTCCTTCTCTGGAGACACTCAAAATCTGTCTGGACATATCCCTGTGTGATATGGTCTAAAAGAATCTGCCTTAGCAGAGAGGTTGGACTAGATGATGTACAGAGGTCCCTTCTAACCCTAACATTCTAAGATTTGATGATTTGGAAAGTAAGTGCAGTTGTCACTAGTTTTTTTGTTACTAATTTATGTGATTTCTGTCATTTTAGCAAGCTGTCATTGCCAATGGTACCATTGCTTTTGAAAATTGGCTTGTGCCAGGAAGTTCAGTTTACAGGCAGTTTTGGATTTTCCATGTGCAAAATCCTTCAGAAGTATTATCTGGAGAACGTCCACAATTTGAACAAAGAGGACCTTACACTTACAGGTAAGAAAAGTCCCCTGAACACATACCATGACATGTCAGAAGTTTTGGTAAAGTCTACTGAGTAAAAAATTGTTTTTGAAATTCCAGTGTCTTGTTTTCATCAGACTTGAAAAAAGTTCTGCAATTGCAAAAATGCCTAAGATGCATGCAGCACTCACAAGCACTTCTCACTGTACTGGGTCTCACACTGGGATAAATCATACAGAAATAGGTAATTTGGTGTGAAGCTGCTTGCTCTTGTGAAAAATAGCTGCTCATTAGCAAGATGTAGGTCACAACGACAAGGAGGCACTGGGATGCATTTGTTGCTGTTCAATTTTTGCCAGCTTTTTACATAGAAGAAAACATGTTAGGTGATTTGAAACTTAGTTCTGATCCATGTTTTGTTTCTTTGTTCTTTTATAACTTATTTTTAATCTGTAAGTTTGAAAAATAAAGTGTTTCTGTTTTTAATGTCCAGGGTGAGATATTTACCTAAAGAAAACATCACAGAAACCTCCAACGGCACAATATCCTACATGCTGCCTAACGTTGCTCGTTTTGAACCTGATATGTCTGTTGGGACAGAAAATGATACCATCACTTGCCTCAACCTTGCTGTTGCTGTAAGTAATGAAACAACCATGAGATCAACATGCAAACGCTGAGATAAGGGAATAAGGGAGAAGTCAGCACTAGTAACAGTGAAAATGCCACAGGACAGTTTCCCCTCTGCGAGGAACTCAGATGACATGTGCCAGCTAGGAAGGTAGCTCTGTTGCTGTCTTCTAAAAAAACAAATTCTGAGCACACGTTGCATGTAAATTAAGGTAAGTGCTCTACACATTAGTGAGTGATAGTCACATCTCCTTATAATCCAGGGTAATGACAATTGACTTGTTCCTGTCCGTGGAGTGAAAGCCGTCAGTCTGGATAGCATGTATCAAAAAGCATCCTCCTAGTAATTTTTAGTTTGGGAATGAATTTATAGTTTGTGGATGGATTCCCTTTTTCTGTGAGGTACAGCGTAAGCAGCATAAGATGGGTTTGCCATACTCTTTTTGTAAAGATACTCAGTCCTGCTTTGCAGAATCGACTGTATTAAATACCTGGCTCGTGTGTTCATGGCCTCACTGCCTCAACTGCTTGCTCCCTGTGGTGACCCCCAGCACCATGACAACAGTGTCCCCAGACCTCTCCTGTCCTACTGAGTACTTCAAAGAAAAGCACAGGGGTCCCCACCTAAAGTAGTGCTTGGTGTGAATTATAGAACAGTTCACAGAAACACAAAAGAGCCCATGTGCCACAGGAGAAAAGAGCTAATAAATAAGGGCAAGTGACCATACTCAGACCAGTCTGTATTCTGCCTGTGTCCTGATTTAGGCCAGCTTCTTTCACATGAGAAGCTATTCTCTCCTACTGTTCTCAGAGTCTTTCATGTCACAGTGTTAACTAACACTGCCCAGCTCCTAACACTTTTGGTCCTATAACTCTTTATGGGTCTAACTATAGGCTCGTGCATGGAAGCAGCCATGACAGGAATAATGGGAACAGAGGATCCAAGCCCCGTTTTCCTGCTCAGAAACAAACTAGTGTATGCCCAAATTTCCAGAGAGACTCATTTGACAGCACTGACTTCAGTCCAGTAAAGCCCATCTTTTGTATCACAGCCTTGTCATCAAAATACTCACACACCTTAAAACTGGTCTAAGATTGTACACAGATTTACTTATGAAGACCATTACAATTTCCCACTTCAGCAGACAGCCCAACATAGATCATTTGTGTTTCTTTTCCACAAGCTGTTAACTGTCTTTAGGAACCTGACTCTGTGTGTTTGTGTGTGTGTGTGTGTGTGTGTGTATGCCTTTGGTAATGTTCTGGTAAATCTACATTGTTCTTCATTTGGGAAAATATTCATTATTTAGAATTCAAACTGTTCAGAAAGATGGACTTGTTTGTTGCAAACAGGTTTTCTTTCTAAGCAAAGAAACAATGGAGATTCAGAACTTGTTCAGCTTTGTGCAGGCTACACTTTCATTGCTGCAAGTGCAACAGCAAATCTAAACCTCCTACCTGAGCTGATAAGTAACAAGCATTGGAAATTTTTACTTACACGTTTAGAGTGGAAGTGAGTCCGAAGTATGTGACACATGAATATGACAGATGAGGTGCAGTAAACTGAAAGTGGCACAACCCACATTGCACAGGCAGGGATCTGAGATTATTAATTGGAGATATGCAAAAGTAGACTGGTCGCTGTCTTGGGCAACTAGTCCTGCTTGAGTGGGAAGGCTGGACTAGAGGATGTTCAAAGATCCTGCCCGGCCTCAACTGTGTGCTGATTCTGTGGTGATGGAGTAAACTCATGTAAATAATGAAGGCTAATTTTCTGGTTTTATGTCAATCATGCCCAGTAATTTTTCTGTAAAGGAGTGTCAGTGCTTCAGTGGAAACTTAGCTTAAAGAAAGCTGCAACTCTGGGAATTGGCTTTTACCAGATATTTCTTTGAGTCAGTCTGCATGATTTGATGCACAAGGCACATGTGGAATATTAAGCTGAATGTTAATCGTGTTGCTGTTGTAGGCTGCACCTTCTTTGTACACAAACAATTTTGTACAAATACTATTGAACACATGGATTAAATCTTCCAAGTCATCAATGCTGCAGAACAGAACAGTGAAAGAACTCCTGTGGGGCTACGAAGATCCCTTCTTAAAGAAAGTCCCTTTCCCCCTGGACCCAGTTCTGGGAGTCTTCTACCCGGTAAGTGAAACCAATGAGACAGCAAAGCCTTCAGTTATCATTCTGTGAATAAAAATCAAGGCAGCTGCTGTGAGGATGAAAAATTGGACAAGGCTACGACGCGTTTTGGTTCTTCTAAATGCTATTCCTTCTTCTTGTGTCTGTTACAGTACAATGGGACACTCGATGGACTTTACAATGTCTATACTGGGACAGAAGATATTAAAAAAACAGCAATAATTGAAAGCTATAAAAGCAAAAGGTATTGCAGCACGGTATCATTAAAACTTGGACATATTTGCAAGATACAGCTTTTAAGATTTGATTCAGTAGGAGCTGGAACCTTAAAAATGGAAAAACTCTAAAGGTTCAAAAGAAGCTGGAACAAGCCCCAGGCTTAGCAAAACACCTCTCAGCTGTTAATGATTCTGTTAGAACTTGGATTTAAGACAGCTATTGATTGTTTGTTACAAGCAGTTACTTACACTCTACATGCTTAAGTAGCTGGATCTCTCTTATCTTATTCTAATGCATCATAAAGATTATCTCAGTAAATGAATGAGTAACTCTATCCTCTGACATTGATAATGGATCAGGCTTCTATAGGAGCAGCTATATTTAGCAAAATAGACAATGAAACAGATTACATAAGATGATGTAGTAATGCAGCGTGACGTTCTTTTTGTCTTAAAGGAACCTTTCATACTGGGAAGGTCACTGTGATTTGGTTAATGGCACAGGTGAGCCTTTTAAAGCTTTTAAACCTTAACACGTTTCTTGATATCACAATGGAATAATGAGATACAATATTTAAGTGATTCCCTTGGGCTGACAGTTCTGTGTTCTGTATATTAAATGTCAATAGAAACGCGCATGTTTACATACTACTGGTATTATACATGCATATGTGCATACATGTTATACTATATATATAGTTTATTGCAATTTAATTTGAATATATGTGTACACACAGCCTCTTCAGACAGAGTAGATGTGGAAGAGACACAAGAAAATGATCCAACTCTCTGTTTCTAATTATCTTCATGGAGCGATATAACCAAGACTATTTTTCTTTGCTATAGCTGTTAAAAATTATCTTTGCACTATAATAATGTACAGTCATTTACAGAGATGAAAAATAAAATTAGATGCATCAGAATGGACAGATGCTTTTAAAATGATGTATGTAAAGAAACTGAGGTGACAAGGGAAAAGTATGCCAGACAGGTGGTCTAGCAAGCAAATAGGGATGAAGATGAGATGTAATTTAGTTTGAGATGAATAAAACAGATAAGATTATGTTTTAATTTTGTTGCATCATACATATGAGTTGAAGATGCATTTATCCAAGCTGATATTCTTCTTTTTGATGAGTGAAGGTTTCTCAGTAGAAAATTTGTTGAAACTGGCAGATGTCATGATGGAAGCTTTGGCAGGCCTTCGATGAATGAGTATCAAACCAAAGAGGTTTTGGGGTTGGTGGCTTTTTTTTGTTTTCATTGCTGGCATTAGACAATTTTCCTCATAAACCAGAGAACATGACTGGCTCATTTTGAAGCATTTAGAATACATTAGAAGAATACTACTAGCCAAAGTCAGATCTGGCAGGATTAGTTCCTTTATAAGTTATATAATCAATTTTATGGGAAGCAATATTTTCTTAAGTTCTGAGAGTTTCCTTTTTTCTTATGAAGCTTGAACATTTTTTCCCCAGGATCAGTGTTTTGGTTTTTCTTCTTCCACAGGTGATGGAGTAAATATACTCCGTTAACTAGACTAAGTGCTCCAATACAGTGAAAATGTAGAGCTTTTCCTTGATAGCAAAGGTTATCGCATGGTTTACGAGATCACTTAGTGTGCAGCTTACAAGAGACCACGTGTTTAAAGGAGTTGAGAGAAGGTTTAAAAAGTCTTGTAGAAATTTCTTATCTTGTAAGCTTTCATACTGAACTCAGCATCTGTAGTAGGAGTAAATATCTCAATTATTAAGCAACATTCTTGTATGGGGCCTGAAATGAGTCCATGTTTGCAAACTTTCCATGACTGCCAAGATTTGGAAATAGTGTGTGTGACTAGGATGATTTTGGATCTTTTCAGACTGAAAAAGCTTCTGTCAGCACTGGGCAAGTAGCAGTGTGTAATTTGGTTTTCTTGCTCTTGCCAACTAGATTCAAAGGTACCACAGAGGTTTTCAAGCCCTTGGTTGTGGATGCTGACTAAGAAACTGAACAGAAATTGTATAAAGAAGTAAAAAATATACTGATTAATGGCTCATTGCAACACATATTTTTGGGGAAAATGCTTTCAATGCAGAAATGCACATCTGAACTGGCTGGCTGTGTTCTTTTCGTAACAACTGGAGGAAAAGAAATCATCAAAGTTCTATTCCTCCGACTTGTTTTGCATATCTAACATAGAGTGTGATAGGTTATCCAGAAGTGCTTTCTCCTATCCATTAGCTATAGAGAAACGTGTGTTTTTCAAAGAGGTCCACTTGAGCAATCTTTGGTGAGAAAGGTTTCCACACATAACAGGCAGTTGTGAAGTCTGAAGGTCTTTTTCTCCTAAGTGCTTGGTCTCATAACTGCAAGTGAATCAAGCATTTCTGGAAAAGTTTATGTCTTCAGACTGCATAAAACTTGCAGCAATGGCTACATTGGATTGATATGAAGCAGGACTGGGTTTGGTACCCTTTGATGGTCTTGATCGTACAGCTTCACATCTGTGAAGAAAGTAGCTGCCATAACTTGGCTTGATTCCAGAAACAGCTCTGTCTTATCTCTGGAGCGTCTGCTACTGTGCAATAACTCACATACATGTTCTCCCTATAAATGACTCATTGTGTTCACCTTTTCCACAGCTTTATAGGACAGTAACGTCTGAGTGTGGAACTAGAAATTAAACGTCTTTTAAGAGAAATTACTTTCAAGCTCTCAATTTACTTTATTCACAGATGGAGCATCATTCCCACCATTTGTTAAGAAGGATCAGATACTGCGCTTCTTCTCCTCTGACATTTGCAGGTAGGCTGGTCCCCTCCTGGTGCCTGTGTGCACACCTTTGTGTGCCATCCAGATGCTCTTTCATTTCAAGGGGCATCTGCAGTGGCTGTGTTTGGGCCGAGGCTGACATGAACATTCACACAAGTAAATGTGTGACCTGTGCTCAAGATTCAGGATCTGATTCTACCACTTCTATTTATGTCAAGTAGTGAGCCCTTCGCAGTGTTTGTATTTCAGCCAGTTACAGATGTATAATTCAAGAATATCTGACATTCTTGTGAGATGTTATAGAATCATAGAATCATTAGGGGTTGGAAGAGACCTAGAAAGATCCTCCAGTCCAATCCCCCTGCCACAGCAGGATCACCTAGACCAAGTCATACAGTCAGTCTGGGTTAGAAGGGACCACAGGATCATCCAGTTCCAACTCCCCTGCCATGGGCAGGGACATGCCACCCTAGATCAGGCTGGCCAGAGCCTCATCCAGCCCGGCCTTAAACACCTCCAAGGATGGGGAGGGCAACCCAATGCAGGCTCTCCCCACTTTCACGATGAAGAACTTCCTCCTCACATCCAGTTTAGATGTTACAAACATATGAAAGATATTGAAGACCACAGGATTAAAAGTCTTCAACTTCTAACATCAGGACCCAGCCTATACTCTGCCTTATTTGTTCTGAGAAGGCAGCAGATACAGCAGGGCTGGTTACAGCATTTCTGTAGAGCATCATCTACGCACAAGTTTTACTGTCATTTGCAAAATACTTAAAATTGTTTTCTCACAGGATATTTTTGCATGTTTTATTTTCATGTATTTACAAACAAACCTAATTAATACATTCTGTACTGATGGCTTTTCAGCCTGCTGTGGCTGCCCAGTGTCCCTGGGCTCTCCAGTGGGATTGCTGAAAGCAAGGTTAAAAGATTTAAAGTCCATTGCAGTGTATTTACTTTGGGAGGTTTGACCCCTTTATTTACTTTGCTGCCTGGAAACAGCTGCTTTCTTTTAACTAGGTTTGAAATGGTCTGTTTTCTTTGCAAACTGTTTTTAAAGATCAGCACTTTCACAAAAGAGTTGCACCAACACACTGGAATGCATTTCACAAATCATGGAAAGGAAGAATCTGTGCAGAGGAGAAGTGATAAATTTCTTCTGATAGATGTCACATATTTTGAGAGATCCCTCTGACTAGTCAATTCTCTTAATTAACGAACAATGAATGACAATAACAATTGCCCAAAGGTCATTCTGAATCAGGAGCATGGAATCTGCTATATTGCAAAATCCAGAACCTTTCTTTTGTTTGGCTGCCGTGCAAAGAGTTGATGCTCTGGCTAAATTACTGTGGAACAACTGCACCACCGTATCAGCCAAATGAAGATTAGGGGGTGTTCTGATTCGTGTGCAACGGAATAAAGTTATACGCCGGCACCACAAAGCTCAGATTAATATCAGGACAGCAAAGCCTGTAGAGAAACTGATTTATCATAAGTATCTCTACTGCAGGAACTTTCAACAATGTCCTAACAGTGGATGTGAATGTCAGTAGGGAAAAGAGCTCTTAATTAATTTGTTAGGTTTTGCCTATATTGTTTCTCATTAGCAGTAGTATATTTGTCTGTCTTTTTGTGCGTTATCATGCTCACCTCTGAGCTGGTACATCCTTTTGTGAAATTGTCACATTCATCATCGAAGAGCAGCCTTACAAACTGCTGCAGAGTGTGAAGGGAGCCTGCACATTGGATCCCTGGAGTATTTGTTTCTATGAATAGAGGAGGCCAGTTAGATCTTTAAGCAGCATGGCCATGAACACCCATTTTCAATACAAACAGCTGAAACATGTTACTCCTCTTTCATATTCAGATCAATCTATGGAGTTTTCCAGAGCAAGCAGAACGTGAAGGGAATCCCACTCTACCGTTTTGCGGTTCCTCGTGAGGCATTTGCGTCGCCTGTTGAAGTTGGAGATAATTATTGCTTCTGCACAGATCAAGTCATATCACAGAATTGCACGTTAGCTGGAGTCCTAGACATTAGTGCCTGCAAAGCAGGTATAGTAGCCACGTGGTACTGCCAAGCAGCTGATGTATCTGGGGAGAAAGCCCTTGTCTGATAGTCGAGGTGTTACGCTAAGATCCAGGATGTTCCTGTTCCTGAATTCTTCCACAGATTCCCTGAGAGACCTTTTGTTTTTCTTTCATATTTCATATTTCCAACCTGCCTGTGGGAAGGCAGGTACAGAGAGGGAAGGAGATAAAAGCTAGAGATAGTGACAGTCCTTGTGTTTGTGGTAACTCACAGGTAATGGGTGTGGATGTGGGAGAGTGGGTGGATGGGTATCTGTGTGTATGCAGCAGAATCACAAGAATCATAGAAGTTTTGGGGGGATGAGACTGCTGACATTTTTATCAGGACAGTGTGCCTACACAAACAATTGTGTTTGCTCTGAGAATGGCCTCAGAAGATGAGCCCTGAAACAAGGCTTACTGATTCAGATGAGTTTGTTTTTTCAAATAGGAAGACCAGTATTTATCTCTCTTCCACACTTTCTTCATGCGAGCGATTCCATATTGCATGACGTTGAAGGCTTGAGCCCAAATGAGGAAGAGCATGAGACATTTCTAGATGTAGAGCCTGTAAGTCCAAATATTTAATAATTGCAATTCAGTTAACTCCTGATGTTTAAATTTAATTGCAGTAGACTAAGCATTTTACATAAGGTATGGGCAAAAGATACAGAATTTTCACACTTTCTTTTTCAGTATTTGCTAACAAAAATTATGGTTTTAGCAGGGGAAATTTAGAGCAGAATTGTGTCTCATTTTTAGCTTCAAAGTTTAGATTTATCTGGATTGGGAATGAGTGAATCTGCAAACATGAGGTGTGCTTTTCTATGGCCTTCAAGTACTTTGAGAAAATTATTTTCTATGAACATTCTTCTGTTCCCTCTATACTTTTAAAATTTTGCATAATTAGCTGTTTTTATATCACTACTATCTCATTTGAAATTAAATAAATATAATTTATTTCCAATAAAATTGTTAGAAATTTGAACAGACTAGTCTAGAATAGGCTTGATATAGTCCCAACATTTCTTTTTATATGAAACATTTTAATGAGAGATTAAGCCGTTTTAAGCTTTTTTCCTTCTTTATTAATTGCAAATTAAAAAAGAAACCGTGCTAAAACCACAAAACCAGAATTTATATGAGAAATAAGAGACCCTTAGAAACATTGAAATGTCATCAAAATGGAAGCCTTCAAAACATAGCAATGAAATAATACCAAAGTTCTTTCCGACACAGTCCGTGCTCTCGGCTTAGGCATCCAATTAAAAACAACAAATTAACATAGATGTATGTTTTCTGGTTTTAGGTCACTGGTTTTACACTACGATTTGCAAAAAGGCTGCAAGTAAACCTTCTTGTGAGACCTACACCACGAATTGAGTAAGGAGTACTTCATTATTGCACTTCTAAAGACTTTTGTCAAGAGGGCTGATTGGTCTATGAGAAGGGCGGTAGAAATGGCTGGAAAAAATACTTTCTGAAAGCCTTTTCATTTTTTTCCCCCATAGACGCTTACAAGGCAACAAAAAGTTCTTAAAAATAACTTTCTTATGAATCCCAAATGGGAGCCATGAGGGTGAACTAGAAGGCAAAATGTATTTTATCCAGTCAGGGAGAACGGGTGTGTTCTCTGCCACTGGCCTGAATTCATCACCAGGGTAGACGGTTGTCTAGCTGTTTCTTCTCTCTTCATATGCACTAATGAACATGTATGAATCTACATTTCCTGTAGCAGGTGAACTCCCAAAAGTTCAGGCCCTTCCACCAGCACTTGGATGTGCCCAGCCATTCTTATTTCTGCTGCACATGGAAGGCTAGACAGAAAGAAATACTTACCCAATATGTCAAATAGCTGTTATTAATTGTAGAGTTATTTGTTTTAGTCCAAAACTGTACTAAAACTGTACACCTGGGAGGTAGACATGTAGAGGAGAAGAACGGTTTTGAAGCAGACTGGGCTTTTGCACCAAACTAAAGATAATATGCTCTTCTTATTTTCTCATTTCAGAGTTTTATCAAAAATTAAAAAGCCTTACATTTTCCCTATTCTTTGGCTAAATGAGGTTAGTGTATTTTCTATTTTTCTTCATTGCTTAAAAAAAGAAATGAAAAATACTTGACTTAGCGTTTTCAGTCATGGTAACCTGAAACTGGGCAATTAAAATCATGCTTGGATTTGCCCATGCGAAGAGTATATTCAGCAAGTGAGGGCTTGCATACTTACCTTTCTGTGACATTTTTCTTGCACTGTTTCAGTCTGCTGTTATTGGGGATGCAAAAGCAGAAATGTTCAGACAAAAAGTCACTGGTCCAGTCCAGCTACTGGGTGTGGTGCAGATGGCATTGATTATCTCCGGTGCTGTGCTGTTCCTCGCATTCTTGGGTTCCTATTTCATATGCAGATCAAATACATTAAAATAGGTAAGTAAACACTAATGGCTCAGTACTTTGCACTAAATTTTCCTTGGGGTTTCCAGAACTTCAGTTTTGTTACCCATTTAGCTGTTCTCATTTTTTAAGTGCTAGTAATTTCATCAGTTATTCTGTAGGAAACATCCAGATAATTTAGCTAAGGTTTTCAAATTCTCTTCCCAATCTTAATCTTTCAGGATGCTCTTAACACATTCAAGAGAGGGTATGTGGAACTATATCAGAAGACTAATAATCTTTTTTGTTCCAAAACACAATGTGATTGTTGTGAGTTTATGAAAATAAACAATTTATCCAAGACTCTTAAGCTGTTCAGAAGTGCCCGCTAATGCTTTTCTGGGACAGATGACACACAACTGCAGATTCCTGTGCTCTTCCAGGACATTCCTCTGTCTGGGGCTCAGAGAATTGAGTATATCATTGAGTACTGGGTAGGACTTTTCACTTCTTTCTCTCCGCCATGCATGACTGTCAGGTTAGTCTAAACATCTCCTGAATATACCTAGTCCTCTAAGACTCAACGTGCTCCCATCATGGGTAGAATAACCAGAGTATTAATGCACCGACATTTAGGCAAAGAAACATGTTTATGGAGTGAACTAAACAAGTGGCAAAGACACAGTTTTTATGGTGAAAAGTAGATTGTATTAAAGAGACATTTTTAAGATGAAGGCTTACCTCATGACGTCCTGAATTCTCATTTTATTTCACTACAGGTAGCAAAAGACTGCAGAGATAGTCAATGTTTAATTACAATTTCAGCCACCAGCATGTTAAAATTGAGAGACAAGAAGTATTGTGAAAGGCACAGCTAGTCCACATCCCATGGAATTCAACATGCTTTTCCAGTTAGAGAAGACTCATTGGCCTAAATAAGCTGTTTCCAAAGATCCACAGTTTTGACATCACTAAAGAGGCCACCATGGAACTATGCTTTCAATGACTTGATTTGAACCTCTTTACAAATTTTAAATGATACTCAAGAAGACTGAAGTTGAATTGCAGCTGGATATTAGTCCACCTTCTGCCATTTATGCAACTTGCTGCTTTTTTCTTCTGGGATTTTTAAGACAAACAAGCCTTTTGGTAAACTTCTGTCTGAGCACAGGCTGGGAATGACGACACCCTTGAGCTCACGCTGTGCTCTAGATGCTCTCATTGTAATGTTTCTTTCTGTTCCTTCAAGGAATGGAAATTGCTCTCTATCCTCTAATCAGGGATGTGAATTGCATTGAATGTGAAGTTCATTATGTAAAGTTACTAACTGTTAGACATGAGAAAAACTGACTAAATCATATGGTTTATACATTTTATATGGAGACGGCTCATAGACACACTGCGATCGTTCATATGGTGATGTAGCTCATCAACATTTGGTTGCATGGCTGTTTTGTAATCTGAAACAATCCCTAACTCCCAGCCTACTCCACTGCCTTTTCTGTTGCTTTCTGTGTGCTTTTCTCTCTGGCTTTTGCTTGAACATCAGCTTCTGCTCTGCCTTAGTCCTGCTTTTCCCAAGGCATCCCTTAGAGAATGACCTGGTATGGTGACATTAAGCTGACTAAGTTCAAGAGAAAATATTCCAGAATGTCCAGACACAGGAAAGACTGAGGTAATTATTTTGATCAAACCCCAGAGGGTTCCACTTTCTTGCTATATAAAATAAATAAAAACAGGTAGCTCAAATTTATTACTGATATACATTGCTGAACCATCTGCCATGAGGAAATGCATGCAACCATTTGTTTAATTGGGTGCATCAACCTGCAGACAAGCAGCAATAACTGCCATCTGTGTAAATTACTTGCTTTTTCGTTTAATCTGAATGCCATATCTTGAAATGAGGGTCAATGGGGTAGATATCAAGTGTTGTGGGGTCTCTCCTTTCCCTACAGTCTCACAGCTCAGAGTGAGAGACTAAGTTTAGCAATTCCTTAGAAGTATTCTCGGACATTTTGTCCCCTCAAATGTCTGTTACTGAGTATCTGTAGTAAGGTGTTTTGATTCTTTGGAAATAAAGGGAAAAACTCAACAGATTAAAATGCTGTTGCTTAATCCCACGTTTTCCATGGAGAAAGTTGTGGGTCTTCTGTGAAGAATCATAGAAATCCCAAGAGATTATTATTGAAGGCTGGTCTGTGTCTTACATGGCTTCACTTTTTCCGGGTGTGAGCTGGAAATGCAAAATAACAGGGCAGGACACGTGAAGGAGGTGTCACTCAAGGAAAGCTCTGCTCTCAGAGAGCCTGTGCATTTGATTGCTCATAGTGATTGCTAACCCACAAAAAGTCCTTTCACTCACCTCTGTGTTAATGCTGATGTCATACGTGATACTCCTCTCCCAGACTGCTCTTCCCAGTTTGACACAACTGAAGGCATCCTTAGAGTCCTATGGACTGGTCAAAAATGTATGAGAACAACCAAAGTCATGAAGCTAACTTCTCTGAAACAGACAGACCTCTGCTGTGGTTCAAGAGCTGACATCAAGTTTTAAAAACAAAGCTAGTCTTTTGTGCCAGAATATAACAGTGAGATCTTTTCACGAAAGGAATGACTGCAGTGTTCCTGTCATTTGTGATGCACTAGCATTTCAGCTTCATTTTCTTCGACTGGAAGTCCACTGTGAACAAGTTAGTGTTTTCTCTGCTAGTGTTGTTTAATGCCATCTTGTGCTCCAGTAGCAGTCATCCAGCAGTTCAGGCTATGATTTTAAACGTCTCAGGGCCCAATTTTGCCTGCACACAAGTAGTTTGTTTGTATGTACATTTTCATTGATCTCACTGCGGGTTTGGACTTCTAAACTACGTTCAGCACCTACAGCGCACTTGAATTGTAATTAGTAGTTGTTTTGTCCAAAGCACCAGTTACAGTTTTTGTTAATTCCTGTTATTAAGGCTGATGTTAAGTACTTACATTTGTTCCAACAGTGCAGAATAAACATTTATAAGAAACAGTAGTGAACTCAATACAAATAAAATACAGCTGAAACTCTTCATTCTGAGATCCTTATCTCTAATTGTAAATAAAGTCTTTTGTGTCGAATAGTGAAGTTATTACATTTCTTTTGTTGGTAAGTTTTGTGTGGGTTTTTTCCCCTACAGAGTAATTTTATAAATTAATGAGTAACTGAGCTTAGGGCTAACCTTTTTTGTCATTTTACTGTGGCAATTCACAGCTGCTTAGAAATGCATGTCACCTTTTATGTTGCCTCACAGCATGTTATAAATTCCAGTGACATACAACCCTTATGTTTTGGATTACAAAAAGGGAGAGACTTGATGGCCAGAGCTCACTACCACCATTTCTAAAGCAAAGAAGTTCTAAGTAATCTCCAGGAAATCACACACAGATAGACATATGCTTTCATCTCCCCTGAGGTGGAGATGTTTGCAGTATGATGTTAGCACATTCCCTGCTGGCTCTACTGGCCCAGCAGGTTGGGTGAGAGGAGAGCTCAGCTATTCTTGCACCTTACATTCCCTCAGATCCCTATGGATGAAAATCGTTGGTGAAAAACAGACCTTACCCAAGATCTAACCACCCACATACTTACACCTCAGAGCAGGTCTGCCAGGTTTTGGGAGAGACCAAAATTGTAATTACACTTTCAAAGCCTTTCTTAAAAAAAAATTCTTCTCATCTAGCCTGCCAGTGTCTATTAAAGTAAATATGCTGCTACACCCTGAAAAAGAAAGAAAATTAATATTTTCTCTGTTCTTTTAACTGTTAGACCAGGTAAGGACTTGTTTTATTCATTGTTGTATACATCAAAAGTATCATCAGTAATAATATATTTAATAACTAGTAATATATTTACAGTCATATTTTCAAACCCCCAAAGCAGAGAGGCAAATGTCTCACGTTACCAGATACAAAATGCATTTCTAAATATTTATAAATAGAATTTTATATTCTCTGTTTTCTCTTTGTATACCAGATATCCCTGGTGCTCTGTGATGGCACTCTCTCCCAGCAGCACCCAGAGGAGCCAGGGACCTGTAGCCCCCCAGGCCAGCGCCAGGATGGGACCTTTCCCGGCTCTACTGTGTAAAAGAGCAAACCAAAAGCTTTGCAGTAGGCGCCACCCAAAGGGCGCAGAGTTTGTCACAATTTCTCCTGCTTCATTCCAGCGCAGACAGTCAAAAATTATGCTGGCGGGAGGTCACCATTGCTTCCCCTTGCACTTGATATCACCAAAAATAGTGGCATCAGTTTAAAAGTAATGGGAGAAAAAAACCCCATCCTAAGTGTCCAAAAAGACTCCATCCTAAGTGTCTTCTGGATGACAGATTTTTGGTTTCAGCTCTAAGGAATTTTGGTGCCCGTTAATATTCTTGTGTGTTTTGCTAAAATCGGGGTTTCCCTTGCATCCTATGAACTGGTATTTTGTGAAATATGTGCTTGATGTAACCGAGCACACCTATATTTTTCAGGATTATATTTATTTCCCAGCACCACTTGTGTAACATCAATGACTTGTGAAGAAATCAGGACTTGCATATGGCCGTGTGTCTGCTTTTCTACGTGACTTTGGTTTTGGCTGAAACACATTTGCAGTTTCAGCCCCTCTGGGATATTTGTGCGTAGGGCTGCATTTTCACCTTGACTTGTTGCTCTTGATTTTTCCAAATGGAACACCCACAAATATGAATGCTTCTAAAGGTAAGTGTCTCTACTGATACTTCCTTTCATGATAGAAACTAAAACTTCAGTGACACGTAAAATCAGCAGTGGAAAGTAAAGGTCTGCTGGAGTGCAGTTACATTTGGGTACTGATATAAATCCAGGTATTCCCTGCTTTTTTTACCACAAATGTGGGAGCATATCCTTCTCTGCATATTCTCTCCACAGATCTTTGCACTGGGGGTGCTTTGTGAAATCAGAAGTTGTCACTGCAGTTACTGCACACGCACACGAACTGACTGCGATGTTGCAGAAGCTGCATTTCACTCTGCAGACCTGTCAGCCTCGGCCTCTGTGTCATTTCAAAACAGTGTTGACATAGGTAGACTAACAGTGACAGAACACAAGTGCAGAAGGGAAACCAGGACCCTTTCATAACGTCCACTTTTCCCATGAACTATAGGAAAAAGAGCTAAGAACTTTTGGCAAAGCATACACCTGAATTCCACAACAAGTTAGGGCAGTTAAGTGGTTACTTCAGGAAATCTAATGCAGCCACCATCTTCCAAGGAGCGGACAGAGACTTCCCTCATCACCCAGGAACATCACCTGCTTTGCTAAACGGATGAACAGCCATGTCTTCTGAGTAAAATCATTTGGTACTTGGAATAATATAGGAGGAGCCATATCTGATACATGTGCATGTTTCTAGCAGCCAAAGAAGAAAATGACCAGAGGTGTGGGCTAGAATGTGGAATATGTTGGGTCATTCAGATCACAAGAGTATGCTGTGATTCAGATTATTCCTTCGAATGGAACTAAAATCCTAGAGAAGGGTGATTGTGAAGCCACAAAGAGGACCAGGATCTTGGCTGTACTTTGGATACTGATTTAGTCAGATGGCTCTTTATATGCAGGAAGCAATGCAAAAATCAAGGACTAGAAACTCTTGACCTCTCTCTACCTAGGTGCAGGAATTATAACACAAGAGCATCTTCTTCTTCAGCCAGCAGAAAGATGAGTTACCTTTTGGAGTTGAGATGATCTTAGCATGTCAGCTTTTATGGATCCAGATGAACAGCCAGATTTCAGTCTGTTCCACCTAAATTCCTTTCTGGGGGCAAGCAACCCTTAAGCACCAACTATCAAAACATTTGAGTTCTTTTGAAATGTACTTTAATGCTGCTTTGACCCCAAAGGCCGTGCTCTGCTAGGAATACCTGAGGGAAGAACTGGGTGTCCCTGAAGTCTTACCAAGGTTACACAAAGATAAAGAAGGGGATTGAATGCAGATGGTTTAGGATGGTAAAGCCTCATACTCCTGTGGAAAAATTTCAGGAGCGTAGACAGCTCAAGATCATCTCCTAAGTGTATACATAGGCTTTATGGCTTCAAAAACCATGTGGCCAGTGGCTCTGGCAGCAGTAGCAGCTTCTCAGATAGCAAATTATAGCTGTTATTCAATAACATGTAATATCAGTTTATTCACTAATATCCAGTTACTGACTAAGAGCTGAAAAATTAATAGTGCTAAAATTCTCACGGACAGATGAGTTTAGATCATTCGTGGTGGTACTACCTTAAACTAATACGTTTAGCTCTTCATTGCAACCTCTCTGACAAAGTACACACAGGGGACAGTTTAAGCATCTATCTCTGCACAACCAGATCTCTGCTGAGAGCTGTTAAATTGTGTTATGAATGTTTAAACCTTTGACAAGAAGTGGTTAAATTCACCTGCTTGTTTTTCATCTGACAGTGACAAGTCCTTTCTGTTGGAAAGGCACAAAGATGTGTTTGTGGGGTCTGTAACTCATGGTGTACAGCAACTGTAAGAGCAGCTTGTGTCACTTGGGTGACACAACACCCAAACACATGTGCAAGGGGAGGAAGGGATAAAGAAAAGTTAGGAAAAGAAAATAAACAACAATGTACTTCCAGGTGGCCGGTGTGGATGCGAAGAGACAGGGTCCCTCCAGAGAAGCTGAGTCTTGTGTGTGTGCAGTGCTGGGAAAAGTTAGTTGTCTGCCTGAACAGCCCTTAACTACTGTGCTTTGCTTGCTCCCTAATATATGGCTTGAAAGTAAAAAACTGTGAAGTGGGGAATGAAATATGCAGAGAGGAAGGCAAGTCAACTCAAATGGCAACCAAACCCACTGAATAGCCACAACAGCAATCTTTGAGTGTCCCTGCACAGGGCGGTGAGGATAAGAGCCCTCTGGAAGACCAGGACAGGGAGAAGAGATGCAGATGCAGGTATGAGTGTACAGGCAGATGGCTATAAAGTGAACAGCAGGCTGCAGTGCTACACAAGGACTACAAAAAGTGAACACAGCAGGGTATTTCAGAGTACCAAGAACATCTTATCATTAGTGATTTTGTTGCCCACTAGCCCCCAAACTGCTCACTTCTGCTATCCTTCAACTGTAGATATATGCCATGCACCCATGCAAGAAAACCAGGGAAAGCAGGAAAGCTGCAAACATTGGTGGCCACCTAACTGCATAAACACAATATATCTCAGGACAAAATGTTTTTGATTCGCAGCCAGTAGCATGTATATTGTAGCACTCAAGCCTCATGGCTATTTCAAATATCCCAGGGCACGTCACGTGTGGAGTCTTGCTGGGTCTTTTGAAAAACTCTTTCCATAGCTGCCATCCGTAGCCTTCCCTGGGGTTGTTATGAGCCAAGAACAGGACCTGGTATTTGGCCTTGTTGAACCTCTTACAATTATCCCTGGCCCATCAATCCAGCCTGTCCAGATCCCTCTGCAGAGCCTCCCTACCCTCTAGCTGACATCTGCCTAGCTTGATGTCGTTGCAAAGTCAGGTCACCAGGATCTTCTGACTAGCTTTGGCAGAATCCCTTGCTGAGAAGCCAGGTTACCTCATTCATAGGTATGGGACCAGGACTTAAATCCTTTGCTGTTATTGCCTCACATCTGAGTTCTGCTACAGAACCTCCCCTAAAACCTTTTATAAGCAGAAGAGCAAACGGATTCAAAAGAACCTCCATCTGTCTTAACTCAGGAACAGCTTTCTATTAACTTTTCTTTTTAATCCCTTCTAAGTACTTTTTACAGTCTCTTCTTAGGAATTCCAAAGTGGTATTTATGGAGAAAGGCTCTCTTGCAGGCAGAAATCCTGAACGGCGTGCTTAGACGTACAAATGTGCATCTCACAGCTCTGACAACGTGGAGTTTTCATCCACACGCATGCGACCAGCAAAACCCCGGAGTACAAGTGACTGACGCTTTGCAGGTCCCTAAGTCGCTGTCTGCAGCGTAGGAATAATGTGCAAACTACAGAGCCATCTCAAAGGCAAACAGTGAATAATTTTGAATGAGAAATGAGAGTTCTATTTTTGCATTCTATTGCCAAACAAATACTGAGCTGACAAAGGAAACACTGTGCCAGGCTCACCTGCAGCTTGTCCTTTTGGTGTTTACAGGGAGGGGCCCTTCCATAGGTTCTCCTACATCCAGGAAGGGAAAATTGAAGACTGTGGGTTTCAAATCTCTTGCTGTTCCCTTACAACGTTGACTCTTCCTTGAAAAAAGAGGGAATGAGACTACAGATTTCTACTAAGGATTTCCTGCTGCCTTTACCTATTAACACTCCAACTAAACATTTCTGAAAACTCTCCTTACTTGTCGATGCGCATCTCAACGTTCAAGCCTCGCTTTGCAGTGTCTGCGAAGTTCACTAGATGGCAATGCAACATCTAGGCTAGCAGGCCCGAGTTCTCCAAGTTAGTTGTCCCTCTCCAGCACTCTTGTAAGCCTCCTTGAGGTAATGGAAGGTGGCTATCAGGTCTCCCCAGAGCCTTCTCAACGCTGAATAACTCCAATGTCAACAAATTTTAGTTGTCTCTTAGAGAAAGGAGGTTGTGTTTCCTTTTCATTTTTCTGTTTTTAAATCAGGAAAGAACAAAAATATTAAAATCAAATTGGTTAGGAAGACACTTATATACCCTGAGATAACTTTTTTGCACTAACGATAACACTATCTGCCTATAGCAGGGCGCCCATGAGAGTGTCTCCGAATCACAAGAACTAAAGCTATCCGCAAAAACTGCAAACCTGACTTTGCAGCCTGCCTTCAAAAAAATGTGTCTGCAGAGTGTTCTATAGGGTTTTCTGAGCAGGGCAGGACTTTTTCTGATTGCCATTGATTCCCATTGCCAAGCCACACTGAGAATCACCACCTCAGCAAGCTGGTCAGGTCTAGCTGAAATTATCGTTAGACTACTATTCATCTGTGTCTATTAAACAAAATATTTATCCATTTATTTAATGTGCTTTTATTGTCTTTAATCTGTGTAACCAAACTTATTACAAGAAACACATTACATATGTTTTCCTTACATTATCATTTTGTTTAAAGCTAAAATGAATGAAGCCAGAAAAGTTATTTGAGAAGGGTCTTAACGTGATTTTTCAAAAACGGGTTTTGCTAAAAATATTTTAAAAAATGACTTAAAATAATTCAGGGCTGAGATGAGAATTTTTGAATCACTCATGAAGATCAATTACATTAAAATTGATGCTACCAAAGAAGAAAAGCTGAGGTTTTGTTGTGTGTGACCACCTTGGTTTCCAGCTCATTATTTGAGGATACATGGGAGGGATGATATGTCCATGTCTATATTGATTTTTATGTGTAATTATAGACCAAAAGAGAAAAGTTAAATTCTGTGCCTGACAAGGTGTGGTCTGTGATGTCTCATCCCAGTGGGATCACATCCTAATACCTCCGTGACAGCACTTCTTGCAACACTCAAGAGACTCTTTACAGTGAAGGATGAGCAGTTTATTTTTCAAAATCCAACAGCTTGAATTATATGGACATAGAGTCAGAGCTAGAATCTAGTTTATTCTTCAGATGCTGTAGGAGAAGTTACCTGTGCTCTAATCAGAAAGAGTGGCAAATGCTGGGCTTGTTCAGGTTTCCCTCTCTGCTTCTGTTAGCAACATGCATGTGTGGATGCTCTGAAGGTGCAGTTGCAGTTAACTGATCAACATCTGGTATGAGGCTGTTATTGGACGTAGGTGTGTCCAATCCTCAGTCTATGTATGAAAGTTTCTGCTAACAATTTTAGAATGAGGATTTCATCCTAAATTTTATGGTAATTTAGTAGGAACTTTATCTTATGACCTTTTCATACATATAATTACTACATAGGTGTTTTCATATATTTTAAACAGGAAAGCTGCACCTCTAATTATTGGTTAAAATTGGTTTTTGTACATTTGCCTTTCACTGAAAAAAGGAGAATTTAAATAGCTTTGCCCATGCAAAATGAACTCGTCACAGAGATGATCCTGCAGGGAGCTGGTACCATAGTGAAGGCTTTTGTGTTCCTGCATTTTAAATTATGTAGAAACTTGTACCCATTATCCAAATTAGGTCTGCAAATGAGCTCTGTGGCAAGACTTGCTTGACTGAAGCTCGGCACGTGGTAGCTTGGCATCTCTGCTGAAGAATAAGAACTCACTGCGTGCCTGAAGGGCTGGGAGATGGCTTCCAGGTCTGAGTAGGTGGTGGAGGTGTGTTAGAATGACAGATATTCAATATGCATTAGACTTTCTCCATTACTGGCTTTGACAAAGAAGATTTCATAGGCAGCTGCCATCACATGATTTAATCTCTAACTGCTGACCCACAAATGAGCCCACACAGATGCTGATATGTAAAATACTGCCTTTTGCTACTCTAATCCCCTCCAGGCTGCTTCCTCCAGCCCTCAGCAGTGGCCACCGGTGGCTCCTCCAGACAGACACTGGTAAGTGGCAAACATGAAAAAGCCACGCTGTGGAGCAGACAGTTGCTGCACACACGACATCATTACCCCATACCCACACAAATAAGAACAAAGAGTAAAATTGCACAACCTGATAAGGCTGGAACTCTCTGTTACATCACACACAAACACACCCATGACATTGTACACTACATCACACCCTCCTCACCCACTTCTTCTGTCTTGATAAGAACCCACTACTTTGATAGCAACTGTTTTCCAACTGCATGCGGAACCTGTACCTGAAACCATCAGCTACTGTGGGGGCTAAAGTCAGATAAGCGGCAGTGAGGCAACAGAAGTGCATTTTAGATGACAACACACACCATGGCACCTCGACTGGGTGCAGGCCCACACACCTAACTGGTTCTACAACCATCATCCATCAAAAAGAATGTGGCTGTGGTAGGGGATATTCCCTGTCTTTCTAACCTGCACAAGTCAGTACTGCGTGCCAGACTGGTCATGGTACCCGCCAGACGCTTCAGTGCAAGAAATGTGTGTCTGGGGCATTTCCACACAGGGTATTAGTGACTTGCTTAGTGTGTGCCAACAGTCTGATCAGACCTTACTGGCAATGTGTGGGTGCTGAGGAGAGCTGTGTAGCCTGAAGGTCCTTGTGCTGGCAGCATGAAAGGGCTTGGCCATCCTTGGGGAAGGGCACAAGCAATTCCAGGTGTTTATAACTTCTGAACTTCAGAGGATTAGGAAAGAGATATTAAAAGAGCCAGAGGTTTCTTGGCAGGATTGAGGCATTTTAATAAAGGTGATATCAAAGGACAAAACCTCTTTGTTCATGTTTCAGGCTGTAGTTCCTTCTCTTGGTGGTGGCAGATGGGCCCCAGACCTGCACATTCTCTGAGCAGCGTCACTTCCAGAGCTTGAACCTTCACCTTTTAAAACACAAATGTTCAAGGAGATCTGGTTACTGAAGTACTGCTCACACCTATCACTCCTATTAATTTCAGTAGATCTTAAGCAACAATTAATCTGCTACCTTGGGACCTTGGGCTCAGGTTGCTCTGGCTGTAAAAAGCCTTGAACATTGTGACCCCAGGGCGACTGGTCATGATGTCCACTGATAACCCACCTAACCAAAGGAGCAGCTGATAAATGTTACCCAAAGTCATTTAAATAGCACAGGCTTGGACTGTGAAGCAGGCTTGAGCTACTGCATATGATGCCCTACTTGGACAAGTAGGTGTCCAAGCCCAAGTCCTACAACTTCAACAGGAATTTTTCCATTAATACAGTTTATGTCTTCAGAGTTTAAGTATTGCAAACCAAGAAGGTATGAAAAGAGCAAGCTTTCAGCAAAGTTCTAGATAACACCTCCCAGTAAAGGTTTGGCTTTTTTTTGTATTCATTTTTATATGGAAAATAAGTCGTTTGTAGTAAAAACTAATTAACTGTACCAGCTTCCATCATCCAGAGAAGTCATAGTCCAAACTAAATTATATGTTCTACATATTGTTTATCTCTGGCGTGGCCACTTGATTCCTGAGGAATGAACACATTCTGTGTGTGTAGGACAAACTCTTCACCCTAAGGATGCAATCTAGCAAACACCAGCTGTTTAGGGTTTTAGCCAAGAGAACGGGGGGAAAGAATTAAATAAAAAAATGCTAGAAAACTATATTTACAGCTGCATTAGCACTTAATACCAGGAATTTCTTTCAGACTCAGAACAAAACTGACCTTTAAGAGTATCAAACTTGAATACAAATTCAAAACATGGCCTAATTATAAATGCCCTGATATAAAGCAGATTTTGTTCTTACAAAACTCATCAAGCCCTCATCTTGGAACTGCAAAGCTCTTTGGTTGCCATGCTTTCCAAGGAGACAATAAATCTGCCTGCTTTATGCAGTTCGATATGACAGCACGGCTCATGCAATTCTTTCAAGCAGTGAAAATGAGCCTGAGCCCACAAGATTGTGTCACAGACAAACAGCTCCCTCTTGCATTGTTTTTTTTTTTCACTGGAATCTTAACATGATTGAAATGCTCCTGGTTCATGCACATATGGTCATTGATTGATTTGGTAGATCCACTTGCAGTAAATGACATTATACACCCTCCTCTCTAATTACTTAATGAAATCCCCTTAGGCTGCAACAATTTTCCTATCAGAGTGGGTGGTTCATGCATGAATATAATGACCGGAGCTGAAGCAATCCTTTTAGAAGGCATAAAGCCAAAGGCCATTTCCTAAAATTGGATAATGCAGAATCAAATTGGATGAGGTGGGTTGCTGTGGTCATAGAGGTGTGATGGGCAATCTGGTGACTTGCTCTGTCAGAAGGAACACTAAGGTTGCACATGTTTTCCACTTCCAGTGGTCTGGAAGCTAGGAAGGTTGGAGGAGTCAGATCCTTGCAACTGCATCCCAGTAGAATCCCTGTCCCATGGGATTTCCCCTAGCAATTGCTTGAAAAGGCCAAAGTTGTCCTTCCACTCTGAATCTAGTTTAAAGCCCTCTGAATGCGCCCTTCCAATTCCTGCCCCAGAACCCTTTTCCCTGTCTGAGATGAAGCTCTCCCATGTGGACGTGCAAGATCTGCTGTCTTACATAACCAGTCATTATTAAAGAACCCAGAGCCTCACCTGTAACACAAGTCTCATGGCCAGGCATTAATGGACTGAGTCCTTCTATTCCAGCCCCTGTCCTCACCCCAAAATGGAAGAAATGAAGAAAAGACAATTTGTGCCCCAGACTCTTTTACCAAATGTCCCAAGGCCCTGTAGTCCTTCTTCATTCCCCTCAGGCTACGGCATACAGATTCCTTCCCACCTGTCTGGAAGTGAGTAATAGCTGATCTCACCAGGTTAGGGAGCATCCTGGTGATATCCCCGATTTGGGCTCCAGGTAAACTGCAGACTTCCCTGTGATGAGGGTCACCTCTGCATATTGGGCCCTCGGTCCCTTTCAGGAGCAAGTCTCCAATAACTAGGACCCTTCTCTTCTTTGTAGAGGAGGTCGTCCTAATACTTGAAGATGTCCCAGATTTATGTGACCTTGCTAGGATCTCCTGTATGTATTCTCTGTCCTCTATACACTTATTAGACCAGTAGAGGCTGATATATATTACTCAGTGGCAACTGAGAAGTTGAGGCAGGCAAGTGTGGTGCTTGCCTTCTGCAATGGCCCTTCACATGATTCCACTTACCCCTTCTACCTGGGCTTCTGCCCTTCATCTGACAGGTTCAGGATACTTGGAATCCTTGTTTCTGGCTCCTGTTTGGCTATGGTCTGGACTGGCTCCACCAGTCTACCTCTGTTTTAGCCTCTCCAATTCTTCTGAGCCTTTCTACTTCTGCTTGTAGCTTTTCAAACTGATCTTGGAAATGTGCTGCTCGGTTAAGTGGATAATGCACCTGCTCGCACCGTACACAGCCAGGAAGACTAGAGGCAGTGTTACATTCCTGGCAGCCTGGCAACTGCACTGCCTCATCTTGTTGGGGGACTGCTGTGTGAGTTCCCACACCCATATGCAGTGGTGTCTGTAGCCTGGTCTTCTGCTGCCGTGTTGTTACCATTTTTTTTCCCCCCGGCGGCTGAAGCAGCTAAAGTGGCTAAAGCAGCTGAAGCTGTTAAAGTGGCTAAATCTGCTGAAGCGGGTAAAGCATCTAGCGCTCTCGCTGATGCGTGCGGTCTGAGCATGACTTCCGTCTTTGCCTCCCTTAAAGAGGTCCAGGTCTGCCCCCCTGCAGTGTTTGCCTGGTTACTGCTGTGAAAGTACCCAAACCTCAGAGGGTGCATCCTGGCTGCCCTGAGCTTTCCCATTCAGGGAACCCCCAGATTACTCAGAAACCTCTATAAAATCAGGTCTGTGCTTGATTTGATCACCGAAACCTTCTCTTTTTTACAGTTTGCACTGAAAATCTACCCCAGAGCTTCTGTTTAGTTCCTGCTATATGGAGCAGCCCAACTTTGTGACCTGAGACTTGTTCAACAGCTCTCTTGCTCAGGGAGGACTGACAGCAGCAAAACATACATGAAGAAATCAATGAGTTCTGTATTCATGTGACACATCTCTCTGCAGTAATTTGAAACTTACCCCTCCAGAATGTGTGTAAATTTGTATTTGAAAGCCCTTTGCCTTTACTGAGGTCTTGTTTATCTCAGTAGCTAGGGCAATAAACAGCCACATCAATATTTGCCTTACCAGAAAAGTGTTTTCTCTGTATCAGTGCTTTTTTGCATTCTTTCCAGTACATGGGTTGCAAAAACACATCTCTTTGTCTCTCCAGTTTCCATACTGGAAGGAAAACGGGACTTCCTGGTAACTTGCAAATATACAACAACACTCACTGCAATAGCTGTGCTGTGATCGTCTTTCTCGTGTTGCTGATCGTTGCTGCGTGATGGTAGGCTTGCTGCTCCTGCAGGCTTTTCAGCAGTCAGCAAAGATCCAACCCTTCTTCCCAAAGCGAGTTACAAAATACCAGCAGCTGTTTGCTTAGAAGCAGAGTATGAGGACTGTATTGATGCATACTGTGTTTATTAGCTAAGACTAATTGTAAACAGTTCAAACCCTTTATTATTATCTTTGTGGAAAGGTCACTATGACATCTGGTGGCAGTGAAGAGAAGTTGAAAATATTGGAGCTTAAACACCCTCACAGACTGACATTTTCTTTTCAGCTGTTGCTGTACCTGTGTAACTGTCCACAGAACAGAGTGTGAGGTCTGCAATAACACTTTCATTTTGAGCTGCCACCACTTTTCTGACCAAACAAACGAAAATACAAATTCAGGCTGTGCTCAACCACCTCTGCAGCACTCCCATATTAATTACATCACATATTTCTTCAAGTCAGTGGACCCCAGTGAGTTGCAAACAAAAAACCAAATGCAGACAACCACCCCACAAAGACAGCAAGGGAGAACAAGGCTCTAGATTTGTTGTGGCAAGGAAAATTAAATTGCACAACTGAGATACAATCACCAGCATATTGGAAATCTACTGCACCCCGCGACAATTGAAGGGCTTTTTAAAGTTGATGTTTTTTAAAACTGTCTATCCTTATGAACAAACTCAGTATTTAATTAATAGGGCACTGTCTAGGGCTTGACTGTGGAATAGAATTTTACAGTTGTTAAGTGTGGAGGTACACTTCAAAACCAACAGTAAGGAGAATATGAATCATATACTCATGAAATTCACATGCAAGCCTATTCTAGCACCATCCAGCCGATTTCAATGGCAACTTCAAGTCAGGCAACAGGTCCTGACTGCCATGTATGATCAAAATGGCAGGGTTACAGGACAACTAGGGTTGCAAAGTCCTGCAGAGCTCCCAGTCTGGTTCAAGGCTGAAAAAAATGTGATTGTTTGCTCAAAAGAGAACTTTCAGTGAAGAAACTCCTTAGCTATCTAGCTTACACTCAGTGTGGAGGAAACAATCCAGTTGTTTGGGAATCTGAGTGGTTTGGGGCATGGAGATGATGGAAAGGAATACAATTTTCACAGTCATAGCTTAGATTTATCAAATAATATAAACAACAGTGTGCAGATTGATTATTTATGTATTTATTTATTTATGTGCTTAGTTTTTTATACTACATACTGCCAGAATCTCTAGGGGATTGTTTCTGATTTTATTTTTTTTGTAAATATTGCTGAGCCATTTTTTTTCTGGTTATATAATTTTTAGAAACGTGACTTCGTAACTATTTATTACCGTTTGTTTGCAGCTTCTTTACTTTTTGTATTGTTACTATGACCATAGTAACCTAAAATAAATAATACAGAAAATAAGTGTTCTTCTCAGTGACTTGGAATGAATTATGAAGTGAAGATACAGAGCACCCATAATCAGGTGGTGAGAAAGATTTCAATTGCAGAAGACCCTGGACACAGGAAAAAGGAGGCCAAATGTGATTCTCAGAAAGCCAAACCTCACAGGAGTTGTTCAGCCCTCACTCACACAAGCCAAGTAACATCAGTAGGAGTTTTCACTCAATATCTGGCTTAAGGAACTGGGCTACAATTTAATATGTCTTCAAGGAACTACTTGCTGTATCTTTTCTAGGATCTGGGGATACGAATTTCTAGATGATTGATACGTGCATTAGCGAAGGAGTTTCTGACATTGAACAAGACTCAGGGTATTTTAGCATGAACTGTCTTGACTTGAATTCTTGGTTTTTCATGAATTCTATATTTCCTGCTCTTTTCTAATAGCTAAATTTAAATTCAAGGTCTAACGTATCTTAAGGACTGGCTTGTTTAGTGAAATACATGTGTGTAGCATGCAGAAAGCATTACAGAAGATATTACCCCATCTTATAGCAGAAAGAAATCACTACCAAGCATTATTTGCAAATAATAACAATTATTGCTCCGGCCTTTCCAGTGCTATGTCCTTCTTTAAGATGCCAACAAGCCCCAAACTTGCCTGTGCAACTTAGTGCTTTGTCCTGCTAAAGGGACTTAAAATGACAGTGCAGACCTAGTGGTTGCTCTGCAAAATTCTGGTGACGAAAAGCAGCTGCAAACTGACTTAATCAAGTGGTTAAACCATGTTTGTGACTGCTTCAGCTTTCTGGACAGCACAGAGTAGCTGTAGTGAACCAAAATAGAGGCTCAGAGTTGCCACTCTATGGCAGAAGAAGGGGGACTGTATCATCTCCTTCTTTTCCCACACTGACAAGCAAGGAAAAATCTGCTGTAAATGGGGCCGGGGGTGTGCAGCATCTGGCGTGGCATGACACTGTCTGCCACACTCAGCTCTGCCTTCACAGCCAGTAACAGCTCAGTCAACAGCAGTTACTTCAGAGGTTTCCCTCAGAGTGAGATTTATTCTTGGCATCCAAACCTGAGTGCTTTCTATGCAGGAAGACTTGTACCACTTCCAAGATTTCTGCTGGCTGACTTTACAGTTGGAGGGAGGATGCAGGGGAAGTTTCTGTTCAGCTTATATGGTTTTTGCCATCGTGTCATTAGCTCCTTTCAAAATAACAGCTTGCCTTCTTGACAGGAATGAATAAACTGGGAGGCAGTTCTTTCTTTGTTAATCTCTAACTAGTCTCCAGCACGCTGGAAAACGAAGCATCTTTTACTCCACTTAGGGCTCCTTGGCCAGCTTGTACCACACTGCAGCAGCCCCTGTGCCGGGAGGTGACTAGCATGCTCCAGAAGGCCAGCTGGTTACCAAATGGCAGCAAACATTGTTCCCTGTTCTGGAGCCCTGAATAATGCACCAGGCATATTATTGTCTGTTTTAACCATTTCCTGGTTGGTAGTTCTAGATCTCACTAGATCATGCATGGGACAGACCTACGTATAGGACAAATCCATACATAGGTATGTCTGTGGCTGGAGAGCTGTCTGGCAGGGAGGGACCTGGGGGTTCTAACTGACAGGAAGATAAATATGAGCCAGCAGTGTGCCCAGGTGGCCAAGAAAGCAAATGCATCCTGGCTTGTATTAGAAATAGTGTGGTCAGCAGGAGTAGGGAGGTGATTGTCCTCCTGTATTCGACACTCATGAGGCCACCACCTCTTGAGTGTCGTGTCCAGTTTTAGGCACCTCAATAAAAGAGAGATGTCATGATGCTGGAGTGGGTGCAGAGGAGGTCAACAAAGCTGGTGAAGGGTCTAGAGAATAAACCTCATGAGCTGTGAAAATAAAGGTGATCTTTCTTTTCCATGGCAAAAGTCTGTGATCTCTCCTCCCTCAAAAAAACAATTTTAGGAAGATATTTTTGTGTGCATATTATTTTAAATAGCTTGGACTCATTCTATTGATCATTGGCATTTCTGAGTTATAAAGTAATTTAACTGATTGTCTTTGTGACTGGCAATCTGACAAATGGATCTGTATAACATAACCTATTTATATTTTTTCTCACCATCCTAATTCCTCAAAACAAAATCCTTGGGCCAGGGCATTTATATTGTCAGGCATGTCTGCAATATGAACACTATGCTGAAAAAACAGAATGAACTATTCAGTAGGATTAAGTGCAGGGTCCTACACCTGGGGAGGAACAACTCCACGTCTCAATATATGTTAGGGGTAGATCTGTCGGAGAGTAGTCTTGAAGAGAAAAATCTTGGAGTCCTGGTAGACAGTGATATGGCCAAGAAACACCAGTTTGTTCTTGTTTCCAAGAAGGCAAATAGTATTCTATGGTGTATTAATAACTATTCTTCCTATAGGTCTAAAAAGGTCATCCTCCTTCTCTACTCTGCCCTGGTGAGGGCACATCTGGAGTACTGTGTACAATTCTGGGCTCCCCAGTTCAAAAGAGACAGGGAACTACTGGTGAGAGTCCAGTGAAGGGCAGTGAAGATGACTGGGAGCCTGAAGCATCTGTCTTATGAGGAAATGCTGAGAGTTGGGACAGTTTAACCTTGAGAAGAATGAGAGGAGACCTGGTTCACACCTATAAATATCTGAAGAATGGCTGTAGGGAAGATGGTGCCAGACTGTTTTCATTTGTGCTGAGTGACTGGACAAGGAACAAGGGGCACAAGGTGGAACACATGAAGCTTCATTTAGAAATAAGGAAAAACTTCTTTACAGTGTGAATCACAAAGCTCTGAATCCGGCTGCCCAGAGAGGCTGTGGAATCTCTTTCTCCAGAGATGTTCAACACCTGTCCTGTGCAATGTGCTTTGGGCAGTCCTGCTTTGGTTGGGTGGGTTGGACTTAATGATCTCTTGAGGTCTCTTCCAGCTCTGACAATTCTGTGATTTGTCATTAACCACATATCTTCTGAGCGTGAACATACACTTTCAACCAAGTAGTCTGGTTCTGATGTTTATACTTAAACTCAAGGACCGAAACATTTTGGAAGTACTTTTTAATATTTTGTCAGTTATTAACTGACAGGTAAGCTTGATGCAGCCAATAAACTGCACCTTCTTTCCAAGATTATAATGGGTAATGTATTTCAGAGTATGGGAGTGAACAGCGTTTGTAATGAAACCATCTAAATTACAGTAAACCCTCTGGGACTTCTAGTGTGAGTTCAGGAGAAGAAAAGAATGGAAATAAAAAAGAATACATACAGCAAAGGAGGAGTATGGCCCTAGAGGAAGGAGAGGCTTTGCAAGAGGAAATGCTTGACAAAAATTCAGGGAGGCATAAAAGCTCTTGAAGGGGCCCAACTGAATCTTCATTGTGAAAAATGAAAGGACATTAACCCCAGTGAGCCTTGACCTATAGGAAAATAAGGCCTTCAGGGTTGAAATAATAGTATTTTTGCATTGTATGATGATTGACAGCAGCAAGTTAATATTCACAGTGTTCATGTAAAGAGCACGCCCAATTGCATTGCTCTGCTCTTTGTGCTGCCGGCTCCCATCTGTCACTGATTTTGAGCAAAGTCTGAAAAATACGAAAGAGTTTGTTCAGTTTTGAGAAAAGAAGCCTGAAGGGAGGCCTTATTACCACATACCAGTACATAAAGGGTGGCTACCCAGAAGATGGAGACCCCTTTTTCCCAAGGATTCACATAGAAAAGACAAGGGGCAATGGGTACAAATTGCTCCTGGGGAGATTGAATCCAATTAGACTCCAGAAGAAAATCATAGAATCACAGAATCATTAGGGATTGGAAGGGACCTCGAAAGATCATCCAGTCCAATCCCCCTGACACAGCAGCATCACCTAGACCAAGTCACACAGGAACACATCCAGGCGGGTCTTAAATATCTCCAGTGAAGGAAACTCCAAAACCTCACTGGGCAGCCTGTTCACTGTGAGGAAGTTCCTTCTGATACTTATGTGGAACCTCCCACGTTCCAGCTCACACTCATTGCCCCTCATCCTATTACTAGATGACACTGAGAAGAACCTGGCTCCATCATCCCACCCTTCACATATTTATAGACATTAATGAGGTCACCCCTCAGTCTCCTCTTCTCCAAACTAAAGAGACCCAGCTCCCTCAGCCTCTCCCCATAAAGGAGGTTCTCCACTTCCTTCATCATTTTTGTTGCCCTACGCTGGACTGTCTCCAGCAGCTCCACATTCCTCTTGAACTGAGGGACTCAGAACTGGACACAATATTCCAGATGTGGTCTCACCAGGGCAGAGTAGAGGGGAAGAAGAACCTCTCTTGATTTGCTAACCACCCTTCTTCTAATCCACCCCAGGATGCTGTTGGCCCTCTTGGCCACAAGAGCACACTACTGGCTCCTGGTCATCCTGCTGTCCACCAGGACCCCCAGGTCCCTTTCCACCAGGACCCCCAGGTCCCTTTCTCTTAAACTACTCTCCAACAGGTCAGTCCCCAACCTATACTGCTACCTGGACTTGTTCTTACCCAGATGCAAGACTCTACACTTACCGTTGTTACACTTCATTACATTTCTCACTGCCCAGCTCTCCAGCTTGTCCAGATCTCGTCCAATGGCAGCACAGTCTGCNCTAGACTCTGTCCCATTGACCACCACTCTCTGACTTCTATCCTGTAGCCAGTTTACAATCCACCTCACTACCCGAAAATCTAGGAGACACTGCCTCAGTTTGGCTGCGAGGATGCTGTGACAGACTGTGTCAAATGCTTTACTCAAGTCAAGATAAATGACATCCACTGCTCTGCCATCATCTATCCACCTGGTTATGCCCTCATAAAAGGCCATCAGGTTGGTCAAGCATGACTTCCCCATGACGAAACCATGCTGACTGTCCCTAATGACCTTTTTGTCTTTGATGTGACTAGAGACAGCATCCAGGACAAATTGTTCCATCACCTTTCCTGGGATGGAGATGAGGCTGGCCAGTCTATAGGTACCTGGGTCCTCCTTCTTTCCGTTTTTAAAGATTGGAGTGACATTTGCTATCCTCCAGTCCCTAGGCACGTCTCCTGATTCCCATGACTTAGAAAAGATGATGGAGAGTTGCTCAGCAATGAGTTCTGTCATCTCCCTTAGTACGCACAGGTCTATCCCATCTGGGTCCATGAATCTGTGTACATCCAGTTTGCTCGTTTGAAGAAGGGGTTTTGTCAGCCAATTACTTGCTATTTAAAATGCTCTTAGAGCTGTTAATGGCTCTACCTGCTAGCTGATGTCTTGGGACCATCAGGTCTGATTCTGCCCACACTGGAGCAGAAAAAGGACCTATTAAAGTGTTAAAAGAAGCTAAATGGATCAATAAGTGCTGTATGGAAAGAAAGTCTTCTCTGTACACTGGTTGTTGTATGTATGGCTGTATCTGTCTAGAACCTGCTGGTGAGTGCTGGTGGGTGTGTGGTTTTACTTGGGCTCATATCACATGAAGTCACTTCTCACTAGATACCTTGGGGTGCATGAAAAAGGCTTAGCAAGCCAGCTGCAGCTCAAAGGATAAAGAAGTATTGGTCACCTGAGATCTAGCTTTGCTCTAGGCAAAACCCACAAAGCCAGAACCAGCTTTTATAGCCCACCCCACAGAATTACAGCTGGTGACTTAATTCTGCATGCAATTAATTCCAGAGGCAACAATTATCTTTTAGCACTTTTAGAGGTGCCTTCTGAGCAGACAATGTTTTTCATGGTCCCCTAAGAGCTTCTGTGACTGGGTGGAGGAGGCTGTACTTAACAGCGCTGTGTCTAGTAGGTATCCTGCGTGGGCACAGGCTTCACAGCCGTGTGATGCACTTGAAGGGAGATTGTAGACAGGTCTTGTCAGCAGAAGAGAGACCATAGAAAAAGCAGAAGCTCCCAGAAGAAAAAAAATATTAAAAATAATTCAAACAGACATTAGAAAGACAAACGAGAAAACTCAGATCTTTGAAAGTCTAACACTTTTGTCCAAAGGACCGTGTCTTGTTTTACCACCGCTCAGCAGAAGCAGAGTAGTAAGTGTAGAACCGTACTGCTGCACTGCAGGAGGAGGGACAAAGAGACAGCAGCACGTGAAGACAGGGGATCAGATCTGGGAAAGCTTTCCAAGAGCGTAAAACTCTAAATACCCAGTTTCTTGGCACCTAGTCCAAACATTTCCTACAGCTTCTGACAGAAACCAACCTGAGTACTGAGCAGGTCACCACTGAGTGTCAGCACATCTAGGAACCAGCCAGCATGGAAAGCCTGTGCTGAGGAAATCTTTTCCACTCACATGTCCCCAGCCTTGCAGGCTACCTGAGAAATGAAAACGTGGAAACCATGTCATGTTGTATTTGTGACATTTAGTTTGTAATGACTATCCCAAGGAACTGAGGTGGCCCTCTGCATTCTTGTTAGGTAAGAAGAGCTGTAATAGAACTGCTCTGATGACAGATGCAGGGAAGGGAGCATACTGTAGGTGTCAGGCAGGTTCTTTCACTGCAAGTAGAAGCCAGGAAAGGGGTGAGAGCTGTGGCTGGCTTTCCGCACCACAGCCTCTGCAGCCTGCCTCTCCTGCCGAGCTTCTCCAAGAGTGCTGCGAGTCTCGACAGACAGATAAAGCTGAACAACACATTTGTTTCATCTGCAGGATTTCACACACTGCACTTCTGTTTTTGCTTCTTTGGAGGTTTTTGTGGGGTTTTTTTCCCTTAGTGAATTAAAGGCAAAAAGAACTTAGATATCATTTTTTTAGTCTGACTTTTCTGATTGACTTTATAGTTCCAGTAGAAAAACAGTTTTTACTTTGTATTTCTTCCCCAGTGGATAAATGTCAGCCTCCTTATATGCAGGGTGATTTCTGAACAGGGTAATTCTGAAACAATTAATCACTGACTCTTCCTATACTCCTAGAAGTCTCTGTGATGGAGTGTTAGTCGCTGAGCAGAGTGTTAGGCTCAGAACTGCGATACCTGTCACTGTGAGTATTTTCTTGGACTTAAGAAAGTCTGTGGGATAGCTTTTCAAAACAAAAAAAAAAAGGAGAGGCTTATTTTTAACACACATCTATAAAGGGGAAGACTGCAAATTATAAGTTGTTGCACACACTTTATTTTATCAGGCAAATAGTATTTTAGATATTCAATTAAATAGCACTAGGTTAAACTACATTTTGTTCTTTCTTACACACTATCTAATGCATATTCACTGTAATGACAGTTTCATCATGCTAGGAACTTAGACACATACCTACACTTCTAAAAACAAGATTTCCGTAATAAAACACACATATCTACAGGAACGACAATGGCCAAGGACACGTTGCTAGGTCAAGATTTCAGCAAACTTTACAAACTACACAAAATAAAAATAGCCAAAAAAATAAAATCAGTACACAGTTAAGTTCTTAGCAGAGAACATATCTTTACATTTGGTGAAGTTATGCCTAGAAATCATTTTGCTTTTGTATTCTTTTGAGGAATAAAATTATATACACTATTTAGTAATCCTTAAATAGCACAAACAACATTACAGTCGGAAGTTTTGGTGTTGCCTTCAGTCGAGGGGCTACTTTAAACAAATAAAAATTGCAGTTTGTCTATTCTGTATGTTTTGGGCCAAACCCTCAGCTGCTATAAACCCCAGTAGCTAAATGGACAGCAAGGAAGTTATGGTGTTAGTTTATACCAGCTGAGTATCTGGCTCCTGACTGCTCTACACATGATGGAAGGCTGCTAGAGCGTGGGAGCTTGGACTGGTTATGTGCTAACAGAAGAAGCTTATTATATATATGCTGAAGTTTTCATGCAGCAGGGAAAATGTTAGTTTAAGTAAAATCCCTTAAACAGTCATACCATAATAATGGTATATGAAGCAGCTTTAAAAATATTATTTTATAATCATATGAAACTCTGAGCCATACCGATTGTTTTAACGGAATCCCTTATTGCCAATATTCTATTAGAAAACAGTGTAACTGTAATTTCTGAGGCCTGATGGGGGCCTGCTAAAATATCACTGTACCTAACCACTTCAAGGGTAAATTGCACCCTTAAATACCTATTAATCACTGTATTCCATATGGAAGCAATCATAGTCCTCACAACAGACATTAATATCACACTAACTCTGCAGTGAATCTGCTGGGGAAACAGGGAGAGCATGGCAGCACACAGAGCATATGCACTAATGTCATTCCAGGAGGTAGTTCCATTTTGTGGCACTCGATTTTTGGTTTGTCACACCCTTCAGAAGTCAGTCATCCTCAGAATAAAAAATAAGTAGTTTGCTGCACTGAAAATTTACTGGGAAACAAACCCAAAGCAACAACTTATTTTCCCTCATCCGTCTCATTTTCCTTTTTTTCTCCAGAGTCTACTTAGGCAGCTCTGGGGGCCACATCCGAGCTCACTGAGGTCAGTGTGAAAGTTTCGTAATGGTTTGGGGCTTTTTGCATCTGGGAGCTACGTAAGAAGGACCTTAAATGCCAGCAGAAATAAACACTTAGGCTTTGATTCAGGACAACACCTGACTAGATGGCAAGATATGTGCAGGCTGGCATTGCCATCCCCTTTGAACCAAGCAGGAAGCACACATATTCAAAGAACTCACACAGTGCCAGAGGGACTTTGAGGAGTGTTTAAGTGGTTTAATCAGTCGAAGCCCGTTTCCCAGTTATTATTCATCAGGTGGTGATAAAGTGATACATCTAACTCGGATCAGGGAATACCATGCCACTAGATCCTAATTCACTCTGGCATAAACCCTGTGGTGTTCTCCTGCATTCTGACTCCCAGAGTTGTGTATTAAAAGAAGAGTCAAAATAATGCCCGTAGAGTTTCAACAAAACCCCACTATAATGTCTAAAACTACATTTTAAAATACACTATCAATCTGTCCATCTGCCGCTGGATGGAACTAACAAATCTAAATATATCTTTTATCTTCCTTGGATTCAAAATTTAAACACTTTTCCCCCAGAAATTTACGTTCTTTTTTGTTTTCCTTTTGTTGAGGTGCACATAGCTCAGTTTTGAGCTGAGTATTTTTATACTATCATAAAACATCATGTATTAAACAACAACTTTTCTAAGGTACTTCTACATTTTTAATTCTTGTCATCCATCACCTTGACAAACTCAGTGGCTTCTGGTACGCTCTTACATAGTAAAATGAGGAAAACTTGTACCTGTTTTTTGGCATCAGTGTTGCTCAAAAAAAAAATGAAAGTCTTTCCCAGGATGGCTTGATGCATATTTACCTAATTTTCAACTAAACATACTTCATTAGACCTGACAGCTGCTTCTTAAATAAAACTATTTCTGTTCAGACATGACTCTCAACTCATTATACTTTTTGATTTTAGACCCAAACCCATTTTTCAGTTTTATTTTTCCCTCTTCTTTTTTTTTTGATGTATTTTCTTTTCTGATTTCCTTTTCAGCAGAGAACTGAAAATAAGAGAAAAATAAAATAAATAAATAGAACATTGAAAAAAAGGGTACAAAAACTGGAAAATGGAAACAGCTTACTTTAAAAAATCTAGTTAAAGTATCTGCAACGTTGAGAAAACAATTGAAAAAATAATGCTCTAATATTTTCAAAGACATTCATGACTTATTTCCACATTGCAGACTGGCTCCAACTTAATCACAGAACAGATTAAAGATATTCTATGCTTTCATTTCTGAGTAAACACTACACTGAATACTCACATTCCGTCCTTTGAAAACAATTGGAGTGCAATTCTTTGAAAAATAGCTAAAATACCTAAGTCACTTAGGTGTTTTTCAAAAGTGAATGCTTAATGAACATTCTCATGTTAGATTCGTGCCACTTATAAAGCTATGTAGTGTTACAGGACACCCTATTTTAATAAAAACCAATATGAGCAGAGATATTTTAAGTTACATTCCAGCACCCATTAATTTATTACAACTCATACTATGCACAGTAATCAGTGCTTTCTCTGATAATGTTTAATTTTTAATCATTTTTTCTCTTGTTCCTTCATTTGACCTCTGAATGAATGAAACATTTCTACTATACTTGACTTATTTCCTGTCAGCATGCATTCATATAATTTGAACAATGAGTGAAAGTTGTAAACCCAATAGTGAGCAGTAAACAAGAAGAAACTCATGTTCTTAAATGCAGTGCAAGGAAATCTTAGTACCGTTCTACTTTGAGCAGGCATCTTAACCCAGATTCTTTCACCACTGGTCTGGTTCCTACAGTTTGAGGGTTGCAAGATAATACATTGATTTTATACAGATTTCTATTCAGCTCTCATTAAATACTGAGAAGTCAAAGGTGAATCTGGTTTAAGATGAATACCCAGTTCTGTTTCCAGGGCAGAGCCCAACCTACAGTTAGTAAGCACCTAGAGTAGAAAATGCTCTGAATTATTTTCCTTAATTAAGTTACACTGCATTTTGTTGGGAGACTGATCTTTTCTGAGACTTGTTGGATTTCCATTTAATTTTTTATCAGATTTGCTCAAATTTGTTCTCAATAGACAAATATAAGCCCCCTACAGTGAGGACAAAGATATCTATTACTGCAAAATAAAATTAAGATCCAGGTAATTGATTCCTTCTATTTCTACTTTTCCTACTATTGATAAGGGCCTTCAGTTTGCTGTAGTCCCCTCTCATCTTCTGGGGTTCTTCCCTCTGCTGACCCTGCTGTCTACTGTCTTTGCAGTACTGGTTAATCATCTGCATTTCTGTGTGGCTGAAAGCTCCCACAAAGTCCTTTGGGTGGAACTGCAGCGCTCGCACTGAGCTGGCCCAGGTCCAAGGGGACCACTTGTCAGTCATGAGGGCCACCATCTCTGAATCCAACACTTTGAAATTGATCTTTGCTAAGGTCTGCTTGAAGTTGTTCTCTGTTGCAATGCAGTGGTAAAGCCCCCGGTCACTGTCTTGGACGGCGCGAATGAGGAGTCCTTGTTCAGTAGCTATGATCCTCTCATTCAGCTTGACCTACAAGACGGCAGAAGGAAGTTCTTAGGGAATGTTACAGAACAGCACTGTAGTGGACCCATCAGTAAGTGTCACTTCAAGTAGCTCTTTCTTTCTTAAAGGGTTCCTTTGCTGTATCCCAGCCTCGCAGAGACCATTGATATGGCTATGGTTAGGAGATTCCTGCCTCGGGGTAGGTTTATTGCTGAGGAACTTATTTAAATATTTTGCTATATTGCAATGGACTTGATCAGGATGAAGACAAAGATGCAAATATGGAAACTACATGAAAGAAGAGTTTTCATAATGTTCAAACAGCTGAGAAGAGGAAACAAACTTTAATTGCTAGGGATAAGCTCTTGAGAGTATCTCTGCCAGCATTACAGACTGCTGCGGAGAGTCAGTGGAAGAAAAGTACACAACTGGGACTTGATCTGGCATTGAACACAATAGCTGCTGGTTACACAGGCTGGCTTTGAGGAAGTTCCTGGGGCTAGCTTCTGAAGAACCCTATCTGCATTGCAGAGTCCAAAGTCTGGTATAGAAATTTTCATTGCAGTGGCCTCAGATGTGACTTAGCTCATTGGAACCCAACAACGTTTCTACTCCTTTTTCCTTCCTGGCTTTAGACTCCCAGGAGATGGCCACATCATCCAAAGGAAGCAAGTTACCAGAGCTTGTTGTGTTATCATACAGTTATGACTCCGCACATGCCCCATTGCATACTGGCTATGGAGTAAAAATTGTTAATTTCACCCATTATTAAAAAAATAACGATACTGGCACTTTTAGAAGTTACTTTTCTATTTAGCTACTGCACTTTGTGTTACACCTGATTCACCTGGGGATTCAGGTATTTATTATGCTGTTCTGTTACTGTAAACTGTTGTGGACACTGTGGAGGAGAAGTTTCTAGAAGTCTGAGAGCTTGAAATGTAATTAACCCTTTGATTCTTTAGGCTGTCATTATTTAAAATGACATTGATTCTAATACAATTATAAAAATAAGGAACAAAAAAGGGAGCTATTCTGCTGAATCCAAGAGTTCAAGGATTGCACACAGATTGCCAGGACACGGCTTGAGTTTTTGAAGAGTTAAGTGAGATAAACATCCTGGAAGGTTCAGTGAAAGGCTTCTAAGGACTCTGTGATTTTGGAAAATGGCCTGAAACAAGGATAATGCTTTTCAGTATTTATAATCTATCAGCATTCACCATATTACTTAATAGTTCCTCTTAAAATATGTTTCATTTTATTCATATAGTAACTGCTCTTTTTGCTCATATAGTAACTGCTTGGGTTTGAAATGCAGTTTTTTGCCTTTTATATTACTTGAAGATGGCACATTCCCCCCAAACAATCATTCAGTATATTACTGTGCTGAAACTGAGAGACCCTTAGAGAGTGCAGTAATGGAAAATGTGATTGCACCATGGTGAGGAAATGTTTTTGTCAATACGTGTTCTTAGCCTGGACTAGCTTCTTGCTAAAGAAACCTTGCACATTTCCCCCACTTTTGCCTCTTCAGCATCACAGGAAGGCTACTGCTTGCTAACTTCTTCCTGGACTTTACACAGGTTATTGCTTTTATGCCTATTTCCTCAGATCAATAAGAAGTTCTGAGTGCTGCAAAACTTTAGTTTTGCAATTAGTAAGCTGTGAAGGAAAAAATCATTAGCTGGTTCCCTGACTTTGGAGACTGACAGGAGTTTTCTGATAGCTATTCTGGTTCTACAGAAACCACTGGGACTGAGGAGTCCCAGTAATACTGAAGAGTCTGCCATGAGGAAAATTGTGGTCAATGTCCTGCATCCACACAAAATCTCCAGCTTCACTGTCACTAGACTGTCTGATGAAAACACAAATGCTCCTTTGGTTTGGTCAGGAAGGGGCATGAGACATTGACTGAGATCCCTCCCAGAGGCACCACTCACGCTACTCACCTCTTTCCTCCTGTCATTGTCTTTCTGTAGCAGCCACTTAATAGAAGCCTGGGGAGATTTGGGTGTACATTCGAGAAAGGTGGTGTTGTTTTTCACTCCATACTGAACTATTTCTGCAGCGTTTCTGTATGCTAGAAAGTAAAAGAAATCCATTCAGGCTGCAGTGATGGTGATTTGATACAGAAAGCAAGTAACTGAAGTACCAGTGGAACGTTTGTGGTAGAGGTAAAATGAGGTATGTCCAATCCAGATATTGCCCAATAATAAGCAATGTAGGGCTTACAATTAACAAAGAAATGAGATGAAATGTAAAGAAACACAATCGGTTCAAAATGCTAGTGCTTTCAGCCTGACAGGGACTGTTCTGAGAAAGCAGGTGACCCGTGGGCTGCTAAGCTTTGCTGCTGGGATAACTGATCTCAGGGATATTTTTCCTGAAATAATCTTGTTCTCCACTACTACAAGAATGTCTTTCTAGAGAAAGCCAAAGAAGAATAAATTATTTGATGTATTTGTTCACACTTCACCATTTACGAGTTGGGGCGATATGGTTGCACGACTCAAAATACAGCAGCAAACACCTGCAGAAGGCTCTGTCTGTTGCAGCTGCATGCAGCATTCCAGAGGTGTGAGACAGGGCAGATGTGGCTTCTACTTCTCTGCTTCCATCCCAGAGCAGGGAGGGGACTGGTCTCTCAACCTGACATACAATGAGTGTGTAGACTGGCCAGCAACAGAGATCAGGATGGGTTTTGGCGCTCCAGCAACACCTTGGGCAAGTGCTGAGCAGTTGTCACTGCTTAGACTTGTGCTCCTTTACAGTCTTGGTAGATCAACAATTGTTAGATACCAATAGACATTGTGAGATGCTCATTGCTTGACCCGTGTCATAATACTTGCTCTGAAAACAATATACTTCCTGACTGAAAGCTTACTTCATGTAAGAAATGCAATTTTTGTTGCTTTTGGCTTTTTTTTCTTTCTAAAGGAGCAAAGGACACCACCTAGTATGGAAATGCAAATACTTAGAGGTATACACATCTAAAATTTTACTCTGTATTGTACAGTCCTAAGACTGGTTTTCCTCAGACTCTGTTTTATCTCCCAGTCTTTTCAGCTTCTTTCATCAACTGGTATGTGAAATAGGAAACTACTTTAGTACATTAGCAATAAAGAGAGGACTTCACTTGGTTCTAGTTCTTAAAAGTTTGTAGCACATTTATGAGGTTGTATCAAAATAATTTACAGCTTTTAGGAGAAAAATGTGGAAATCTTTTGCATTCCAAGACTGTAAGCTAGCAAACAGCTTATCTGTACACAGTGGGATGGTGATAATCAGAGGTGTAATGCATTACTATCTTTAAGTACACTGGAACTAGCTGTACCAAAGACATTTTGGTCTGTGTAATTGATCAGTGTATTTCTAATTTCTTGTTTACTTGATAACACTACTACGTACTCATACTACAAAAGAGACTGAGAGAATACAAATACATTTCTCTAATGGCCACAAGTGCTAACACAAGTGCTAACACAAGGATAACAGTATTAAACAGAACATTGGAAAAGCAGTCATACAGCCCACTTAGTTCTTTACCTATTTAAAAATTACAATATGCCAAACATGTTGAGTTTATACACGCCAGGGGTCTGAGACATGCAAGCTGCCATGTTTAAAGACATCATTTCAATATTATCATTCCATCATTCCCTATGAACCTGAAAGATTTCTTGCTACTTCCTGACTCCCTGGTCTTTTGTAGATTGGGCAGATTTAGATTTTTCCTCAAACATGGAAGTTTTTCTATAAATGACTTTAATTATGTTTTGAAAGAGTTTAAGCTGCTGTTTCGTTTTACCTTTTTTCTTTTCCAGTGGGGGAATAACAGCTGTCTACCTAAGCTGTAACCCACTGCTGTCATCACAGCATCCTTTATAAAACACATAAACCTATAAATACATGTTAAAAAAATGGCTGGAAAACAAAAAACCTGTCTCACAAGACTGACAGAATTTAAGCACTTGATTCCACTCAGTCCACAAAGCAGACAGTTGACACATTTTCCCCACTGAAAGTGGAGATACCCACCCTTGGGACAGACAGTGGGTGGGTGGTCACACCACATGCCTGCAAGGTAGGACATGCAGCTCAAGTTACTTCGTGATTCAGAGCCTAAGCTGTAATATGGATCTCTCAGAGCTCAGGTGCATACTCTAACGGTGGGGTAATCTTTTGTAATTACCTGTTCAAGCTGTTCAGGTTCTTATAAATGACCTAATACTGAGTCACGAGGAAAGAACCCTCTGGCGCTGTAGACTAGCAGTCAGAGCAGGATTAGCCACATTTGAGCTGAGGAATCTACACCCTACTGACTGTTGGGGTTTGTTTTGATCCAGGAGATTATGTGGAGACTTGGCAGAGATGGAGTTATTCCTAACTGTACTTTTCACGTGTAGCTCTTAAAGTATTGTTCTTTTACTAAAAAAATTCAGTGAGAAGCATAAAGTCAGGTTTGTTACTTGGTCTTTAGATGGCACGGCTGAGAATGCAATCCAAAATGGAGGATCAGAAACAGAGGTGAAAACAGTATAATCCTCTAACACATTGTCTTTGGTTTGATGGCAAACATTGCCATATACCAGCTCAGACATGCGTGCGGATGGAAAGGATTAAGCTACCCTTACGTATGTGTCTACTCTTGTTGTGTCTGGCATTATCTGACTGATGGTCACCAACCTGGGAGACTAGAGCATCGGATCCCCTACCCACCCGCACCATGTAAGGCTGGCTGAACAGTTGTAGAGCTGGACATAAGAGACTTCATAAAGAGATTTGGAAAGGTTTGTTTTACCATGTGAAGGGAGAAAAGAATAATCGTAACACAAAAAGCAGGTTGTGCACCTGCTCCAACCACAATACAGCCTCAATTACTCAGAATAATTCTGAGGACCAAGACTTAAATGCTTGAAGAAGAATTAATAAAGACTAAATGGATTCAGAAGTAGAACAGCCCTCAAATTAACTACACCTGCATATAGTCAATACTATCAGTTTCTCATCTCATTTTGTGTATGCTGAACTATCTAATTCTTGATTCTCCTTTCACCAAATATTTCATGAATTTGCAAACATGTTAAAATTAAATCAAAACAATCTTGGGGTGGATCAGAAGAGGGGTGGTTAGAAGTTTGAGATGTGGAGCTACTGGAGGGAGTCCAGTGTAGAGCAACAATGATGATGATGAAGGAAGTGGAGCACCTCCCTTATGAGAAAAGGCTGAGAGAGCTGGGTCTCTTTAGCTTGGAGGAGACTGAGGGGTGACCTCATTAATGTCTATACATAGGTGAAGCATGGGTGTCATGAGGATGGACCCAGGCTCTTCTCAGTGTCATGTAGTGATAGGACAAGGGGCAATGGTTGTAAGCTGGAACACAGGAGGTTCCACATAAATATCAGAAGGAACTTCTTCCCAGTGAGGGTGACAGAGCACTGGAACAGGCTGTCCAGGGGAGTTGTGGAGTGTCCTTCACTGGAGACATTTAAGATCCGACTGGATGTGTTCCTGTGTGACTTGGTCTAGGTGATGCTGCTGTGTCAGGGGGATTGGACTAGATGATCTTTTGAGGTCTTTTCCAATCCCTAATGATTCTATGATTCTAAAACAAAACTCAGGGTTGGAAAATAATTATGTTTTACTGTCAAACCACAGATAAAGTGGGTTACGATGAATCACATAAAGGAAAGTCATGTGTTCTTTATATAGCATGAGGATCTCTCAGTTATAGTACCTTTCAGGTTGAAACCTCGGCACTGAGTCAGAGGGTTTCCATGTCTCACATCTTGTCTACGACTCCTCCTGAAATATTTTGTACAAAAAAAGAAAGTTATTCCAATATAGCCACATGGAAGAGAAACATTTTTATTTGTGGTTTATTTGTTTGGGTATTTTTTACTAGATCAACTGTTATGGATCGTTCATGACCTACAGTGAATGAGTTTTACCCTTGGCAGGCTGCTGAAATGAAAAAGCACGTATTCAGTTTGCTGAAGTTTGTAGAATGGTTGTACTTTTGGTAGGTGAAGTAGTTTTGCAATGGAGGTATACAGATGGAAGTGTTAGAGGTGTTGTATTAAATAAGACACAGGTTCACAGTTTCAAGATCTAATAAACACAGGCAGAACCCTGAGCTGGATCCCTTCATAAAGGCAAGCATCTAAGAATAAGACGCATGAGTCACAATGCTCATATCTAATGAATCAACAGAAAACTATAATGCAGGGCATGTTGCCCCCTTTATTTTGGCAGACACCTTATTTTTAGTGCCTGTAGTCATCTCAGTCACCTGTAGTCCCTCTATAGCCACATTATACCTGGTAATGCACAAAGGTATCATCCAGTTTGTGGATCATTCAGTGTGACCTTGACTTTCACTGCATTGTTGTCAAAGGAAACATTTGAAAGGGGCTGTTTTCAAGGAATAATTTCTGACATTCCAAGTTAGATGTTTACCATCAAAAATATTTAATCTTCTGCCCTGGGGTCTTAACCCCAGTGAACTATGTGAGTTAAAGGAAAAAATGATATTCAAAGAGAATGTCAAGATTCCTGTGCTACTGTGTGCTGTTTCACACGATCAGAAATAGGCAGCAATGAGGATGTACGCTTAGTCTGACATTTATAGAACCAAAAGTTGAGAGAGTGGTGGTTAAAGGTAATGCTGCCAGGTGTTTTGAGGGAAATCAGTGTTGGATGAGGAACCACAGTAGTCTGTAGGAGACAGAAGTATCAGAAAGAGCAAATAGGCAAATGTGTCCAGCAAATACTACTGTCTAGACTATGGGATTTGGCAATAATTACCAATGTTTTCTCCTTCATAATCTCTCTTGTTAGATAAAGAGACAACTTGCTTCCTTCACATATGAAAACCAGATTTTTTTTTTTCCATACAGTTTTAGGTGTTTATTTTCATTGGATATAAAAAGCAAATTGCAAACAAAATGTCAGTATGAAAGCAAGACCCAGTGGAAATAACCCTGGGTGTATCTAATGGTGAGGGCAAGGAATCCACTGGAAACTGCACAGACTGCGTATACCTAACTGCTCATTATATCTTCCAGCTGCTATGTGAGTGTAGGAGTTAGGTGGCCTTGGGGATTTTTCTTTTCTTTCCTTTCCTCATCTTCTGACCTTTGTTCCATGGAAGAAAACAATCAGTCTTCAGACTGGAGGCTGAATGTGCTGAGTGAAAGCAGTAAAAACCCCAGGTACTTCAATTGCAGCTTGGCTAAGTTGGGCTCTAGTTTTTAATGTCAGATAAGGAATGAGTCAAGAAAACTTTGCAATAATCAAAAACGATGGTTAATCCCAGGGGATGACAACTGTCATCATCTCGTTAGGTCACCGGAGCAACCCTGTTTGCCTACTGCCTCCCTCCATACAGGAAAAGGGGTAAAACCCATGAACTGTGGTCTTCTGCGTTTGCAGCTTTGTTCAGGCAGCGAGCACAGTGGCACATGGAGCGTAGAGCTCTGCAAGGTTTGTCTCCTCTGCAGTCATACCTCATTGTGTATTCTGTGGCTTTGTTTGTATATGAAGTGAAAGCTTGGTAACACAAGAGCTCTGCAGCCTTCTGCTATTAAATATTTCCCTTGGGAGAACAAAAGAGGATCCTGTTTTGCATAAGAATTATGAGATGGACTATTAACTCTGTTGTAAATTAAAGAGAAATTGCTTTCCCTGTCTACTTTAATAAATCTCATTGCAAAACCCCCAAATCTGCAGTCATTACATGGAAATCGCATTTGCCTAGAATTTCCCTAGAAATAATTCTTTTCAATTAGGAGCAAATGAGGAACAAAAAAACCCCAACTTTATTCTTCAGATAGCCCAAGAGATAGTTTGTTGTGTTTAGGGCTATCATAATTATATCTATAGTGAGCAACTGAATTTAAACTGAATTTAAATGAGGTTTTTTTCCATGTTTTTTTCCCCCCAGTCCATTACTTTAAATAGTAAAAGGCAAGCTCTGTCACAGCAGCGTTCACTCCCCGGTGATGAACAACTGCCAAGCACAATAGCTGCACAGGTATTATTTGTACACGCTTCTGAATGACACCCCACTTCTCCACCACATTACAACACCCCAGGCTACCACAGCAGAACAAAAGCCTTCTCTCCTTGCAAACTTCACTAGACAGCTTAGTAGTGCTCACCTTTTCCCTGTGGGATAAAACCTAGAGCAGGAGTTGCCATCCCAGGCACAGTATGGGTCTCGGGCTAGGCAGCAGTCAGCACAAGCAGTCCCGTAGATGTGGCAACGATGCAAGGATACCTGTGTCACACCTTCATCTGAGCTCACATACAACTGTTGCTGTAGAAGGAAATGGAAGGTTTATTCCAGATGTGGAGGAGCTTCATCTGAGACTCAGCTATGGCACCTAAAAACCTTTCAATTAATTTTGGAATTAAAGTATATAAAGCCAAGATAAACGGAAATGTCCCAGGTGAACAGGCCTATACAATTTCCACCTTCCTGTTAGAGAGCTCTTAGAAGCACTGGAAAATGTTAATGTTTTTTGGACATTGAGTATCATTGTTCTGTTCTAGACAGACAGGCTGAGTTAATATTTTTCTCATTTGAGAACTTGGTTCTTACTCAGTCAGGATTACTGTCTCAAGCCTTTGAACTAAGTATTTTCTCTGCATATAGTCACTTCAATAAACTTTATGTGAAGTTCCTAGTTGGATTTTCCTGTGCATAGACTTCCAAGACATAAACCATAGAGATTATTTTGAGGCTTAGGGCCAGGTTCTGACAGTCTTATATACCTAGAAAAACAACCAAAAGAACTTCTACAATAAATGAGTGTTTTTGCAAAGTGAGTCCTAAGTGAATAGGTCATCACCAAAATCTGAGTCAAAATGACTGTTCTGCTCAGAAATAATTAATCAATTTATAATTTTTTAAAATATAAATCAACTGGTTGGCTCAGCTGGTAGAGCGTGGGACTCTGAATCCTGGGGTCATGGGTTTGAGCCCCATGTAGGACATCTTCAGACAGTACTGTAGGCTTACCCTGCTCCAGAAGGGCGGGTTGGACTTAGATGATCTTTCGAGGTCCCTTCCAACCTCTAACATTCTGTGATTCTGTGATATGTACTTTTAGTTTGAGTGTTTAACATTTTAACAGAAAATCCTCTGGCTGAATCTTACCCCTTACTTGCTACTTCAGTTGGATGGGGAGGGGAAAATAGAATAAAAGGTTGAGGATCAACAAAATAGGACATGGAAGGCTCACTCAGCAGTTATAATCAAAGGCAAAAGACAGAGTTAACTAATAAAGAGGCACAAAAGCATCATGGACACAACAGTTCCAACCATTGCCTTTTTGCATTGATTGGGCTTCCAAGGGAACATTTCTACTCAAGGCTTACAGGGAAAGAAGGGGAGGGTGAATTTCCACTTTTAGTAATTGTTTTTCTTAGTTGTCATACAAAACAATAAAAAACCTACACTAGTGAATTAGAAATGATACATAATGAAGAAAAATTGCTTTTCCTTAGTGGCTCTGGGGCATATAAGCAGTTCATGAAAACATCAGTCAAGTTTCTCCATACCCATCATGGAGAATCTCCTGTCTCTATCTAGTATGCTGAACAATTGATGTTCTAACATCTTTAAGTCAATTTGCACCTCAATTAATAAGCATAAGTAAGCATTCCACTTTTCTTTACCTTCTTAGATGAGATCTTCATTGTTGTTATAGGAGAATTACTCTGAAAGACAGAATTCCAAATAACATTAACAAGGACTCTCTTGTTAATACTGTCCCAGCATTAAAAATATAAATCCAATGAAGCCTAAATCATTTGGATATCTTGGAAAGGCATCACTCACTCCTACTAATTTTTTCCTATTTTCAGAACTAAGCAAATGACATACATGCAACTGATATCTCACAAAAGATATTAGCCAAACTCAACCTCATTATTATTATTCCTATACATCAAGAGGTTTTCACAGACTTCTAATTAACCTGCATCTGTGTTAGCTCAGCACTACACGAGCAATGTTCTTTCAAGCCATTATTCTCACTTTGTAATAAACAATGTTTGCTCTTTGATGATGACAGAAAGTCATACCATAGCTCGTGCACGTTTACCACAGGACCTGCATAAGCGTAGTCATATATCTGCTACACATTATCTACAGTTTGGTTACCATCTAACATATACGTTCAGATTATCAATGACTAAAACATAACAAATGGGATGTGTGTTATTGAATGTTTATTTCCCAGAAACTGTATTGTGCACTACTGTGTGTCATCACCACAGCCTGTAATTGTCTGTGTCCGAGCTAGATGTTAAAGAGCTGGAAAAGGGATTATCACATTCGTTGCCTTAAGCAAGCAAAGCAATTTGTTATTCTCATCCAAACAAATGATAAAATTGATGGTAATAAAAATGTTCTCATTTTTTTTAAGGTTTAATGTTTGCTCAGACACAAATGAAAGCCATAATAGTGGGCTAGGATTAATTGCAGCGGACTACAAACACAGCAGGGAGGCCAAGACTAGAAAATCTGGCTGCGAATCATATGAATTGGCAAAGGTTTGAAGGAATTTCGAGCTGCTGTAGTATTTCATGAACTTTCTGGAGACTCAAGGTCAAATGTAGCACTGGATCTGATGGCACATTCTCCTCTTCTTGCTTATACTCTGGAAAAGAATCAACGCTTTGCTTACTGCTTATATTTACTACCACACAGCCAGGGATCTCATTCCCTCACTCTTGGAGACACTCATCAAAATGCAGCCATGCTGCCTGCACAGTTTGCGATGCCAGAAGTTACGATGTCATGATTTTTTAGGGTTCAGGGTAAAAAGTCTATGCACAGAGGCCAGAAACCTGGTTTAGGGTGATGATTCTTCTCAGTCCACCTATCTTATTGCTGTACTAATTTACATTTTAGTAAGTGGAATGAGTAATACCTGAGCAAAGGGTCTTACTCTTTAGGTGATATTATTTGTGCGTATATTTTTTAAAGGGAAGTCTTCAATGACAGACTAGGAATACTAATGATACCTTCATCAAGGCTAACTGTATTCTTTTTCTTACAGAATGTGTTAGTACTGCTTATCTAGGTAAAAAACTCTTAAGTTTTCTGTTTTATATCCCCTCAATGAAATAAAGAAAAGCCCACCACAAATCCCTTTAATAAATGTATGGTATGCACACAACCATTTGCCCCGAGACCACCTCTTTTAAGGAACTGTCCATTCAAAACTTTGAAAGAGATCTTTCAGCAGAAGGGCAAATATTTTCTTTAGGTTACTACAAGCTAACGCATGCCAGAGTGACTGACAGAGCCCATTCCCTTATTTCTTGCTGTAGTTGTTTGTGTTACTTTTCAGCTTATGTTGTGTTAAGCTTGTAGGTTTCTTGACTCCAGAGGCACGTGGCTTTGAAGAACTGGGGTTAGGCAAACCCAACGCTAGTTTGCTCCCATTCTGCAGCTCAGATTCAGAATGAATATGAGATAATCAAAGAAGTGCAAGAATCTTGGATTCCATCTATAGTAACAGTCTTAATACCTGATGCCAGTGATAAAAGTTGTCTTCTGGCAGCTTCTGTGACATGACCTCAAAAACCTGTGATTATCAAAATCCTTCTGGTGCACTTAAAAATTAAAATCAACATAATGAAGTTAAATATAAGGAAAATAAAGACTCATGCTAGCTACAGCCTTCATAAGAGTGGGCATCTTATTTTCCTCTTTTGGGTATGAAACTGACTGTATGCACACTTAGTTGATCTTTTATCAGTCACAGTTGCCCTTGTCAAAGTCTCTTAGAACAAAATGTTTGTGCAAACATGCACACTGGAAAAGTGAAAGTAGGAACAAGCCAAACCTGAAAAACTTCCAGCTCTTCTAAAATGAGTTCTCCACTTGCAGAGAAGTTGGTGGGCAGGACAACAACTTTTTGTACAGTTCCTTGATCTGGAAAAAAATGAGAAAAATTCATACTGTGTAAAAGAGAGAGAGAAATAAAAAAGCAGATGAACCACTATAAATTATGAAAAGAAGCAACCAAAGCAGGCACTACAACACAGAAAATGTTCAGAAATGCTCAGTAATTCATAGGGCTTGGGGTCGGAAAGGAAGATGATTCCTTATATAGGAATGCCATATATAGTATTATTCTCTAATATGAACATGAAGAAGTCATGGTAAGGTTGGAATTGCTACCTTGAGTGTTATCATTGCATCAAAAAAATCAGTTAAAATTAGTATCTTCTGTGCTAGTTGCTGTACAGACACACAGAGGCAGTATTTATCCTAATGACCTTAAAGTAAAAGCACAACTACATAAACAGGTAAAAAATTAACATATATTCATATTGATTAATAAAACTTAACAACCGATGACATAAAAGGCAAGCCATGCAAAGAATAACTGTCTACACCTAAATAAAGAGAGGAGAAAGGTTTGGGTTTTTCTCTCTTTTTTTTTTTTTCCAGTAAAAGACAAACAACAATCAAGTCTGTTATGAATTGATAGGAGCTAACATTTTGATGCATAAGGAAAAAATGAAAAGCAAGGCAAAGATATTGTGGCTACTGTACATTGGATGCCCTCTCAAAATGCAATTCTAAGCCTCCCAAATCCACTCAGATAAAATAAGTAAGAAGGATGGGACAATGGCACAGTTTTTACAGGGTAGAAGTGGTGAGTGAGACAAAAGGGCTATTTGTGATTAGTCTTCCAAATTCATTAGATGGATAAAATATATGATTGAAGTGTGTGTCTGTGAAAGATTTAAAGGCTGAGACACCCACTGAAGTACTTCTGACGTCTTAAAAAAGGCAGACTGCAAGAATCACAAGGACAAGTATTTTCATTGGAGACACATGGAATTCCTCTTGTTTGAAGGGCCTGGAAATCAGTCTGAGCAGAACACATCTATTTTCTCAGTATTGATTCTGAGGAATGAGACCACACGGTATAGATTCACTCCGGCCTTCAAAAGTTCTATGACTAATACATAGTTGTGTGGTTAGTAAAACATCAGTATAGCACAATATAGGTTAAACATCCACGTGTATTTTTATGAATTCGTGACCAAGGAAAGGAAATCTCAGCTTCCTTTTTGGCAATTCATGATGTAGACAATGTAAACTGAAAAGAGGGGAATTTTGCTTTTAAGGTCAGTGACTAAACTCTGTAGATGGAGCTGCCATTCGAGTTGGTTACAGTAAATCATTTACAACTTATTTCCCTAGAGGAAGCAAGCAACTAATATATTTTATTTGCAAAACAGAAGGTTTAAAGACAGAATATTGGTATATAATGGCCTGACCACACACTGAGAGCATGTTGCAGTATTTTGTCAGATTAATAACAAAAGGAAAAGAAAAATTGAAAGCTGACAAGACCTAAAAATGTACATGCTCAGAGCACATTAGGCATGAATTTTTCATGAGACTTTTCAGTGGAGAACATTTATTCTCATTATGCAATGGCACGATAAACCAGTTCCTTCCGAAGAAACCTTACTGAAACTAAATCTTGTGATAGCACAGATGTGGTCTAGACTAGGTGCCAGTATTAGCAAAACTCTGAGAACCTGAGAGAGATTTACTTACTGCCGGGACCCACCGAAGCTTTAAACTGCTGCAGATGCATCTCTTGTTCAAGCTAAGGAGAAGCATGTGTGTGTCTGTGTGTGTACTTCTCTCCTACTAAGGCAAATAAACCACTCACAAATATACACTAATTAATTCCAGTCTGCCTCTACCTCTTTGCATCCTTTTATAACTGTCTTCTCTCTAACATTAAATTCTACCATACAAAATACTGTATCAGAAGTTCAGGGAGGAATTGCAGCCTTTTGAGGTTTTCTTTCCTCAGATGCCTGCAAAGGACGTTGAGGAGAGGTTGGTGCTGGTGTCTTCTCACAAGCAATGAGTGATAGAACAAGAGAGAATGAGTTCAATTTACAACGGGGTAGATTTAGGTTTGATATTATGAAGAATTTTTTCACAGAAAGGGTGGTCAAGCAGTGGAATGGGCTTCCCAGGGAGGTGGTTGAGTCACCATCTCTGGATGTGTTTAAGGATCATTTGGATGAGGTGTTGAGGGATATGGTTTAGGGGTGTATTATAAAATTATAAGGTAGGGAAGATGGTTGGACTTGATGATCCCAGGAGTCTTTTCCAACCAGAGTGATTCTGTGATTCTGTGGAAGTGTCAACTACCTGTAACCCTGATCCAAGGGGCACTAAGCATGTTGACAGTGACCTTACCTACAAAGGAATGAGAGACTGCTGAGCCTCTGAAGAACCGGTTTATTCCAATGATCCATTAGCATATGCCACACATTTAGAATTCCTAAATTGTCCTCAAACATTGCCCTGAAGTGGAATCAGAACCTGAAGGGTGATTTTATCCTGGGCCTTGGCACAGAAAATACTGATAATGCCAGACGCCAAGTCCTCGTGTCCTACTAACCTTTCCTATTTGAAAAGTAAGTTCGTTCGTTCCTATCTGCCTTTTTTTGTGTCACACCCCAGCAAAATACACAGAGTTAAGGACTGTTTGCCTATTCATTCCTTTTGACTCAATATTTTACCAGTTGCTTTGACTCAGTACCATAAGGGACAGATCCTTGCAGAAAGGAATGTTCCATTGTTTCAAATGAAACTTAATAACACATTAACATAACTATTCATGTTAGGAAAAGCAGGCAATAGAAAGCTCTTTATTTAATAAAACAACCTAAAAGCAACAGTCTGTACATATACATCTCTGTGTATTTCCAACACTGTATGACTTAGGGATTATAGCCCTCCACCACTTTTAAAAAATAGCTTTCCTACTGTTGCTTCTTAGTAAGTGAAAAGCACATGTTTGTGCCCTAAAACCACTTCTTATTCCTTCCTCTACAGCACTGACGTCTTCACTGTAAGCACAGCGGCTGACAAATCATTTATATGTGCTCATGCCAGAAAGATTAAGGGTACATGGGAGTTTTGTTGCCTATTTCCTTCAATGGCAAGGCAGCAAACTAAACTCCCTGAGTCCGAAGGAAGGCTAGAAAGCACGTAGCGCTGGGTACTGCGGGAGATTTATGCAAAACAGCGGTGCCTGAGCTGTTCGCCGCCGGACTATTTCACAACAGACGATTTTCTGCCCTTTAAACCAGGCTTCACCCGGTTTAAAAACTACACTTGATCACCAAACAAGTGTAACTCAATTTTTTTTAATGTTTAGGTCAATGTAAGAAATTGTAACTAATTGTAACTAATTATATAAAACTCATAACAGTGAGCAGGATGGCTCCCTTCACTGTTTACTTGCTGCTTCCAGAATGCCACTCAAAAGCAGCTCTACATTGTTATGATTTCACAGAGTTAATGAAAAGCTATCGTGTCTCCAGAATATCAGTCCACTAGAAGGCATGAAGAGGTGGATTCATGCTCACCACTTCCCTGACTTTTCACCTGAAACCATTTGCGCATCGTGCCTGTGCCTTGAGGTCAGACTCACAAACAAGAAGGAATCTCCCTCAAGCTGACAGCAAGAGGACAAGAGCCCCTCACAATGTTTCTCTGTTTCAAAGCTGCTTGAAAAATTGCAGGTTTCCAAGCTTGACAAACATGATGTCACTGAGATCACATTCCTCTGACAGAACTGAGAAACAGGGAAAAGGAAGGGAAGAAAGTGCTAACACCCTGTAGTCTAAAAATTGGTGTCTATAGCATGTAGAGTGGGAAATATGTGGAGAAGGAAGGCAGTCTAATAAAAGCTCCAAGGAAGGAAGTGGATAAAAAAAAGAAAAAGATCTCATCCCTTGAAATGCAGGACATGATTCTGGACTGGTATCGATCAGCTAAGCTTCTCTGATACAGGCTGGACTATGCCTGATTACACTAATTCCTGGTCTGGCTGACCATGGGCAGTGGAAAAAGTAAAGCACAAAGAACAGCACCGAAAAATACACGGGTGTTTGGCTGAATCTCCAGGACGGACACTGCAGTTATCAGTTAGGACCCTCAGCTACATCACAAGCACAAACTGAACAACAAATAAAGGTCCTGACTTTTCTTCCACATCATTTTAAGAGTCTGCAGAGGACATCGATTTCTACTCTGACAGGAGTTTCACAGACGGGCTTCCTGCAGTAGTTCTCCTTCCTGATATGTCTGATGTTGCTGAGATCCTCAGAAAATTGCTCTCTATATTTTATCTGTTAGCCTTAATTATTTTTTGTCTCTAATCCAAGCTGAACCTGATGCAATCAGATAATATTCTAAAGAAAAAACAAAAGAAAGACTTGACAGATGCTTAAAATCTCTCTGTCTGCAAAAATGTTGAGGCTCAGCAGCTCACCCTGAAATGGTGGCAGTTTCACAGTCAAAGCTGAGAGCCAGATCTGCCTAGGTGTTTGCTGTAAATCAGAGCTCCCACCAGAGTCATCTAACCTCTCTGTGCTTTAGTTAACTTGTCAGTCAAATAGGTGCAATTTTTCTGCAGGCTTACGTATTTCTGAGAAGCTGCATCAAAGGACAAAAAGACAGACGAAAATATCTAACGAGCACACACTCAAGGACAAAACTGACTAATTCAAATTTCTGTGACACACTGTGAGCTTGTCTGCACAAAATCTGAACAGGGAGAATGAAAAAAGGTGGAGAAACACATTTAATTTACATATCTTCTTAGAAGGCTGTGAGAAAGCTTTGGATGAGCTGGTCAACAAAAGGTCTGGATGATTCAGGCACTGTGAACAAGAAGGAAACTGTGTGCTGCCCGTTGTGACACTGTTGTGCAACATCATCTTTGGAAGCCCTGAGTCACAAAGCTGCAGCCAGCAAATCTATGGGAGGCAAACTTGCTCTTCTGACCAGATTACCTCTCTTCATTAGAATCTGTAGCTCATGACATGATTTTGGCTATTGCATTGCTGGAGGCTACCATTGTCAGCAAAGGTTAGTTTTCCAAGAAGGCAGCCATCATTTAACACCACGAAAATGAGTATTACAACCTTATGCTCTGAATGCACTTACTTCATACAGGATTTGAAAACCAGTGTTGCATCAGAAAAGATAATAAAAACCATCGAGCAACCTCATGCCACATCAGATGCATGTGGCTCACATTAATCATCTGAATACGCCACCCTGAAGACTGAAGTGCCTTCTCACAGCAGTAAGTTCTCACAAAAACACCTCCTATCTTGATAGAAAAGAGCTGAAAAAAAAATCCTGTTGGTGTCCACAGCTGTTTAATGGACCCAGGTTTGACCCAGACGTTGAAGTACTTTCACATCACCAAGTGCAATAAAAAAACGAATGCATGATGTTTCAATGGTGCAATCTGTGTGTACTTTGACCGGAGGCTTTCGTACTGTAAGCAGTAGGTGGCATGCTTAAAAAATAAATATTAATCTCAGGAAAATGTTCTCATGCTGTTTTATTACTGTTCTTAAAACTCAGATGGAAAACAATCTACCAAAGGATAAACAGAAAACATCGAAAGTTCGGGTTCCTTAGAAATAACAGAAACAAGCAATTTCAGTAAAACTCTAAGGGGACTCAAAAACTTCAGACCCGAATCCTGGCCTTCTGTTACCGCAGAAACAGGATAAGCTGAAGTCTAACCCCAAATTCCTGAAATGAGGATGTTATTACTCACTGCACAGGGGAAAATGATGAGCACCGCCCTTGTCAAATGTGCAAGTGAGGGATTACATTCTGCCCAAGAAAGTTATTCCTCAGGTGTCTGTTTGGGAGACAAGGTATAGAGCATTCTTCTCTTGCAGCACTACTGGCTATGAGTGAGGTCTTGCTCCCTGCTCTAAAACAGCTCCTTTCAGAGGGGGCTGAAGAGAATCCTTTGGGTGGATGTAACCAGACAAGTCCTTTGGGAGTCTCCACATTGAAAAGCATAAGGAAAAGAAGAGATCTTTATGACTTGAAATGTGAGTGGAGTGCCGTGAGAATAGTATTTATTCCTGGGATTTCTTTTACTACCTATATAGGTGAGCAAGAGAGAAAAGCAATATATTAACTGCAGGCACAGACCAGCCCCTGAGAACTCAGCACTTTTGCCTAGGTTTGCAAGTTACACTTAGTTCTCACTAATGTGAAAGAATGATACCCTCCTATGTTGTGCCTATACCCTCCTATGCCATGGCTGCACGGTGAAAGCCACTGGGGTTCTTGGAGCTTTATACTTGCATTATTCTTCACTTGCATTCAGGAACTGATTTACTGCTGAGGCTATAGAGGAGGGAGAGAGGAAAAGCTAAACATTTTGCATCAGGCAAGACATAAAACACTCCGATTTCAAGCACGAGACAGGTCACTGACAATGACAGACATGGCTGGTAACATCTCAGTGCAGCAGCAGTAACTCATCCTCTGAGCTGGGAGTAATTGTCACCAGGTGTCAAGTCCCATTGTATCTGGCTATGGGGCTCCAGGCTCCTGAGGAAATTATCACATGAAATTCTCCTATCCAGTGTAGTTTTTTGCATTTTCTGTGGTAAACTGACACACCCTCTGCATTCCTTTTGACAGTTAATATCTCTATTGAATCCTCCTGAGACTCACAGAAAGCAGAGAATAAAGAAAACAAGTTTCTCTTCTCAGTGGATGAAACGTGATCACTCACAAAGAGAAAGGCTGAGAACACAGCAACTTACACTGCACCAGTTTCTCCTGAGGAAGACTTTGGAAGCTATTAATGTCTTGTGCCCTGCTCTGGGAGAAAAATGCCTCCTCATCAACTAATTGGAAAGCAGACACTGATCTTCATCTCCAGCGTAATGCAGAGGATAAAGCAATGAAGGATCAAGAGTTGCAGTTCATGTATTTGCTCTGTATTAGATCCAGTGCTCATACACAGAAGAGGATCCACAAAATGCAAGAACATGACAAGGTATGTTAACCTTTTCAATAAATCACAGGTATACATGTGAGGCCACACTGATAACTTAAAAACAGTCAGAAGCTAATCAAAGTACAATATGAAAATACCCGTATTTATCCGTTGCCAAATTACTAAACCAGTGAATACCAAGATTATGAGCTCATGCACAAACTTCAAATTTTTAATACATTTCCAGTATCAACTATAACTATTCCCATTAATAATCTTATATCGGTTGGAAACATATCTGTCTTCATCGTTTCAACTAATCTTTCATAGAGTTTTTCTTCAATTAGCATTAGAAGTTTAAAAAGCATTTTAAAACATTGGCACCACTATAAAATAAAAGCATACAATGATAATTTGGAAGATCTTTACTAACCTACCAAGCTACTGCTCTGGTTCGAACATAGTGATTTGGCAAAGAATTAAGTTAATTGAAAGCCATCTCTTCTCTTACACTAAGTGTTCTTTTGGAGTTGAGTAACAGTAGTAGGGACACTATTAACAGGTCTGGTATTTCTACACTAGGGTACAAAGGCTCTTTTATTTACTTCTGTAAGAAAGGAGAAAAGCGACCCTAAGGAGTCTCAAATAAAGAAAATGTGGTTACATCTTAGGGAGTGTTGGGGGAAGCTCACCTCAAGAAAAAAGTCCTTTTCTAATTACTTTAATTTGGTAGTTTTCAATGACTCTGAAAGGAGGATCAAAGTGATCTTCAAGAACACCTTAAAACTCATTTATCAACTGCCAGTCAAGAAAATAAAAGTACTCAGATCACAGACTGGTGAAATTCCTAGAGTAATTCATGACCCAGTGCTTCTACCCTACTATGCCATACGGAATGCAAAGCATTTTAGAATACCTTAAGTGGGAGATTTGGTCTAAGTGATCCTGCTGTGGCAGGGGGATTGGACTAGATGATCTTTCAAGGTCCCTTCCAATCCCTAATGTTCTGTGGTTCTGTGGTTATAAAGGTTTGACACAACATGAATGAAGTGTTTCTTTTTTACCATGGTCTTTCATGGAACTGCAGAAGGCTATAGGGTGAAAGGAGCCTCTAAAAGTCACTTGGTCCAGTCTCCCCCTCAAAGCAAGTCCAATTAGAGCTAGTTGCTCAGCGCTGTGTAAATCTGGATTTTGAGTCCTTTAAGTGTCTGAGGGCAGAGAACTTGCAACCTCTCTGAGCCTTTGTTCCCATGTTTGATCATGCTGACAGTGACCACCTTTTCCTGTATATCTAATGACAACATCTCACATTGCAACTCGTGTCCAATCCCTGTCACTGTGACACTGAATACTTTGAGACTAGTCCTGATACATTTTTTTCTCCATTAGGTAGTGGTGACCTCCCATTAGATAGCTGCCAGGAACCGTAAGGTCTTCTCTTAGCTTTTTCTGAATAAACAAAATTCTCTTGGGCTCTTCTCATACGTCACAGACTACAGTCCTTTGACTGACCTCGTTCCACTATGTCAATGTTTTCCTTGTATGGGGGAGCCCACAATTGGACAGGAAGTGAATACTGGGGAAGAATCCCTTCCAACAACCCGCTGGCTGGATACGCTTCTGCTAATACAGCACAGCATGCAGCTGGCCTCCTTCGGCACCAGGGCACGCTGATGGTTTTGATAGCTGGGGAGGATTTTCCAAAAAGAATAGAGAGAGTACCTCTTAATCCTGTCCCTAAGAAGCCTGAAATCCTTGAGTGAATTTTCAGCACCAGCTTCCTAAATCTATTAAAGCAGGATGGTTATTCCTAGCCCCATGGGAGTTTGTTGGCAGACCTGGTGATTCCACAAGCAGAAAACAACCAGGACCCCAACAGTACATGAACCATAAAAGCAATGCAAGCCATCTCTGTAATTATTTTGCAATGTTTGGAGACATATTTGTTTTCCTGGAGTTTTTTTCCTTTGTTCTACTTGAAACCATCTGTACTGAAAAGACTAACCTTTGTGCCTATCAAGCTATAATGTCTTGCTAAGCCAGCAGGGGTTTTAGATGTGAGTGAATCCTCAGGTCTAGCCAGAGTACCACTTCAGTTACCTGCTTCAATCAAAAGAGTGTAATTCGTATCTCAGTATTTTAAGAAATCATAATTGATAGTACAAGAATCACTTCAGCTGTTGCCTACAGACTTCAGAAGCCTGACACCAGATTCAGATTTGATGTAACTGAACACAAAATGTAGATTACATTAGAATCATAGAATCATAGAATCATTACGGATTGGAAGGGACCTCGAAAGATCATCTACAACATCCTGCAACAGCAGGATCACCTAAACAGGAAATATTTTAGAATATCTGGATCAAATTTTCTGTGTCCACTACAACTAGGTCTCCAATGATTTGTTTCTTTTTCTCTGATGTTTTTACTTTTTTGGTTTTTTTGTGGAGTTGTTAGTTCTGCCTTTGTAATGGACCATCCTGATCAGATTGGGGTTTTCTTCAGAAATAGCTTAAACAGCATATATCAAATAATGATGATGATGATAGTACAATAAATAACAATAAATATAATGTAAAAAGTGCATAATATATGTGTTTCTATACACATTTATAGAAAGAGATTATATGAGAGGTGCTTTCCTGGACCTTGTTATCGCTAACAAGTTCTGGATTCATCAATATAAGAAGGATATGGAACTGTCAGAGCAAGTCTAGAGGAGGGCCACAGGGATCAGCAGCAGTCTGGAGCACCTCTCCTCTGAAGACATGGTGAGGGGAATTGGCCCTGTTCAGTCAGGAGAAGAGCATGCCACTGGAGGTTCAGACAGCAGCTTTCCAGTATCTGAAGGGAGCTACAGGAAAGCTGGAGAGGGACTGTAGTGATAGGACAAGGGAGAGCAGTTTTAAGCTAAAGCAAAGTAGATTTAGATTAGATCTCAGGAAGGAGTTCCTCAGTATGAGGATGTTGAGGTACTGGAACAGGTTGGCCAAGAAGTTGTGGATGTCCCCTCCATGGAAGTGTCTCTGGCCAGGTCGGACAGGGCCCTGGGCTACCTAGTCTAGTGAGAGGTGTCCCTGCCTATGGCAGGGTGATTAGAACTAGATGATCTCTGAAGTACCTTCCAATCTAAGCCATTCTAGGATTCTGTGATGCTGTGAGAGAGTGCAAATATGTCTAAACAAGCAATTTGTACAATTGCAGCTGATCATAAATCACAAACTTTTGGTAAATCTGTCTTACCGGTTCCAAGAAACAAGACGTGGTACTTTCCATCAGCAGCATTCACTCGATCCACAGCAATCTTTGTGTACTTGTAATCGGCTCCTATCCGGATGATTAATGGCCTCTTGTGTATTGGGTAAATGGGATTAAACATCAAAGGGTGATTCCTGATGAAGGTCACAACATCATCTGGAAACTCTTTGGTTGTCCGCATATTAGGTGTGAAAGCTCCTCCTGGGCACTGTAACACAAGCGCACAGCAATGCTTAGCAATGCTTAGCATCTCCTGGAGACTTTTCACCTCCAGTTCACTTGCAAATATTGACAGTCAGTCAAAAAAGCAAATTCCCCAAAGAGCACTTCAGACTCTAACTGAACATAATTACGTTCCACTAACAGGAATGAAGTGCTTGAATATCTCTGCTTTGAACTCCCATCAATTCTCATAAAGCAAACACAAACATATTTTTGCATTTTCAAAACCAAGACTGATGGTAAAGATCGATACTCGTGGACGTATTTCCACACTCTTTATGCTTTCAAACTGCCTGCTGAAAAACAAATTAAATTAAATTACTAGTGATTTATATGGGAAGATACCAAACTTCTGCAGCTTTTTTGTTACAGGTTTGTTATAGGAAAAAATAAAATCCAAAACTTAACTATAACTTGGTCTATATCCCTCTAGTCAATACGTTCATTATGATCTGGTGAAAGGGCTTGTGGATCATTTTCATTTGAAAAAGCAATGCTCTGGTGTTGATGAGAGGGTTCCAGGACAACTCATTTATATGTGAATGGGCTGACCATTCACATCATCTTCTCTATACTTTCCCCTGTGCCCAAGAAACAATACAGGTCTATGAAAACTCTGGATGCTATTATAAATGTAATGAAGAACCAGCCAAATAATTGGTCCCCAGGCAATCTGGACCTTATGAGGAAATACAGGCAATCTTAGAAAACTCAAATTTTACTGACAGCGAAACTATAAGAAGACTGTGGGAAGAAATTAGGAGCCATGTCAGTAACAGGCACAATATTCTGGATGTACTCATCTTAATTCATATGACTTTTTTTTTCAGCTAGTTACTTCATTTATTGCTGCTGAGCTTTATTTGTCCCATTACCAGATTTCTGAGCTGCAAAACTCTTCTCAGAGTATTGGAGCTGTTCAGAAATGTTTCAACACGGTATTTTTTCCAAATGGAAAATGTTGATTTGTTCAATACAAAGCATTTAATGGAAACTTGTTTATTTTGGTGAGGATCATTCTTCTGTCTAGGATGGAATTTCTGGTCAAAACCACAGACACAAAAATAGCTAGTAGTTAGGGAGAGATTTACCTCACCTTCCACTGTCTCAAAGTCAGGCATCTATTCTTAGTTAGCCATCTACGCTCCTCCGTAGTCAGTAATTCGGAATAGGTGCCCTGCTTTCAGATGGCTAAAATTACATAAAATGAATCACACTCTGAGAGGGTAGGAAATTCTGCGGGGATATATGAGTCATGTGGCCAACCTATCTGGCATGAGCAAATGTTAGAATCTGGCTCTGCACCTCCCAGGGGATCTCTCTAACCTGGCAGGAGTGTCCATCCTACGCTCGCTGCTAAAAGCTCTTCCATCTTGTGCAAATAATAAACTATTAACTGGGCAATACCAGGAAAAAAGTAGATAGGGGACTGAAATCAAACAGCAGCATTTAGCATAATCTTCTTTCTCAGCTAGGCTTTAATTATTTACACAAACTAGAACAGGTCTAGAGGGAATTCTTTAAAAGTAATTGCTCTGGCATCACTGACCTTCAGGAAAAAGAAGATCAGATACGAGTCTCTTTACTCATCTGACTTTTGATTTTACTGGACCCTGATTTATCCTGAGGGGTTTGTTTCTCATTAGAAATGACACTTCAGCCCAGCCCTCTAGGATACCTCACAAAACTGAATTCTTATTAACTTGCTTGCTCTACACCTTCCCTCTACAGGACTTTCATCCAGCCTTTCAGAAGTTTGCAGAGACAGCTGTTAACAAAAGCTGAAAAAAGAATTGTGTTCACAAATCTGTGGACTGTTTGCAAGATTATTTACTTGGTAGTGATCTGCCAGATCCCACTCCCTCTCCAGAGGGAATCTGTTTCACAAGCAGCTGAAATTGAAATTTTCTAGCCCACGTAATTCAAAGATGACTTTCTCTGATACTTTCAGTCCTTTCATTCTTGCCTTGGAGACCGTAAGACCTTTGTCTATTACTTCTTCCAAAAAAGTCTTTGCGTGTTGTGGTTCACTCCAATGTGGCCTTCAAGAATGACATTACATCATTGTTCTGAGCTAAGCTTTAACAAACATCTTTAATGAATTAATTCTTTTGCTATCACACATATACACCAATGACAAGGAACAGTTGTTATTGAAGAACCCCGTAAGCTTTCCCTTTCCTGGAAGGACTGAATGTGTGTCCTTCACACCTCATTCAAAGACTTGGCCACACAACACTTCTGCTCACAGCAGATCACCATGCAGTTGGATTGTAGAAAGAAGCAGATTCTTTACTTTATCCCCCAACATGCTGTAGGTACAAAAAGTATTTCTTTAAACTCTGAAAAAATGGAAACTATCCTCAAACATTACTGAACTTAGTAGCAAGCTGCCAATTATGTAATTTTTTCCTCTTTCTTTTTCCATAAGTAAGTTTTGCTTGTGGAGAAATAAGAAACCATTGGTATTTAGTGAAGGGCAGCCAAACACTGCAGCGTTACTATGGCCAAATGAACATATTGCTTTATTTAATCCTACTGCAGCTATATCAAAACCTTTTCATATTTTTATCCAATGTACTGCAACACAATGAACATTCTTTTCTGTCCACAGGTTTAGTTTGAATACCTCTTCAGGCAACTGTACAGTAGGATTTCCCTTTATTGTATAAAGGCATTTTTCCTACTTTAATAAAAAGGCATCCCTGTCTAGTCCAGCATCCCAGAAGTTGCAAAACCCCAGTGTTCCAGAAGAAAGAGGCTCATACCCCATAGTCTGCAGCCATGGATATTCAAAGTCAACCCTTGGACATTAATTCTGAGCTGCAAACAAAACCCCACATCCCAATTTTTACAGATGCTTTGACGTAAGTGAATGATAGAGTCTGTGGCAAGTATTTAGAAGTAGATTATTTTGGCAGTGAAATAAAAGCAAAGCCACACAAGTCCTAGCTTAGAAAATACAACTTTAAATTGCTGTGTTGTGGCTGAATTGTGTGGAAGTACTGAAAAGCCAATGATCAGGAAACCAGCAATGGTCTCTTTTGGGTTTGTTTTTCTGTGAGCAAAGATATAATGATATATTTTCAGATTCAGAGCTTATTGCACATCTGAAAAATGTAGGTAACTTTTATTGCCACATTAAATCCAAACATGAACTTTCTTTTTCCCTTTCCATTGTGCTGCCTACTTTCTTTAGGCCCATCTGGAACACCTCAGAAGCCTCCATGAGGTGAACCAAGAATAACATGGCAGTGGTTGAGAAAACACATACAAACACAGAATTTTGAAGGAGGAATAAATTTTGAAATATGACTAATCATGAGTGTGAAGCTTCCTATATACATGAGCCATTTATTTTCTTTTGTATTTTCGATAAAGTTTAAACTTAAAGCTTCAGTGAACTTGTAAGATCAGAGCTACATTATTTAACTGCAAGCAGGAGTAATGCTAGTGGATCTTAGTGGATCTTAGATCTTAGTGGAATATCAGTTATGAATTAGCTAATTCTAGATACCTCTTAAATTTTATTGCCAGTAACAGCAGAAATAAAATGTTATTAAGATTGTATGAACAGGGTGAGCTATTCCATGTATCTGAGCATTGGTATAGAAACGTGAGAGAACAAGATCTACACAAAGATGAATTTGAATGAACTAGGGATGGTTAAAGATTTTTGCAGTTATTTGCAAATTCAAAATAAAATTTAATTTCCTTTGATAAAAGAAAAAGCAACAGAGTATTCACCAAAAAACCCCATAAAACATTGTTAAGAGACAATTTATGGTTTAGCGTATGCTTAATTTTGATACTTAAGAAACTGTAAGAAGTCTTCACAATAGTCANGCACAGTCTGCGGGGGTGTCGGCGACACCACCCAGCTTTGTGTCATCAGCAAACTTGCTGACAGTGCATGCCAATCCCTCATCCAAGTCATCAATGAATAGACTGAACAGGACCGGTCCCAGCACCGATCCCTGGATCTTAGATCTTAGTGGAATATCAGTTATGAATTAGCTAATTCTAGATACCTGAGAACATAAAGTCTTAAATTTTATTGCCAGTAACGGCAGAAATAAAATGTTATTAAGATTGTATGAACAGGGTGAGCTATTCCATGTATCTGAGCATTAGTATAGAAACGTGAAAGAACAAGATCTACACAAAGATGAATTTGAATGAACTAGGGATGGTTAATTATTTTTGCAGTTATTCAAAATAAAATTTAATTTCCTTTGATAAAAGAAAAAGCAACAGAGTATTTACCGAAAAAACCCATAAAACATTGTTAAGAGACAATTTATGGTTTAGTGTATGCTTAATTTTGATACTTAAGAAACTGTAAGAAGTCTTCACAAGAGTCAAAAAAAGTCCACACTACCATACTTTATTTAGCAAATATGGATTTAAAGAAGAGCCTGATCTGGGGTGGAGTGTCCCTGCCCATGGTAGGTTCGTTGGAACTGAATGATCCTGTGGTTCCTTCTAACCCTGACTGACTGTATGACTTGTCTAGGTGATCCTGCTGTATCAGGGGGATTGAACTAGATGATCTTTTGAGGTCCCTTCCAATCCCTAATGATTCTATGATTCTAAGTTCATATATTCTTAATTCAAGCCAGAAATACTAAATTTGGTATTTCTGCTACCTGTAGTTTATGAATAGTGCACGCAAGTAGATAAACACAAAAATACATCAGCAGAAATTTTATGTATCATAAAAGTGAAAGCAAAACAAAATTTTGTTTAAAATCTTTCATAAGAAAGTCTGGAAAGCTAGGAAACAGAGCTAGCTCTAATGGTGTGCAGGACTTACTGGAAGATTACTAATACAGTGAAATCACAGATACAGTGAAAAAAGTCCTTAAAAATTGTCAATGCATGCAAAATGTTTTCTTAATAAATGCTACTATGAACTGATTGGCATGACAACTCATCTATTTCTATGTCTGTCTTCTAAGATCTAGTACTTGACAGGGTACAAGACCTAGACAAGTCTCAGAAGCCTTGTTCTCCCACTACATCTTCTAAGCCTTCCAGTAGAACTGCAACACTTTACGGGAAAATCGTACAGGCTGAATTTACAGTCGGTAAAACAGTCACGCTGCCGTGTTTGTGTGCTCATTTACTTGGCTCTCTTTCGCTCAGATATACACACAAATTGGAAATGCACATGTAAACAAGATGACTGTTGTCTAATTCTTACCACCTTTTCAGTAGAAAGAGCAAGATTAATTAACATTTTGCACGACTCTTGATTCTTCCTAGAAGTTTTCCAGATACTACATGATTGTATGGCAAGATGAGAAGCAAGAAAAATTGCCCTCAACTACAAATAAATGTCAGAGTCACATCCAGTCCACACTGTATACTCTTAGAATAAATAATATTTATTTATGTATTAAACAAAGACAAGCAATTGGCAAGACTGCATAAACATCTTTGTACTTACAGTGCCAGGTCGCGGGTACGGAATTCTGCCCTGATATGGAATCAGCTGGTGGTTTGGGCCCTCTTTGTGTGCAAATGGCCCATTGAACACGGTCTGGATGTCAGACAGATGATACACACACACAGCTGAGCCTTTAAATATGGAGCTGGAAGACAGCAAGGAAAAGTTAGTATTGTAATCTACCAAATTTTCTACAGCTTTTCCATTATTTTGTATGGTCCAAAGATGAAAGATACCTCTAAAATAATATGTTCAATACAATTTAATGCTTCTACAGCATGGATTTGGTATATTCATAATCAACTAAAACAGCTTCTCATTATACACCATCACTCATTAATACCTACCATCTTTTTGAAAAATGGATGGAGGAAACAGGGAGGGAGGTACTACCTGTTCCACCCTACTGGTGGGAAAAAAGTATTTCCTAATGTTGAATATAAAAGAAATACAATCTGCCCCTAGTTAAATCAATGGCAAAAATATTGCTGACTTCAGGGAGACAAGAGTTTTATAAACTTTGTACTGCCAAGCTCAGCACAGGTTTCCAGAACTCACTACCAGTATGTTAACCACAAGACCTCCATGAGCCTCATAAAATACATGGCTAAAATATTAATCAAAACAACAAGCACACTTAAAATTAGTTAATTACTACAATCACTTGCCAGATTTTCTATGCAAAATGAGAACAGGTTGTGGCTGTAAAGGAATTACTCCTATGCAGTCCTCAAATCCACCCACAGAACTGGTCTTACAAAGATCCCTTCAAGAGGGTTGAAGTGTAATGCTTCCTGAGAAGAGCCTGGTGTTTCACCTGTGATACAGGTGTGGGTTTTCCACCCCTCTCAGTTCAGCAATGGTCTTAGATGGTGACAGACAGCACAAGCCTTGAATGGTCTCCATCACCTTGCGACGACAAAGGGCGCTAGGAGAATAACGTGAACAGTGATGCTAAGGCTATCTGCAGCTAACTAACTGCCTTTTTTGTCTCAGAGCATGTAAATTCTGAGATGTTTATCTTAACAAGTGGAAACTCCAGACAGGCTGCCTAATGTTAACTGTAGGATGAGGATAATCCAAGTAATTATCTGCTTTCAGTTGAAGAAGAAAAAACTTCCCTTACATGTAGTGTCTAAAAAAAGTGCAATGCCCATAGCTCTCAGCTGTGTATGGACTAATAGAATGAACCTTTTAGATGGATTATGGATTGTTGCAGAAGTTTTAGTAGGCATCAATAGGGCTGAACAAATGTTTTAGTCTTTACAGATAGTTAATGTTATATTTACAGCAGATTATACCACCAAAATACTTTGCTTCAATATTACTTGGTTTCCGTCTTTATGGTTTAGATAAAGACACTAATACTTCTTGTTTGCTGTTTCTCTCATGAGTCAGAGGTCTATAGAGGTAGGGATAAAGGAACTCTCAAGGAGCAACAATCCTTATGATTGCTCTATTTAACTAGGTAACACACTTAATCTACAGTTGAACAAAGAGAAAGAAGGCATAGACCACGTGCTTCAAAATTAAAAATGCATGAGTGTAAAACTTCAGGGTCAAAAAAGTGGTTTTCTCTTTGTTGTCACCTTATATGGTCCTGTGATTCAAACCTCATTTCCACTGCAGGAATACCAGGAGAATTAGGTAAAAGGGTTTCCAGTTCAGGCACGTTGCATCCACAACTTAATCATAAGTGTGGTTTTACTGCTAAACATAACCTCAGCGTTTTCTCTTCTTGTGCAGTAGGAATAATAAAATGTACACAGAACCAGATGTTTACAAGTTACCAGATTCCTTTTTCCCCAATAAAATAGGATAAAATAGTGTTTTCCTGGCTGATTCCCATTTTTGAGTTAGGATCTCTCCAGATCCACATGAAAAAAAGCCAGAAAAGCTACCAGTGAAAATAAAAAAATATGTGAGGATTTTTACTGGAAGATGTCATTAAAGGAATTATTAGTAATAAGTTAAAGAATTGGCTAACTTGGTGAAATAAATGGAATTAAAAAATGCAAAAACCCCTCTTTGAAGGTAAGCAATAACAGAAAAGCAACACGGAACACCGTATCAGAAATCAGTCAGCAGCAGCTTACTTTATGCTAGCCCTGTGTGGTGAGGACAAGTGAAAAAAAACATAAAGGCAAAGATACCAGAATCGTAGTCCATCTGTCAGTCTGTCTTTGTGGAGATTTTCAGCATAATAAACCATATCTAATACTTCCACTGCCCTTGGGAGCTCTCCCAGGCTGGACTGTAAGTAAACACTACTGACTGATAACAGGACACTCAAGGCTGCAAGTAGGTGATCAAATGCTACACAAGCTTGACTTTTCGTAGCCAACTGAGGCTGACGTGGGCTATTCACCATCTGTGCGATCATCTGCCAACGGAAAGGCTGGAAATTATTTGTAGGAATTCTTGGTTTGATCCTTTGGGGTGCTGGATGTCCTTCAGGAGGTGTTAAGTGCTCTCAGATGCCAAAAGTTCACTGCACTGAAGTCGTTCAGCTTTCTGCTGCTGAATGGTAACCTGCCTTCCAAGTGCCACGTTTTGCCAGTGCCAGCTGACAGAATGTCAGGGAGCAGCTTGCTCCAAGCAGCATAGCTCTGACATGGATACCAACAGGAGTGACACTGAGACTGTTACTCCTGCGAGCAAATGATGGCCACAACACACAAAATTGCAGAGCTGAGCACAAAGCATTGTATAGAAAACTGTCTAGTTCTGAGAGACTTCTTTCTTCGTATCTCCCCATTTACCTTGATGTTGTAAAAATTCCATATACAAGTGTCGTCCTGGGATTATCTGTCTCTAAAAGAAACACATCCTCTGCAAGAAAGGAAAAGAAAATAAATTGGTACACTGATAAATACTGAATTGGAATACTGATACCCTTATTTTCAGGTTTAACTTATGACTTTATTCCTGCTGAAGTCAAGAGTAGTTTTGTGTCGGACTTGAAAGGAAAAAAGCAGATCTATTGGAGGTATGGAGTATATACCTGCATCTGTCATGTGAACACTCACAACAGATAGGCTTGGAAATTGACTCCACACCGTCTAACTTCATGGAGACCAAAAAGCAAACATTTTCAAACATGTTCAGGATCCATGTTGCACATTTGTCTCAGCTGGTTCTTGCTTCAGCAGGTTGCTTAACAGTAGGCAAACATTTAAGTTGCAGGAGGACAAACAGTTCCCATGGAAGACACTGAGAGAAGAAAACCTCCCAACTCCTGTTGTGTAAGGATTTATTGACTTCACTGTGGAAAACTGTCACCTAGTCACTGAAGTGAACTTGACCACCATCACCTCTGGTGTCTTGGTGATTTTTCACACTCTAGTGGAAAATAATCTGACAGTTTCTCCATACAAATGGTTTTAGTAAGTATAATCAAGATATCTCTTAAAACTTTTCTTACAACACATAAAACACTGAACTGCTTGACCTTTTAATCGCAGAATATGTTCTTTAGCTTTCCATTAAGGTGGCTCTCCTCCAAACTGTTTCAGTATTCTTTCAACTAATGTCAATATCAAAAATCTTCACCGTGCAGAAGTCTATGCATAAAACCAGAAGCCTGTACTTGCTCTCTCCTAGGTTTTTGCATTTCCAGCTGTGGTTTGCTTTACCTTTGCTAGAGGATCATGCTGGGATCTCAAGCTGGGAACATTGTCTCCTATTCTTTATGGTCCTACATTTTGTCATACAGAAAACTAAAACCAGTTATCCTACTGCTCTGACGAAACGAAAAGGGCTAGTAAACCAGATCTGAAATACAAGTTGCTGTGGCAGCGCTAAGAGGCACTTGTGAAAGTCAGCCCTCCAAACACCTGGCAGATTGTGAGTTACAGCAAGCTAGGATCTGTTTCCAGGCCCATCAGATTTTATCAGAATCTTGAATCAAAGCAAGTACATGAGAGGGGTCTGAAGATATAAAATCACAAAGACTCCAAAGTCCATTCACTGTGACAGGGAAAAGAGATATTACAATGGAGAGAAGGTCAGAATCAGACACAGCCACCATGTGAGGCCCATTTGCTATTTGTATTAATTACATTTATATTTATAGACACACCCAATCTTCCAACACCTGCATTCAGAACAATGAATTTGTACATCACAGCTGTGAATAAAGCAGAATCTGAAACTGTCTGATAATGTTTGGTGTTCTAAGTATCAATGTAGGCATCCGTTCATTCTTTAATGAAAGGAAAAATCCTTTCATACATTTCCTGCTGTATAGACTATTCACTTAATATTTCCAGTGTTTCACAAGTCAAACTGAAAAATCTAAGTGCCTGAATAAATCCTGAGAAATTATATTTATTCTTAGTGTTATTGCTGATGCTAGTAACAGGACTTGCTATTATCTTGACCTGTGCCTGTGCACAGTGACTGGAAAAGAAAACCCGTGCTGCAGACGAGCTGGTGCTACACAGTGGAGTATGGGCAGTTCAAAGGAAGTGTACATTAACAAAGCTTCATCATAATTCTAACCACGAGCAAAATAGCAATAAACTTCTCCTATGTTTTCCTCCAAATATGAATTTACATATATAATTCCTTTACATAGTCAAGTCGAATTATATTTATTTCAAAGATAATTTTAATTACACAGAGAGATTTCTGAAGAAGTTTTTCATTTCCTGTCATAAAACTGTGAAGGGAATTTTGTCATGACTTTCTACAGAGCCAAGATTTTGCTGTCAACAACTTGACTAGGGAGCTGTACAAACATCAATAATCAAATATGCACAGGATGTAAGGTTACATGAAAATGGAAGGGATTTTTTTGTCATACCTAATTCATCAAAGTATGTTTCGGTTCCATCTTCATCCATTACTGAACAGACAAGTCTTGCTTTCAGGAATGTCGTCCACTTGTTCACAAGACTGCGCTGACCGCCCGTGTCATTCTGGAAGGGAATGTTATTTTCAGAGGAAAAAAAATACAATGCATTTAGCATTTTACTGGGATTGCCCACATTTTCCTCAGGTTAATCTGACTGCTCATTATGATTAACACGTCAGTAAATTCAATATAAAAAATAGACAGGCCTAAACAAAATCCTGTCTTCCAAACACTGGAAACAGGAGGAAGTAAGTTTCATGAGCAGACTTTGTGTGTTGGTCTATCAGGCTTGGGAGAATCAGGCACATTTTGTGCAGCAGCAGCGTATGTAGGTATGATTGGAAAGGAGTGTGCACGTCTGTATCACTCTCTGACACCTAGTGTGGGTAAGTCTATCATGTCTCTGAAAGGTCTAATAGTCCTGTGGAGGTGTGCTGCTTCTAGTCCTGAGAGCAGGATAGCTGCCTGTGTCCTAGTAAGCCATGCTGGCCCACATGGATGGGCCAGTGGATGCTCTGAACTAAATTCAGAAATTATGCTGGCATGGGTCAAGCCAGGTTTTGCACAGTAGAAACTCCTTGCAAATGTTGGTTCAGAGCTGGCTCAGTCACAGCCTGCTCATGGATCCCAACAACACTCTCTGGTGCAAGGTGGAAACTAACTGCTGAACCAGATGGTGCAGCACAGAGGTGACAGCTCCTGTCTCATTCTGCTGGTGAACACCTTAGCATCATCTTCCAAAGCACCATGTCACCCAGGTAAAGGAAAAAGGAAATATAGAAGCTAGGTAAATGTGATTTAGATCAAATGTTTCACCAGTGCTCCTGGAGCTGGTAATCTGAATGTTTAGGTGATTCACAAAGGATCTTTTGAGGAAGGTCTTTCTGGTACCACTGTATTAATATATTTGGCCAGTCTCAGAGGTGTTGATGTATGAGTATGATGGTATACAAGTATATAAATATTCCTGCCTCAGATTTATTTTCATTGGCTTTGGGATTCTGCCACTGACTTCAGTGTAAGTCTAAACAGGCTGAAGCCTTTCAGAAATCATCTGGGCTTCATTATAACAGTAACAGCAGCAAATTCAGCTCTAACTGGGTGAAATGTCTTGCAAAATACCCAAAAAGGCCTTGGGGCATCCTCACAAAAATACAGAAAATGGAGACTGTAAAAGAGATCACATGCCTCACCACATTGCCAGAGGAGTTTGACACAATCCCAAACATGCCCTCACACCCCTGCACAAAAACACCCAAATGATCCAAATTCTAAAGAAGACCCAGATTAAAGACAGAGAACACAAAAACATGGGCAATTATCTTCCCGACCCTCCCCAAAAGAAGGAATGAAATAGGTAGCAGTAATTCCACGTTTACATATTTTCTCTAATTAAAAAGAACCCATTTCTCTAAAGATCTATTTGCTATAATGATTTTTCACCTACGGTTAATTACAGATATGAAAAAAGGAAACAGAGACAACAAGGAGGAGTGCTGTAATTGTAAATTAATTACTGCACAAGAGTAGCTCCTACATTTACTTTTCCTTTGCACTTTTGTGAAGTTAGGCTAACACATACATCAATGCAAGAACTCGGAAAGGACAGACAGTGTAAAAACAGTATGTGAAACTTTAATCAACCCATTTAAAAGCTTGGGTATGATATTTCCAATGTGTTTCAAAGATTTTGAGTGTATTTGTGTGCGTGTGAAAGATTTCACTGTCATACTTCAGTTTTTCTAAGCACAGAATGTACCTCATTTGGGCAATGGACAGTAGGTGTGGAAATTCCAATTTAGAGGAATACAGCAATCCCTGATCTAAAAATTTCCATCCTGTTATAGGTATAGCCAGATACACATAACACGATGAGATTCTAGCTGCATATTCTGTCACAGATCCTAGTTATCAATGTAAAAGCTGAAACAAGAATTTGTTTTGAATAGAAATCGAAGGCTTTGGAAACAATTAGTCTTTCAGCTCATTGTATCATGCCATAACCTGGCAACACCATAAACCTGGCAAGAAAAATAGTTCTTACTGGGCAAATTCTTGCGACCATTGAATGAATTTGCTTCGTGCTGCCACTGTTGTCTGTGAGTCTCTCTTTGAAGAAGAAGTAGATTTTGGCATCATTTGGGTCAGTGCCATCTGGGATAACGTGAGCATCCACAAAAATAGGCTCTGAAATGAAACAGGACACCAAAAGATGAAACCAAGGCACATATCAATACAAGTAATTAATGACTGGACAGCTACTGACTGCTTCAAGGAAACACTATATAATGCATATAGAGGTACTGCTGTGGCAGGTTAAGCTACACGCTCTGGCCTCATGCCTGTATATACCAGCTATCAACAAGTGAATGGCTTCTTGCTTGCAGCCTTAACTTTCTGCATCATAGCATCTTAGCCTCTAGTGGAACTTTAGATTAGTGATCCAAATGCAGAAGCAGTAGTATTGGATTCAAAGATTTGGAGGAAGAAGAAGGAAGAATCAGCGTGTTATCAAGGGCACTTAAAGAAATTCTTACTAGGGCAAAACATAAAGTAAGTTATTGAATGGCTTATTAGGAGAAGAACAAATAAAGGACATACATGAGAAAAATAACTCATGGAACACAGAAGAGGAAAGCAGAGTAAGCAAACAGTAGCTAAGTTCACATCAGAGGCTGATAAACATAGCTAAGTGTACACATAAAGCATTGCAAAGGAGTGCCAGTGGGAGAACAAGATCATTTATATCAAGATAATTTATCCTTAACAGCAACATAAAAGTGACAGTGGAAGAGCCTTTCCTTTGAAGGAAGAAGCAGACCCTGTACCTGCATGAATGCTGTATCTTTTCAATAATCACACTAGATTGCTTGATTGGTTAAAATCCAGTGCAGATCTTGACACAGTGCATTAGTTTGATGTCTGACAGAAAACTCACTTCAGACTGCAGTGCTTTTCTATACTCATGAGCCCATTCTCAATAGAACAAGCATCATGACTCTGGCTCAAAAAGAACATGGAAATAAACTGTGCTTGTCAAATACCTATCTGAGCCCATCTAAGAGGCATTTTCCAGAAATTGGGCATTTTAACAGTTCTTTTTTCCATAATTCACTTTCGACTGCACACTTCAGGGTGTGCAGGTAACTGGAATAATGTGTAGGAAACAGAAGAAAAATACAGAAAGCAGATTTAGTTTCCTTTTCATAATTATTTTATTTTATTCTGATGGAAACACTGTGATTCCACTGTAGTCACAGCCATATAGGAATAAAAAAAGTAAGAATATTAAAAATACCTGACTAAGAATAGTCCAAGCAAATCCACTGTAACTTCAATATACCTGAAGGCTTTTTAAAATTTGAACTGCTATACTAGTTCTCCAATCTTTGACATCAGTCGCTGCTCAGAGTGTTTAACATCATTTTAATTCAAAATACTTTACCTGGAAGGAATCAGTAAAGCCAGAGAGAATCTTCACATTAATTTCAGTGAAGCAAGAGCTTGAACTCAGAAGTTTGTTTCCCTACTGTGCATTGATAGTAAATTTCTAACCACTGAAATAAATGGCAGTAATTGTCACAAACTTCTCTGATAATGAGACTCTCTTTTGCACATATTTTGAATACAGATGGTGGTGGTAGGGTGGCCCAAGAGGTTGCCTCATGAATCCCTTTACATCTCTGCATTATACACGGTATGTATTTACACACATTTCTTCATGGTTCAACTTCATAAATTAAATTCAGATAAAAGCTCTTGAAGAGATTGTCTAAAGAGCTCTTTATTTGAAACCAAACAAAGCAGAACGTCTGTGAAACCCATTAAAAGCTCTGGTAAAGCAAAGGCATCTCACCACTCAGCCACTTGGAGTTGTGCTGGTCGGTTCGCACCGCATTCCTCCTGGTCAGACTCCGAAAAATAGCCGCATCCGTCCCCATGAAATCGATATACATGCCTGAAAAAAGCTCTTCATCTGCAAAGAATTGAAATTGGGGGGGGGAAGCAAATTCATTGGTACAGGTTTTGGAAAATCCATATTTACTGATATATTTTTACTTTAAACTTGTCAACACTTTATTTACACAGGAGCCAATATTTACCTCAGTAAATACTGGGTCACAGGACAGGGTTTCCCTGGTTTACAAAGATACCGTCTAGAATGCACATCACCTTTTTCTTGAAGACTTCAGGGCACTGCATGATTAAATGCAACAGCAGAACTGTGCATGTGGGGAATCTTTCTTTGGTGTGAAGTTTAGTTGCTAAAGTGTCACTGATAAGGGACATAAGTATACTCTTCAAAAGGGTTTTTTTGTTGTTTTATGAGCAGACAAAATGACTGGGCTGAACTTACTGCTGATGTAAACTGGTACTTCTTTTGCAGTCAATGGATCGGTGCCAGTTTTGAACAACACTATTGCCAAGGCTGTTGCAGGCAGCCTCAGGCTGACTTCAGTATTGCGGAGGCCAGACAACGGCGATATTGAACTTTACACTGAGCAACAGGGAGCATCAGTGGTTCCCACTTCTGCACTTGATTGTAAGTATAGGGCCATTATACCTGAAAACAACTACGCGCGCTTGCTTACGTTAACAGAACTATGGACTTCTGCTCCCTGAGATGGGCTGAACACTCAGTCCATCAGTCAGGATGTGTTTCTGTGTTTGCGTGAGAGACTGTGGGTGCACAAACGTATGTATATATAATTATAATTACATATACTATAATTTTCTACTCTGTGAATAATCAAGCAATTTCCACTGACTAATGACAATGAAAGCTCAGAGTAGAAAACAGTAGCTAAAATAAACTCTAGCTCAGAGTGGGAGTGGTGGCTGAACACATTCCAGTACAGCTGGGTCCTCGATTGATGTTTTTGTCTGAATTCCTGGACTACCCAGAGAGTGTGGTCAAGCTGGCCAGAGTCACACATTCAGAAGCGCTTGAGGCCATTTTCATGCTCTGTGTGTGTGTGCATCAATATGGAAGAACCATTGGCTCACAGGAGAATTAAAACTCTGGAGATTTTGTTTTGCTGCTGCTGGCTAGAGCCTGAACGGAACCCCTGCAGAGCTGCCAGCAGCCAGTTTTCTGCTCTCATCAATCACAGTGATGATGAGATTCATACACAAGAGATTTAAACAAAGCACTCGCTGCGTGGTTGTGAAGTTTTTACTGCATGAGTGCGTATTGACAAAATGACGTTAGACCTATATTGATTTATACCTGATTTTGCATATTTGCCTCATTGCCTCATTCCATCAGAGCTTTATTCTTAGTTACAAAATAAATTGGCTGAAAGAGATCAGGCTTATGGTTCTCACTAAACATTATGTACAGCCCTATGCATACAGGCTTTAACAACAGTAAATTTATGTAGCACTACGTAATTTTAAACCTATTAGATATCAGCACTATCAATTATGTCTTACGCATTCGTAGTGTCTGCCTGCTGCTAATCACATATCAGATGACATCTGTCAGCTCCACTTCCTTTTGGTTAAATCCTTGAGTTCTGCACAGCACTCGGTCAGCACAGCACAACCAGTTCAAACAAATTCTCTTTGTTACTGAGGGGAATTACTGAACTGATGAGGTATGTCTGCTTTTGCAATGGCTCAGTCTTGGTGGGGGCATATCATTAGTTATGCCAAGCTTCTCCAAAGCCCATTTTTCATTGCTTTGATGCAAAAGTGTCTTTGTACCAGGGCAAATTGTACCCAGTTCAAATTGGGTTTTATAGCATCACTTTCCTCTGAAAGGTGAATCAGCTTTCCTTCCGTATTCTAGCCTGGTGGCATCCAAAATTACCAGGAAATTTCATCTGTATTCTAAAATTGTCCTTTTGTTGTGGAAGAGTTGTCCGGTCTGACAGTAATTTCCATTTTCTGAAGCTAGGGGAAAGAATTTCTCCTGCAGAAGAATGCTTAAAGAAAAGTCCAGCACGTGGGCTCAATCCCCTTGTTATAATTCAAACTGGAACACACAGAATCCCTTCCTGGCATGAATATTGAGGATAAATTCATTCAAGCTTAAAGTTTGTTTAACATACTGAACTTTGTAGGAACAGGGAGAAAGCATACAACTTCTCATACTCTCTTATAGTCTTATAAAACTTTCTTATAGTATGTGGGACTCTTTTGGAAAAGAATGTGATCTTTGCAGAATAATTTCAACATGAATGATGTCATGGAAGATAAGTCAAACACTAGGGAAGGTCTCTTTGGTCACACAACTGAGAGATCAAGGAAGATAATATAAAGTCTACTAAGAGGAACAAAGCTGCCATAGAACCATTAGAGAAAAACATCAGCTTATGTAAATACAGTAATTCAGAAATGTGTCTCATAAAATCCATAAAGAACAAGGAAAGGAAATGATTTTTAGTGATATTTGAGTTACTTAATAATACCAGAACAGCAATGAGTTGCAGTGAATTAATCCATCACTGACTTTGAACAGACTTTTTTTTAATACAGTCAGTGTCTGTAAACACTAACCATAGATCACTGATGAGATAAACATGTAAGTACAGCCAAGGTTCAGAGAGGTATGTGGTAGCATTTACCTGTCTTCTAAAGGTGAAATTACTCATCCTCTGAACTAAATATATTTACAACGAGGAATCAAAAGAAAATAAAAAAACCCTAGATGATCTTTCGAGGTCCCTTCCAATCCATAATGATTCTGTGATTCTATGATCCTATTTGCTTTCAGAGGCAGCATAAGGTACCGTTCCCTTGGGTGAAATGCACAATACCCGGGACCACAAAGTTTTATTAAGAAAGCCTGAAAAATCTGTGTGACCACTGGCCCCTTCGTAGCAAAGAAAATACCAAGACATAGGCACAATTTGAAAAATCAAGACCTTATCACTAGGACTCTGTGAACATGCTGCACATGTGAAAGGTCAGGTTATGCTAACCAACATACAGTGTGTTCTGTTTTAAAAAAAACCAACCAGAAAGTTTCCTCTAGTGATGACTTAGGTTGCATAAAGTGAATGCTCCCTTGAGTTTTTAGTTAGATGTGCAATAGACACAGAGGCCCTACAGTAGTTCTTCATATGGGGTGTATCTGACTCTCACTGGGGACACAGTAATCACCAATCCACATGAGTATTTGAGGCACATCAGTTGAATCGCTTTCTGACTTTGCAATAGGTATAAAGCCACCTGGAGAGCCTTGCAATAGCTGGTGGACTCTGCACCAGAGATGACAACACAATGAAATTCAAAAGAACTGAAGTCTTCTGTACCTACTCAAAGATCATAGGATCATAGGATGTTAGGGCTTGGAAGGGACCCAAGAGATCATCGAGTCCAACCCCCCTGCCAGAGCAGGACAAAACTATCTAACACAGATCACAGAGGAACGCATCCAGGCGGGCCTTGATTTAACAAATAATTACATGAGACACAACCAGTCTAAGATAAACAAGGTTGGAAATTGTTCAAATATAAAATGCCAGGCAGGGTGAAGCTGAAACTAATCCTGGGAAGAAAAGTGTAATAGGTTAGTGTTTACAGACACTTTGGTTTTCTGTCTTTCTCCCTTCCAACAGCTTATTTCTGCGCTTCAGTCGTACATCCACCTTTAGCTAGCATCGTGCAACCTAGAAACAAGGATGGACCCAGTCCTTGTACTCATCTACCAGACAGAAGATACTACTCCTTAGAGGTTGAATTCTGTGCCCAGCTCATTTCACACATGCTGTCAATCCACACCACACGTGATCATATATATACAGGTTTAGATCTCAACAACTAGGAGTATTTTTACTTACTGATCATAACAGACACCGTGTTGACATTAGGGTTGAATGAACAGCGTCCCTTTCCTGATTCACACTTGGAGTCAATCTTGAAGATTTGTTCCTGCAACATAGATTTGTGTGTCACTTCTCAATTTAGAAACCATCAGATAAAGAGATGTTTATGCTCGACTGTTGCCAGCATTAACAACCCTCAGCACTGCTGGGCACTCTTGTTGTTCAGTTCAGCTTTCCTTTTCAGAGTTTCATCATTTTAGACAACTTTTTCATTGATGCAACAGTTATTTTAAAGACCTTTGTTATAAATTCAAGAAGCTAAACCAAATAATTTTTCCCTCCAGCTCAGTTATGCTTTGGCGAGGTTGACTGATCTCTGAAATAACATCTGTGGAGATTACTTCTGTGGTTTTGAAGATATTTGTAATTTATTTGCTAAATACGCAGTCATGCTTATACTAGCCCGAAACATTATGATGAACCTACAGTGATACATATTAAATAAAAATCTTATGACAACTCTCATTTGGTGATAGTATAAATCATTTGCTTTTTACTGAGCTCTCAGACCTCCAAAAACCCCTAAATCATATTTTTTCAACACCAGCTTTCGGATTATGTGTAAAGAACCAGTTCCACGGTGACAGACAATTTATCAATATCTCTTGTCTGAAATCTCTTGGAAATTTTTGGCTGTTTAGGAATCTTGGTAGAGAGATTTGTTTGTATTTGATGTGATTTATAAATACCATATATATTTGTCAAAGAAATGGAAACTCAGAGAACAGCTTCCCATACAAAACAGTCTGAATATGTTTAGAAAATACACCCATCAGGGTGCACCTCTTCACCTCTTGGTTCCCAGCAATATCGAATAGCACAGTACGATGAGCAAGTCTGTTCCTAAAAATCCGCAGGCAGTAATGGCAGAGCCATACAAAACCACTCAAACTTAAAATGCTGTTGTCTCAAAGGAAAAAGGTAGCTGATTAAAACACCCAAGAAAGGGCTTCTTTGGTATTGATGCCAATGTATTAATTGTGCCACCAAGGGCAACAGTTATTTTACAGAACCAGGATGCTACACAGATCATCAAGCAGCCATTTAGTGACAATGAACTGAAAAGTCCAGCAATCTGAAATGCTCAGCTACAGCAGGAAGTTTTCATATTAATTATGTCCCATCTATTTTCCCTCAGTTTTGCCTAATTTAATCACAGAGATCTTATCTAGTGCTTTAGTTGCTCTACGAACAACGTTAAAATGTAAATATAAAATTTCTAACATGACTTTGTGGCAGGTTGTTGGGTTTTTTTACTTCTAGACTAACATGCAGCTGGATGCTAATCCATGTTTACTGTATTATAGCACTATTTGCCAATTCAAAATGCCTATTACTGCACTATTAAACCAGCTCCAGCATTACACTTAATTTTCATATATATTAAAACTACTTTTTATTCTGTAATTAATTCACAGTGATTACACTTCTTTCTATTTGAATTTACTTTGCCATCAAAACACATTTGGGTGACTAAGAGAGTCATTACCAAAGACTAGAGTATCAAGTATGCCAAGCAAGAGCAGTAATTGTTGTTTAACTTCTGTTTTAGGGAAAAGGGCAACATTCAGCCTCATCATTGAAACTGCCTTTTTTGTGAGATTATGTGGAAACCTGCAGACTAAACATCTGACCAGGGCTGGTTCTTATGATTGTTGGATATGACTTTTACTGTCAGGCTTTCTAGCTTCTAGAGAAAAACAGATGTGCTTTCTAAAATATCCGCTTTGCACATGCAAAAACACCCTTCTGTGCATCGAAAACCGTGTAAAGAAAAAAAATGAGTTGCCTCTGGTCTCATCAGCACTACATGGGTCTTCATTCTGCTCTATTAATTAGTCATACACTGATATATGCAATGGGTTCAGAAGGAAATGCTTGGCTTTACACTGTCATGCTGTTGTTTGCCTGTACAGTAATGCCTTTGAGCATGCGAAGCCCATAGTCCAGTGTCTGACAGTCTCCAGATGTCTGAAAGAGCAGTTTATTTAATCAATTGATTGGAGGCATGTAGCTATACAGACAGGCTAAGTGAAGCCAGTTCTGCACTTGCTAAACATGCATCTTTATTTTTAACTTCAGAAATTTAACATCTTGCATCGTCTGGAGATGTCATTTCCTGTATTCGCTCTCACTCTCCATTTCATTTACATAAACTGAAAATAATGAGAATCAGAGTTCACTGGGCTACAGAACTAATAGTTAAGCTGATAAAGAAATATTGCATTTGTTAGAGACAAATGAGATCACTGTCCTTGTTTTAAATAATTTGTCAAGAAATAGTATAACCATGAAGAAATAGTATAATGTTGAAGAAAACTACTAATGTTGAAGAAAAATATATATTTGTTAATGCAGATTCTGTTAACCAGAAAGATATATTTACTTATTCAGTTCTGCTTATTTGTACTTTTAAACCTTGGTCTATGAACGTCTACTTTTAGATAATTCATTAGGGCTGAATGTGCCCTGTGCACTCTGTAAGGAAGCTTGGGCCAGGTGGGGATCTGTGAAAGTCACTGAGAGCATTCAGTGCAAACCTACCTGGAGCAACAATGATTTACCACCTCCTTGAAACCTTTCAATAGTCTTGGTTCTTGGCCAGAGCTCCCATCCCACTCATAATGAAATCAGTGATGAATTTTGCAGTGTCTCCTTAGAAGTCAGCCCAGCTTTCAAAGCTACCCTCATATGGCAAAACTCCAGGTAGCACGCTCTGATCTTCCTTCACAACACATCTGCTTCCACATTGCACAAGAAAATATATAGCACACCCCTGTGCCTGCAGACATGAATCTGACCCAAAAGCTACTGAGGTGCTGGATCTCAGTTAAGTGCTTTTCTTTCTCCTTCTGGTTGTTTAATTTATTACCTATCACATTTGCACATAAAGAACCATTTCACTTTCAAATGAGGAAACTTGGACAACACACTTAGAAAACATCCAGTACATTGTATACAGAAAATACACAGTGGAACAGTCTAGAAAATACAGACACCTTTCTGCAGATAAGATTCACATGTTGAAAGACCTCACAGTGATGAGAAAACTTACTGACTTCATCCCAGCAGACTTTAATGGGGCAAAACTGGTGCAGCAGATGAAAATTCTAGAGTGGCACTGCATCTAGTGGGTTTTAAGCAAAAGTCCACCAAACCTTCACATACCTGAATAGCTGGCTAACATAAGGCCTTCTCTCAGGAATCAGTAACACATGGAAGTTATAAAAAGTGAACTGTATATTTTACTTTTTAGCTAACTGACTATTGCCTTTCAAGTATTTCTTGGCAGTTTTCCCAACAAATGGTAGGAGGGAATTCAACAGACAGTGTCAAACAAAAAGTAGTGTCAGCATTTGGTATGATTGTGGAATGCTGGACAACCATCGTATTTGAGAGATGGCTTTTGATCATAGCTTTGTTTCTAGCCTGTAGCTGGTGAGAAAACTATGGATCTTTGTTAGTTGTTTTTTCTATTAAACATGGGTGAAGAAATCTATTCAGACCATTAGGTTTTGCATTTTCAAAATTCTGAGTCTTGCACAGGACAACAAAGATGCTTTACAAAATTAACGAGTAGGTGAAAGGAAGAGACTTACCTCAGACCTGCGTCCTCTGTTGACATACACGCACACGGGACTGAAGGCACCACTGCCACAGACATACAGGTGTGTGCGATTGTACGACTGTATCACCCGCACAAAATTTCCACAGCCATGCTGCAGGGAATACAGAAAAAATAATTGCACTGGTAAATGTTATTAGAAGTTGGAGCTCTGGAGAATAGGCATGGTTTATTATTTTAACAGTACCATGAAAACAGCTACTGAGTTTGCTTGTATCGATTTGAACAGCTGTAGACGTCTGTTTTCACGCCTTTTTGACTAGTCTGGGAACTGGGCATTGACAGGGCACTACAGAGGAGGTGCAGAGGAGTGTATGCAACCTTTCTGTTTCCACATAGCATCTAATTTTTATCCACAGACTACTTCGTGCATGGGAAGAAGCAGAGCCTCTGCAGGAAAACAAGGAGTAAACTTTGGAAGCTTTTTTAAGGACACTTCCAAAACAATCTCTTTTCATCCCTATTTTTTTCATCATCGTTAGAGATAAAAAGGCAAAGCAAAACCATATCTCAGATCCCATTATTTGTATAAACTATTTATTTCAAAATAAATTTAAAATTCTGACCAATACAAAACAAGTTTGCTGTGAATTGTTGATTCATATCAAAGATCAACAGCAGAAACTTCAAAAGAGCGTAAAAATTAAAACAGAATGTTTACTGCTCTGTTCTTTCCTTTCTTTACTATGATTGAGTGTTAATGTACTAATAGATTCTTTTTCCCTGATACATTTTATTAGTGAGATTCTAGAATGGCATTCATATTCAATTATCCAGACTTTCACCCAAGACAGCAAAAATTCTGTGTCTTCTGTGAGCACAGGATTAGAAACAGTGTCATCAGTCATCTTCAAGAAAATCAGTAATGGTTGTTTAGCAGACTACATGTTTTGTTGTCTTTATTTATTTAAAGGAATTCACATTGTTTCTGTACTACAGGAGCTGGTACCATACTACAGCATCTGAAAACTAGCACATCAATGTAGGTAGCTCAGAGTTCACAGAAGGAGTTTGTCTACAGGGAACACTATGTGTCCTCAGCGAACTGATAACTCTAGATACATCAGAAAGACCCTTTAACCCAGCCAAAATATACTGTTTCGATAAAGTTCAGGGCCATTGCTAAATGTTTCCACTTTCTCATATCCAGCTGTCTTAGTTTGGCTCAAAGTCGGCTTCAGTAATGTCTCACTAACAGAACTGTTTTTCTCAGGAGCACTGCTAATCCATGTTACGGCTGTGGAGAGGGAAGAAGGTATACCACCAGTTTACACACACCAGAGGGTAAACTGATGCCTTTTTTTTTATTGCTGTTTGCTTTTCTGGAAGACTCATAAATAAAGGATTACATTTTGAGAATTCTCAAAATGAAAATCTTCAAGGACCAGGACCAGTAAACAGTATCTGTGTGAGCAGTACTGGTATGTGGCACTTGCTGCTCTCCCTCAGTACCATGTCATGCTCTTTCCAAAACATCTACAGCAAGAACACAGGGGTTAGAGGAATGGCTCTTTTCTTTACACATAGCCTTTTGGGGAAACCATCTGACATACACTGTGCCCTCGTGCATCTTCACTGATGATCACAGAATCATAGAATCATTCAGGTTGGAAAAGACCCTTGGGATCATCGAGTCCAGCATCAACCTTACTCTACAAGTTCATCACTAAACCATATCCCTCAACACTATATCTATGTGATTTTTAAAGACATTCAGGGATGGTAACTCAACCACCACCCTGGGCAGCGCATTCCAGTGCCAGTCTCTCTGAGAAGAATTTCTTCCTAATGTCTAATCTAAACCTATCTTGTTGAAGCTTGAAGCCCTCAATGAAACAGAACCATTCCCTCTGGTTCTGTTGCTAATTACATGTGAGAAGAGACCAGCACCAACATCTCTACAATGTCCTTTCAGATACTTGTAGAAAGCAATGAGGTCTCCCCTTAGCCTCCTCTTCCTCAAACTAAACAGCTCTGATTCTCTCAATCTCTCCTTGTAAGAGCTCTTCTCCAGGCCCTTCACCAGCTTTATTGCCCTCCTCTGCACTCGCTGCAGCACCTCGATGTCTCTCTGGTACTGAGGTTCCCAAAATTGGACCCAGGACTAGAGGTGCGGCCTCACCAGTGATGAGTACATGGGGACAATCACCTCTCTACTCCTGCTGGGGACACAGTTTCTAATACAGGCCAGGACACCATTGGCTTTCTTGGCCACCTGGGCACACTGCTGGCTCATATTCACCTGCCTATCAATTAGGACCCCTAGGTCCTTTTCTGCTAGACTGCTTTCCAGCTACACTTCCCCAAGGCTGTAGCACTGCTTGAGACTGTTGTGACCAAAATGCAGGACCCAGCACTTGATATTATTGAAATGCATACAATTATCCTCAGCCAATCGATATAATCTGTCAAGGTTCCTTACTACCCTCCAGCAGATCAACAGTCCCTCCCAACCTGGTGTCGTCTGCAAACTTACTTACTGAGGGTGCACTCAGTCCCCTCATGAAGATCATTGATAAAGCTGTTGAACACTGAGCCCTGGGAGACACCATTTGTGACTGGCCTCCAACTGGATTTAACTCCATTGACCACAGGTCTTTGTGCCTGGCCATCCAGCCAGTGTTCCACCCAACAGAGTGCATACCCATCCAAGCCACGGGCAGCAAGCTTATTCATGAGGATGTTAAAGGCCTTTATGAAGTCCAGATAGACTACATCAACTGGCTTTCCCTCATCCACTGAGTAGGTCATCTTAGCATAGAATGAGATCAGGTGTGTCAAGCAGAGTCTGCCTCTCATGAACCCATGCTGACTGGGCCTGATCGCCTGGTTGACCTTTAATTGCTCCATGACTGATGGGCCTGTAGTTGCCAGGATCCTCTTCCTAGTCCTTCTTGAAGATAGGCATCACATTGGGACAACCCCAGTTAACTAAGATTTTTTAAAGATTATGGAGCTTGGCAACCACATCTGCCAGCTCCCTCAGTACTCTAGGGTGTAATCCATCTGGCCCCATAGATTTATGAGGATCTATCCAGCTCATGAAGTAGGTTTATAATCAATTCCTCATGGATTATGAGGGTCCTATTCTGTTTCCCAGCCCTATCTTACAGGTCAGGGGACTGTGTGCCCAGGGAACTACTAGTCTTACTATTAAAGACTGAGGCAAAGAAGGCATTAAGCACCTCAGCCTTATCATGATCCTTGTCCACCATATTCCCCTCTGCATCTGACAATATGTTGAGATAATCCTTACACCTCCTCTGACTGTTAATGTACTTATAAAAACTTTTTTTGTTATCCTTCACCACAGCGGCCAATTTTAGTTCTATTTGGCCCTTGGCCTTTCTAATTTTCTCCCTACATAACTTCACTGAATGTTTGTAATCCTCATAAGTTGCCTGTCCCGCCTTGCAGAGACTATGAACTCTCCTTTTACTCCTGAGCTCCAGTCAAAGCTCTCTGTTCAGCCAGGCTGGTCTCCTACCCCATCTTCTCATCTTACGTGACTTGGAGATGGTCAGTTCCTACGCCTTTAAAATTAATTCTTTAAAGTATGCCTAACCTTCCTGGGCTCCCATGCCCTCCAGAACCATCTCCAAGGGGCTCTGAAAGAGACCAAAATCTGCCCTCCAGAAGTCCAGTGTGATATATCTGCTGGCCCTCCTCCTTGCTTCACCAAGAATTGAGAACTATGATATTTCATGATTGCTTTGTCCAAGATGGCCTCCAACCATTACATCCCCAAAGAGACCTTCTCTGTTAACAAGCAGAAAGTCAAAGAGTGCACTTCCCCTTATTGGGTACCTAACCATCTGTGTCAGGAAGCTATCTCCCACACAGCGGAGAAACCTCCTGGACTGTTCCCTCACTACTTTATTATGTTTCTAGCATATGTCTGAAAAGTTGAAATCCCCCATGAGAACATGGGGTAGAGACCGAGAGACCTCACTCAATTGTCGATAAAGTATCTTATTGATCTCTTCAACCTGTTGGGTGGTCTGTAGCAGACTGCCACAACGAAATCTGTCTTATTAGCCTTTCCTTTGATTTTAACCCATAAGAATTCAACCCTGTCATGACCACCGTTGTCACCAATGACAATGACCCATCTTTTATCCTTTACTGAGGATGTTTTAATGCAGGGAGCTGCTCAATAGACTTTGGCAAAACCTCCAAGCACAAAGAGCCATCATCCTCACTGTTATCCAGTTCCTCCAGCAGAGCGCTGAACCTGTTCTGCAAGGACACCTGGGGAGGTGGAGGAGTTGCTTGGCAGTTGCACCTGCGGTGCCAAGCTGGGACCTTTTGCCATTGCCCCCTGTCCCCTAATTTATCATAATTATTTGGGCAGGGAGAGGACAGAGGGTACACTACAGCAGGTACTTTGTCTGCCTGATAATTCCCTACTATTACTTGATTGCACCGTGATAGAAGCTTATGCGCTACTTGTGAAGTCCCTGCTAGCTGCCTTAGTTTCAGGAACTGTAGGGGCTGAGTCCACCAATCTATATCCTTCTCATACTCCATAATACTCCTCTACCTGTCTACCTCTTCCTTCAGCTCAACCACCTGGCTGAGAAGATCATTCACCTAGTCACACAGAAAACAGGTGTTGTCTCTGTCATCCAGCATTGCAAGGGCCAGGCTCAGGCACTCACTCTGATATGCAGGGAAGTAACACAAGCTGGCTCAATACCAACATTCTCATATTTTAATGCTGTCTGGCAGGACAGCCATTTTATGATCTCTGAGCCTTTACATAAATATCCAGTGTCAAACCACTGCACTCCATTTGCAATTTGCTGCCTGATTAATCTGGGTACTGCACTGGGACTCCACAACCCAACAAAGCAAGAAATTGTTATTTCAGCATATATGCAATAGCAATGCCATTCAGGAACATGTATGCTTCAATTTATTTCTCTTTCCTTGATATTGGAGTTCATAATGCTTTCACATCAGTCTGTCCTGAGGTGACAGACCACCTTATTGGAGGTGGTGGCTAAAAGAAGCACATACTGGTGCTTCTTTTGGAGCTGATACCTGAAGCTTACTCAGTAGCAGTGTCTCAGGAACTGCCTTACTGTAGACATCTGAAAGTCAAACACTGTGCCCTAGGATCTCATCACATTAAATCGAGATAAATAGATGTGATGGTAATGTAAGCTTTCAAGTTAGCTTGGTGAACATACTACTCAGAGGTGGCAATTTCTTTTCAATATTGAAAAAGGCAGACAAAATGCCAAACTCAGACACTTATGTTTGTCTTTTGGTAGGGCAAATGAACCCTGTCCACCAAAATCTCTTTGGAAAAGAATTTGCTGATTGCATAAAGTCCTTCACTAGCTGCTCCAAGTCTATCTATTCCTATTCTACCTTGTGATAATCATTGTTCTCTGATAGGACAAACACGACTATGAATAAACTCAGACATTTTTATTTATTTGAAACCTAATTCTTCTCAATTCTCTGCTTCTCCCATTATCATCATGAATGAAACTCACAGCAATGTTATTAAAAACAAACTGGAAAGTTTCAGCTGCAAGCAGTAATTTAACATTGGGTTCTCTCTTGTTATTTCACCCAGCTTTCAATGATAAGCCACATCACTAATTTTAGTGGGAGCAGCAGTTGTTCTTCAGAACCTTTTTTTCTTCATCTTTCAACCTCTCAAGGACAGGTACTAGGAAACAATATAAACTTCTATTTTTTGAACTTTTTTTTTTCCTTCAAAGCCGATATTAAAAAAAGCAGTTAAAGTTGATGCACATGGACATCCTTCATGAAATACATTGCAGGATACTAGCTGTACCCACAAGTAAGGTGTTGCACATACAGAAGTTCTAGCCACAACTCAACAGCTCACCAGGCTGTTCAGGCATCTCCAGGACCTAGCTGGAAAAGTACTGTCCCTCAACTTGACTAGTTACAAGAAAAAAACCAGCAAGGAAGTGGACAACACCTATCTTTTTCCAACTGTCCAAATACGAAGGTGCATTCTATCCACACAACTAATTTTTTTCACAAATTCACTTTATTGTTTGGCCTGCAGAGCATTTTAAAAGCAAAACAAACACTTCTTTCATTTTGAATTTGGCTGCACTCAATGTACTCTAACTTTATTGCCAAGTATTTAATGTGTATATGTGTGTGGATGTGCATGTGGATTGTAACTTACTGTAGGATCTTTGCCAGCCATTTTGCACTCTTCAACCTTGTTAGCTGATGCTGGCCAGAAAATCTGTGAGGAAAGAAATAGCTTTTATGCAACTTACTTATTACATACTTTCAACAAAAGATTTTACTTCATATCTTGCACTAATATATATTTATATTTTTATAGTTATAACACCTTGATTATAAAACCAAAAAGGATTTTCACTGACATATGAAAACAACATGCTACTGTAAACAAAAGAAAGGCTTAGGTCATTAACTGAAATAAATTAATTGTATCAAATATTTTAAAGGTAAATTACTTGTTTAAATTTCTTACTTCTAAATAAGACATATTTTGCCATCATTGTTTAAATTAGTTAATTTTTACTTTTTTGCTTCTACTGAATTTCTAAAATATGTTCACACTAGAGATCTGAAGACTGAAGTATTGAAAAAGGTTTCCTGTAAACCTTTTTTGGTTTAACAGCAAAGAGTTGGAATATCTTATGATAAATTCTGCTTCATTTCTTAAGATTGTAGGCTGATTTCTTTATTTCTTTACAAGATACCTTGCACTATAGACCGTTTTCTGACAAACACCTCAATTGCTGAATGTTTATCCGATCTGCACTCTAGTTACCAAGCTTCTTCCGTTATTTATTTTGATTTTGAAACAGAAAAGACATCCATTGGAGATCTCGCCCTATCAATTTAGTAGGTGGTAGCCTGATAACATTTAGCCTCAAGATAAGATAAATAATTGCATGAACTATCTCTGTGTACATATATACATATATTTACAGATACACAGATAGTTGTAGGCATCTATGCAAATGTTTCTAGGCTTCTATAGAGGCGTAAGATTAGCAAAGTGGATCTATTACACAAATAAACAGATAAAGAAATGGGTGGAATTGCAAAGATTGATTCTGAGCTTAATACTGAGGTGATCACTTTTGTTGTCAGAGAATTTGGAGTGGTTTTGCTTCCTGTTATTTAATTCTTGTTTCTCCAGGCCTAAACAGTGTGTTGAAATGCTTCACAGTTTTATACTACAGAATGCATTTCTTGCAAAGGAGACATTCCTACCTAAGTGAGCTCTGCACAGCATTAAAACTGACCCAGGAAAAGGAGGCTGCAGTGTGCCATGAGGGAGTGCAGCAGCTCCCAGGCAAGGCTAGCCTGATCAGTGGTGAGAGGGGAATTAGTAGAAATGTCACATAAGCTCTTTCAGGTGGCCTCACTTCAGAGGGAGATATCTGCACCACTAGGAGTTGGAAGAACACGTTTACGCCATCACACAGGAGGCATTTAATTTAAATGTGTGAGTTAGAGTGAGCCTCCTTGGGCTCCCTGCACAATCAATTCAGGTAGACAGGCATGTCCAGAGGGTGGTGCAGAGCAAAGCCTAATTTAACTGTGCTTAATCACTCTCCAGCGTGGCCTCACACTCTCCCTTGACACATTAAAAGCCTTGCCTCTCAAGGAAGGCATTTACATGTGCTGCTGCAAGCTGGATACCTCTGTCCCTCAGTACTCCTAAGGAACGGTAATAAAACCCATAGATTAAAGGATCAGATGATTTTAGTAGAACAAGGGACACTTTAAGGTAGCTCTGTAGCTGTGATAATGTAAAGACAGGCGAGGCAAAGTCTGTAGAGAGGTTGTATCTTAATGGCCAGGATTTTGAGCACACGAGTACTTCTGCAGGCTACCTATTTTAAAAGCTCTGTTTGAAACTGGCTGTGGAGACAAGAAAGGAATTGGTGAAAGAGGTTAGATCATTTCACAATGTTATTGTTTTCATATAAAGGCTGTCTACTACAACTTGGAGAAGTGGGACACAGTATTTCCTTTGAAAATGGCATCTTAGAGAGATAAGGTGCCAGAAAAGGGGTGTTGTCAAGCGGAAGGTATAGACACAGAAAGCATCACATCTACCCAGCTGAAGGGTGAGTGCTGACTCAGACTTTTCAAAAGACTGGAAAATAGTTTGGTAATTAGGCTGCAGAGTACAAAGCAAAAATAATTATAGTCAAAGGTTAAAGGCAATTCGGCCTCTGGTTTTTTTTTCCCTTGTGGTTTGAAAATGATAGCATGTATCTTCCTTAAAAGCTTCTTTTTATGTGCATCTCTGAAAGATTTTACATCTTGGAGGGGAGCAGAAACCATCAACCCATGCAAATCTTTCTTACAAGGCCAAGCCACGCTCAATATCTCTTCACAATGAGTACACAGGTCAGTTTTTAGAGAGTGTTTGAGAGGCAGCACGTTCATCTTGAATTACACATTAAGAAAGGTCTAACAATTCAATAAGACTCAGGCTTTGACTTTTGTCTGCTGCAAAATAATGAAATACAGAATGTTTTATCTTGAAAAGAAAGATATGTATTAAGCAAACTAAAACTAAATCTTGAACTTACACTGAGAGGGTCATGGCTTATATTATTAATATTCAAAGACAGAATATGATCTTTGCTGCCCACATAAATCCGATCCTGATCTTCATCCATTAATAATATCCTGTAATCCAGAGGACTGTGGGATATTCTGTGATATTCAGAGGTCTTTGTTTGTTGCAGTTCTGAAAGAGTGAAGACAAGTTAGTACAGCATTTCAGTTGCCTTTCTTGCTTCACAACTACACTTCTTTCTAAATAAGGGCATCTTTGAACACAAGCAGGGACATTAACATAGGAAAACCCCTCACAAAACAGTTGGTACTAAGAGAATCGTTGAGGTAGAACAAATTTTCCTTTCCCGGTTTGAACTGGATTACCTTGTACATTAGGTAGCTAGATGTATCTCATAAAAATCAGGCACTGCTGTTACTCATTCATCTAATTAATTCTTATTTTAATGGATATGATTATTTATAGTTTTGGCTTCCATAGAAGATCACATATCAAATTAATCAATATATTCAATACATTTTGAGATTCACAACAGCAGAAAATCCGCAGGATCAATGAAGACTACCTAAGAAGAGTTCACTTTCTTTTCGTAATGAGGGCATTTCATGAAGAGCAGCTTTTTAACATTTTCAGAGTAATTTCTATTTTTTAGTTCATCACCACACACAGCTTATTTAAAAGGAAAAAACCCCTGTATGTGGCCAAGCCTAAATGTGTGCATCTACTCCACTGTGTGTCTACAGCACTTGGACCACACTATTAGAACTGTAGAGCTATTTTTCCATACCAAAACTTGCTTCGGTGAAGTGAAAAGACAAATATCCTTTGATGTCAGTAGTGCAGGATCAGGCCTGTTACAGGAATAGCACAAGCATCTGCAACGTAAGTATTACTGCTGTCCTTGTGAAAGCTCAGCCTTCCTGTCTTTGCTTGGCCCACGTACTGGCCCTCACTCAGATTATTTTTCTTCTCAGGAATAATGGAAGGGAGATTTCTCAAGAGCCAAAAATGGAAAAGCAGAACTTTCATAATAAATTTGTCATTATTCAAATATTTAACAAATAATTCTGTTTTTTAACCCATTATTATTGGGTTGTCTTCCCTGTGACTGTAAAATGGTGGCAAATACACAGTGTATACAATGAAGTCCTGCTGCATTGTGTATTTATAAATCTAAGACCTGAATTCACAACCCTTTTGCAACTCTTTGTCTGGGACAATATTACTTGTCAATATTGCAAAAACACAGGGGGGTTATTGCTAAAAGCAAAGCTTTTGCTCATTAGCTCCCAACACAAAATAGGTGATACCCAAAGTTAGTCACTAAGTCTTCTAGATGACTAGATTGATGTGAGATAATGACATTCTGGAAAGCAAAACTCTCAAAGCAACAGTATTTATGGATATTTGCTCTGTTAACAGAAAAAAACCAAACATGCATACACTTTCTGTAAGACATACTTCTCCCAAAACATACATTTTTCTTTTAAAATTACTTGGAAGGCAAGTTTTGAGAAGATGTAGACAACATGCAGGCAAAGGTTTCAGCCTTGGGACTTGTATCTGCCTCATGGAATGATTCAAAGAACACTTACCAGAATACAATTTGCATCGATCAATATGATCCATAACTCCACTTAATTTTTGTCATGATCATTAAACAGTTTCATAGGAAGGTGAGAAGTATCTTCACTTACTGAAAGGTACGATGTTTTGATTCACATAGGCGTGTGAGAGCTTTCAGGAGCTCAAAGTTGCTTCTAAGCACTTATTTATTTATCGTACTATTAAAATATTAACAAATAATATTTCTATTTCGTATGTCCCTTAACAAAACATACAGTCAAGATTTACAGTCTGTGGCTAAAAGCTTAAACTGCAGCGGTGCTCATTAAATATGCATGAGGATTGTCCACATCACTTTCAGACGTCTTTCTTCAGTGCTTGAAAAATCGATTGTTCTATTTTATTTAAAAAAAAAGAAAGAAAAAGCCTCCTTGTAAGCTTTTAGCTAGGATTTTCAGAGGCACACGGGAGACTCACCAGCACAGTGCCACTAAAATGCAGGTCCTTTGACCGCCCTGAAATTCTCAGACTGTCCTTCCATTACAAGCCTGAAAAGCCAGCACTCACACCTTTTCCTGGTGGCACTACTAACTTTACTGTAATATTTGGCAGCTGTAAGGTGAAACTGAACCTCCTCGTATCTGTATATTTGATACCGTAACGAACCACAAATAAAGTGGAAGAGGCAACAGTTTCCTGCACAGCACATGACCCTCATTGCTTCAGTGACTGACGACTGATAATGAATAAGCCATGACTGACATAAAAGATAATCACCATCACGATGATTCCTTTTAAGCAGGAGACAAAATACCAACAGGTGTTTGATTTCCACAACTTTCATTTTTTTCAATCATTATTTTCCTGAGTTTTAACCTCTTTGCAATGGTATTCTTTGCAAGGCACCTGAAAGACTATCTGTCTTCATCAAGAGGCTGATGAGGAGAGTACATTGTGGCATGTCAGTAAGATTATGGAAACTCAGTGCCATCCATACGAAGGAAAGGCCCTAAACAAATATTCTTATATAGATTTATTAGTTTTATTTCTTTTAGTGCTGAAGCTTAAGGTTTATTGGCCTCTTTGGGCTACTCAATCAAGTGCGGAGGGAATTTGTAACTCATCAAATTTTCGTTTAAAAAATTTACCACACAATCACCAAAGGAAATTGAATTTTTTGAAGATTTACTGAGTGTTGCTGCTGGGAAAAAGCAATGGCTGTGAGGATGCAGTAAGATCTCCCACATTCCTTTCCATCTCCAGAAGTTCTTTCGTAAATTAATAATGCAAATATTTGCTGCTGTGCTTTAACCCCAGCCAGCAATTAAGGACCACACAGCTGCTTGCTCATACCCTCCTCTACTCAGTGGGATGGGGGAGAGAATTGGAGGAAAAAACATGGTTTGAGACAATGACGATCTAGTAGAACAGAAAACAAAGGAAAAATAGCAGTAATAATAGAGGGGACAAAAGGAGTGATGCACAACAGAACTGCTCACCACCCAGCCAATCCCCAAGCCATGGTGCCCCTTGGACAACTCACTGCAGTGTAGATGCTGGGCATGATGTTGTGCGGTACAGATAGCCCCTTTGTGTCATTTGGGTCAGCTGTCCTTACTGTGTCCTCTCCCAGCAACTTGTGCATTCCCAGCCTCCACTGGCTAAACAGTCCTTGTCTTAGAGTAAGCACTGCTTAGCAACAACTAAAATAGCAGTGTGTTATCAGTATTATTCTCGTCCTAATTCCAAAACACAGCACTGTAACAACGACTGGGAACATCTACCCTGTCTGAAACCGGGATGCATTCAAAGGAAATGTTATTCCATGCTGCAGGAATTGAACCAAACATTCAAGGCAGTAAAAACTGTGTGAAGAATAATGTTGTGGACAGCCCTATGTGAGTATCAACAGGTTTGTCTGACAATAAAACAAAATACTATAACATATTCCATGTGCAAATGACTGCGATCCTTAATAGTACAAGAGTAATCCTTTGTGTGATCAGTCAGAGAATTCAGTTTTAGCCTTCCTAAATGATAAAACCAGTATCAACTTGATCCCTAGAGTGTTAGAAATCTGATCTTAGACAACAGGTTACAAAGTTCTTGTTCTTTTTAATGAAAAACAAAAGCTTCAGTGCACTCCCTCCCACAAACTTTTATTATTACTATTGAACTGTACATTCTGGAGACCCAAAAGGCTGGGAGTTTTCTCTGTACACAGTGTACAGCTTAAGGAGAACTAGGCAATTTAACACCTACTCCCTATCCTTCTAATTCACCATGTAAATCATTAATGCAAGTACTATTTTGTAAAATGTTGAGCTTTCACAGGAGAAACAACGTAATATTTGTGTTAAACCTACTATTAATGTCACAAGGTTTTTTAAACAATCAAAACTCAGTGTGTTGGTCAAAACAAAACAAGCTGCAGCCAGAAAGATGGTGATACCTCACATAGCCTGTTATATTCTCATTGGCATATAAGCTAGATCCACTCAGCAGGTAGTCCTCTGAACATCTTATTTAATGACTCAACAGACATTTCATCACTTCTTAATTCAAATTCACTGCTGTTGCAATGCTGAAAACACACAACCTGAGTTTCCCAACAAGGGATATAATAAACCCTGGAATAGGTTGCCCAGGGAAGTGGTTGGGGCCCCATCCCTGGAGGTGTTTAATGCTGGGCTGGATGAGGCTTTGGCCAGCCTGATCTAGGGTGGGGTCTCCCTACCCATGGCAGGGGGATGTTGGAACTGGTTGATCCTGTGCTCCCTTCTAACCCTGACTGATTCGATGACTTGGTCTGGGTGATCCTGCTGTGGCAGGGGGATTGGACTAGATGATCTTTCCAGGTCCCTTTCAATCTCTAATGGCTCTATGATTCTATGATATAATGCTCTAAGTGACTTCCTCAGTTGATATTTTATACTAACATGGATGTTTGATGCACACTACTGAAACTAACACGTTTTTAGCAGGATCTTCCCAATTTCCTGTTTGCAGACTCATATAACCACTTGTTACTGAAAAGTTCAGTATTTTCTTGCAGTTTGGTAAAGTACAGCCACAGTATGCAAGCATTCCTAGCTCAAGTACAAAGCACTGAGTTTATCCACTGATAAGCTGTGGATGAAGTACAGCATATGAGAGAATGCGAGCAATTGTCCCTGCGCTGTACCACCCCTGGGTTTCCAACCTGCCAGGGCTTCTTTGAGCTAAACTAGGATGCTCTGTCAAGCTTTAAATTCAGCATCCCCTGTGGTAAAGTACAAGAAATGTTTTCCTTCTATCTCAATGCCATAAGGATTCAGTCTTAGAAGGCTGTTTATGGGGAAGTTCAGAGCAGAAGCACAGATTCGGTATTTGCAGCATGTAGCACCAGTGTGAAGGGGGTAAACAGCTTTACAGAAAGATGGGCTACATCTCCCTAGGGAACCTGTGCTCCTAAATTATCCTTAGTGATTTGGAAGTCAGCAATGCAATGTTTTTTGTTGTTTTCTTTTATTCCTTCATGGACTATGGGGACCGCGAGGGACAGGTCTTGTGTACAGCTAGCAGTAGGCTTGACAACACAGCTTCTAGTTAAGGAGACCCCAAGACTCTCTTAAGCCTCACTAAAACCTGTTTGTCCAACAAATATACCAGTCTGTGGCAAATAAATGTGAAATTTCAATATGAAATCTCACCTTCTTGGAATAGAAATGAACCCACTTTTTTTTTAGTTTTTAACCCAAGAAATAAATATTTAAGTAGAATGGATGTTTTTGTTTATAGCATCAAGTGGAAATCATAGAATCATAGAATCATTAGGGATTGGAAGGGACCTTGAAAGGTCATCTAGTCCAAATCTCCTGCCACAGCAGGATCACCCCTTTTACCCACAGGTCACTTTTGAACAGGTGAAAAAGTAATTTGTACACATAAATTTAGGGACGGGCTGTACATAATGTTACCAGCATTGAAAGGAATGATAATACATTTTAAAAATGTGAGTGGAATGGAAGATATCTGCAAAGATACAAAAAGCAACCTGAAAAAATACTTCTGCCAGAAGAAAAGCCCTGTTTTATTTTAGTTTCATTTTTTACTTTGTATTGACTAACTTCTCTGTTTTGTACCTTATTAGCAGACAGAACTGGAAAATAGCTAGTTAAAGGAAATTTGGTTTAATAAGAATTTCATAATTTGGACTATTGTTTTCTTGGTCTTATTTCTGATCTTTTTTGTAAGAGTTTCAAGACATGGAAGAAATAAATTAATCATTTTTATTGTTTATGTAGTACCTGCAAAAAAGTATGTTTTTTATTTATTTAACATTTATACAAGTGTGTGAGGATACATCATGACTACTTAATTTTACATATGGAAAGAAAACTAGGGAAGTCTGACTGCTTCAAAATTTCAGAACAAGTCATGTTTGCACTGTCACTATTCCCTTTCTTTGCAGAAAACTGTATTGATTCCTTCTTCTTTAGGGGGTGAGATAAGAAAGCTGGTAAATCATTTCACCACTGCTCATGCAGTGTTCAGTGTGAACTCCAACCTTCTGGCCAGCTCTCAAGTGAAGCTGATTATAAACGGGCATGCAACTACTTGGCAAAAAACCCATAAGTAGCCAGATGTGCTACTATTCAGTCCCTCGTGTGCCTTAACCACACGGGGCCCAAAAAAAGGTCAGGTGGACCTCTGACCTTTTCTTTATCTCTTTATCTCTTCCTCATGCATGAGAAGTCATTGTACTTTTCTTAATGCTGTTTGAATGAAATTTGGCTTTTTTTGTATAACGAGGTAATTCCTTTGTAAGGGCTGGAAATCACTAATATGCACACTTCTAGCTTCTGAACCTGTCTGAAAGGGGTTTCATTACATTTTTATTAAGAAAAAAAACCAGCAATGGAGGGGGAAGAAAGTAGATTTACAAGTGCTCATAAAGTCACAGCCTAACAAGAGCACTTGGATGATAGGGGACTGGCATTCAGACAGTACAGGCTGAAACAGGAGCCCTTTTTGCCCAGAGATTAAAATGGAAATTTTTCTGGAAGTAAACTTAATTGCACAGAATTGCTGTATTTGGAATGAGAGTAAATAACACAGAAATGTCTATGTTATCTAAATATGATCTGCTGTAAATCTACACCTTGAATATTTGTTGATAAATTTGCTAAATGAGTTGGAAACGGAACTTAGGCAGCGCTGGACTGAGGTAGAGTGGTCTTTTGTAAATAGAAATAGTAGCACTAAGGGGAAGCCTTTGCTGCGTTCAGACCAGAGGCGGCTCCAGTGTGTCTAAAGAACGATCTATCACCTGAAGTGGCTCAACATACACATTAGGAGCAGTAAAACACTCAATAGGTCTTTGTGAAGGGGACCATGTGTTGATAGGAAAAGACATACCTTAATAGCTGACCTTAGGCAGAGTGCTCACATATGTCATATGTGTTATATGAGTCTTTTTTTTTTACCATTCACAAAACACAGAAATCCTAAAACCCTGGTAACTCATAGACTTTAAAAAGATCACAGGGGAGGATTAACTGTCTTTTGATCTTGAGTCTTCATAAAAGTTGCACTTAAAGGGGAATCACTCATCACAGAGTGCTGTTTTATTAAAACTATCAAAACCTCTTAGCAAATTTTTCATCTTTGATTTGCTACTTTGAAGAATGAAGGAGGGGCAGATGCACTGAGGAGTGGGCAGCAGTCAGTTCTGTGTAGAAGGAATGTGCTTTCTAAGCAAAGGCAAATACATGTTGAGAAAAACTCATTTACTCAAGCATAGTAAAATGTATTAAGACAGCTCTGTGGCACAGTCACCAACCCAAAGTACCCACAAGGTTAGGTGCCTTTTTATTGAAGCTCACACTATGAAGCCACTACTAAAATGCTTATTTTTAATTTCACTTACACAGACACTGTCACGATGACATCACACCACATTCCACAACAGAAGCTCCACTCCAAAACAAAGAGGCAACAACTTTTGCCAAATTGCAGTTGCACAGCTCTCCCAAGTCTTGCCAAATATTCCAGTACTGAGATTCCTTCACTGAGAATTATGCAAGACCACCCACACCCTCCAGCCAGCCAGTCTCGCTAGGCTCTACACACTTCTAGGCATAACTTACAGCCTATTGCTCCACATACCCCCCTGTAAACCTGAAATAATTCCCCCAAAGTCTGTTCAGGTAGTTTCAATAAAAACATTGAAGAGAAGGATTCTTATGTTTTAACAGCTAGTGTGCAGTTATGGACCATTAATTTCATGGATCATCAATTTATCCCTTTATATAATTGCAATTTGTGTGCTTCGTCTCCAAAGCTGTCACAGATACTGCTACTCTACAGAACTTTCCACTATAATTGATTTTTCAAATATTATGTTGCTCATTTCTGTCCATTATTAGCCTGTCCAGGCTTTATTCTCCTTTTGGTCCCAAAGACAGACAGCTTTGGCAAGCATGAAGAGCCATAAATCCAGGCCAATTTGGTTTAAGACAACTGCATCTGAGTTAGCCACATCTGTTGGGAGCTGGGCTTCTCCACGTCTTGTACAAATACAGCTTGTGTTTAACAGCTCTGCAGCGTGCAAACTGCTCTCCAAGAGCTGCAAGCTGTCTACTTCAAAGTCTGCACAGTTATACACAGCTTAAACTTTTACTTCTTTACAAAAGACATGGAGAGGGCCCTTGCTACACTGCCTAAGGCTGTTCAAGCTCAACCCATGTCACCAACTAGCCTGGGTGCACACAGTGGCTTTGCCACTGACACTTGAGACATTTTTGTTTTCCAGATGTGGGAGAGAGATGATTTTGGTTGCCAAGTGCGACATTATTTTGGAGATGGAGTAAGAAGAAAAGCCACTCCCATGGAGAAGTGAGACAAATTCCATATCATTTCACTTCACCTGGGAGTAGTATGTCTTTTCATGGTAGTTGCTTTATGTTTTCTCTCTTACTCTTTTTTTCTACTGGACCAACAAACACATTGTTGGAGCAACAACTATACTTCCCCCTGCAATGCTCTGGCACAGGGAGAAAAGTTTCAAGCAGCTTTCAGACTAACGGGCCAGCTGAAGCCCTGGCTGTATGCAGACACCAGAACTCTTTGATCCACCTTTAAAGATATGAGAAGTGGAAGAAAGTAAATTATTACAATTGTCTTTCTGAAAAAATGAATTTAAACTGATGCTACTGCTACTTCCACATCAGAACTGGGCAACAACACAAGCCTTTTCAGTTTGTGTCACAATTCATGCATCTTCATCCTGTTTGCTAGCAGTGGATTGATTTCTGGGAGGAGAATGAGGTCAGTGTGAACTTCTCATTAGTTCTGCATCTCACTCAGGCTCTCATTTTTGTGATGAAAGCAAGCCTTCTCAGGGTTAGGATCGAGTATCAGACTATCTACTTCCCACAAACTGACGTGTCAGAAAATGACAGCTGGTATATTTATGAATATCAAGGAGGGAGAGAGAGAAGTGCAAGCAAGGTTGAGTGAAACGTTGGTTTACTGCTAGAATTGTCTTTCCTTGCAAGTTTATCTTTCTGTTTCAGTGTAAGAGTGTGCTTGGGAGGTTTGTGGAAGCAGTCTGTGGACAGTGAAGACACAATTTGCCCTTTGCAATACTGACAGAGCACTGTTCTGTGAAGTTAGTACGTTTTCACTGAAGCACAGACAAATGAGCCTCTGAACTGCAGGGAAGAACTATCAAATGTTGCAAAACAACGTCCACATCAAATAACAAAAGTATGACACTAGTTTCTTAACTTCTGTTCTGATTGGAAAAGCTCTTCACATCGACACACATGCACAGTCTTTTTCTCTCCAAGTGTATTGTCGCTAAGCTGAAGAGTTATTCTTGTTGCTGAGCTAATAAAAACTTTTTGAGCAAAAGCAGCTCAACCACTGAAATGTTTCCTTTCTTTAATAAGGGAAGAAGCCACTTCATTGCAGTGAGGCAAAGGAACACTTTTCATTATATTGCTTTCTTTCCTTCGAAGAGAAAACTCCCCAGAGGCTCAGATAATCTCTGTATATCTAGAACTGACATTACTGTACTTGCTGCCTAATCCTTGCCTGTATTGATGTTACCAGCTTGCACCACAATTTTAGCCATGCCACTTCATCCAAAGATCTCCTCAAGACATCTTGAAGGACAACTTAATATATGCAGGCATGTTTACAGTTTAATTATTACTATTATAAATTTAATCAAATTAGGATTATGTATCAGGTAAACATCAGGCATAAAGATGCCACGTGCTTAGCTTTTATTCTTTCTTCAGTTAAATACTATAAAATGTTTTCAGCTATGACCTGGGGAAGACTTGGAGGGCAGTATTTCACATTCCAAGGAATTTCATTTATCAACTCATTTCAATAGACTAGTGAGTTAAAAAGTAGTATGTTTGGGCACAGACGGGTCTGAATTCAGAGTGATGCTCATAAAAAGAAGCCAAATTGTCTACATTAAAAATAAGGATGGTGGGTATCACACACAGCAAAGTATACTACTGCTTTCTCTTTTAGTGTTTTCTTGTTACCTATGAGTATGTCTGTTGATGGTATGCATATCCCCTGTGTCTGTACACTGTGGTCTATATTTCAGATAATCATCTCTATACAGCAAGTTTAGAAAGCTAGCAAGGTCTGCTTTACATCTGGGAAGGATAAAAAGAAGCACTTATTCTTGCTCCACTATGTGAGAAAACAAAGCAGCTGGAGGTCAACAAATGGCATCCCCATTCAGTGAACCTTTGGTGAACCCCTAGTCCAACATGATGCCAGAAGGGCCATTATACTGGAGACAACAAACTTTACTAGAAGAAACAGCCACACTTAATTTCACAGTTCTTTCACAACTTAATCAAATCTCCTCTTGATATTTCTACTTCTGAAACTGAAATACAGTTCTCCACAAGACTCTTCATTCCTTTTTTTATATTTACTTATTGTTCTGTATGGTTAAATTACTCCTTGTAGCCTAATTTGGGCTCATTAATTAAATTTAATATTACATCCAAGAGGCCACCCAGACTTTCACATTGACAGGAAAGAAGCTGCTTTCTGGATGTGGGTAGTTGGGATACCTCTTGCAGTTGAGGAAGGTTTGGTTTGTAAGAACAAAGATCAGACCTATCCTTCAATGTTTCCTAGTTAATTTTTAACCTTTAAAGACATTTTTCTGTTGTATTACATGAACTCACTCCCACCAGAGGTAGAGATTTGTGGATTCATAAGACTGCACATTAAGGTTTATTTTTTTTTCACATCCCTGTACTGCTACGACCTGCTTCGCTGGATTTGGTAATGTCCCTCTGAGGACTTCAGAGCATGGATGTTACCAGAAATTGTTCATTTCATCATCAGCGTTCACTGTGTTGCTGAAGACCTCACCTAGAAGAATTTAGGAGACTTATGAATACTTTCTGTATTACATCATTACATTAATTAAGACTTAGGCTTTTTTTAACCTTCACTTACAAAACAAAATACTCAAAGTATGTGTGCAGCGAAAACTATTTTATTTAAGGCTCCTTATTTCTTTATGGATTTGGAAACTGGAATTGGGTCTGACATTGGTAGGTGTCATTTATGAGATGTGGCTACTCCTGCTGCTGCCTCAGTGGGTGTAGGGGTGTTGTGCTCAAGCTCCACAGGGAGATGTGTTCAGTGGGTCACACGCTGGCTGTTTAAACACAGAACATAACCGTATTTCACTCTTATTCACACCATGAAGACTGACACAAAGAGTGAATTTAGGAGCACATTCCAAAGCTGCAAGCTACCATCAATCTGTAAGTGATCACCAGCTGGTATTTGGGTGCACAATAAAAGTCATGTTTAGTGGGCTGAGCTTAGCCTGGTGGATTAGGGTCTTCTCAACTCTAAATCCTATCCTGCCGGTACTTTGCTTTTTTGACTTAAGACATGTCACATAAACTCTCTGAGTTACGTATGTAAAGTAGAGGTGACAGTTTGGTATTTATTTTACTGGGTTGTTTTGGGGTTGTACTTGGTAATGTACAAAAAAACCCCTTGAAATTAAAATTAAATCACTAGAGGAAGCAATTTCAAGTTTGCTTCACATGTAAAAAGAGGTATTTTTTTGCTCGTTTGTTTAAATCCAGACTTTTCAGACTTAATAAGCTCAGACAAAACTCTGCTTTGGATTTAAGAGATAACTTTTATGCATTTCTGTTTAGATTTCATCTGGATGGAAAGCCATTAAAATAAATAAAGCCTCTGCAGTCACTCACTCCACGTTTAAACTAGATTTGCTGTATTTATTCAGCAGGATTGGGCCAAAAGAAGGGAAAAAGTGTAAGAATTTCCCCTTCTTGGATTCCCACAGATGTATATAAAAAATATAGATAAACCCTCCTTGTTTATACTAATCTCTCAGTTGTGAAACAACTCACTAATACAACACCACCTCTGTTAGGTAATGGTAGGCTCTGCCAGAAGTGAGCTCCTAGTTTATTTAGATGTGCTGAACATCACAAAGAGAAAAAGGAAGACAAAGTATTGCTTCCAGGTAAAAGGCTGAAGGTTAAGGACCTCACACAGGTTCAGCATAGGAGGTGTAGGTTCAGGAAGGAAGGTCTCAAACAGCAGTCCAAAACTGAAGGATATTTAGATCCCTTTAGTATTTAGACTAAAATTGTGACACTGCAGCTATGGCATAGGAAGTGCTAGCACCCAGCAAGGGATAGAAATCAATCACAGTCAACCACTCATCTCTGGTGCAAATTACTAATGGTAGCAGAGGATGATGCAAGTGTCTCCAGAACTTAACTCTGCATCCTTGATCGTGAAACAAAATTGAAACTGCACTAACTTTGATGTCAGAATTCATAGATCATATCCTTTGTGTACGCGCTGCAGTCACTTTCTGGAAGTACAAGTGAAATAATGTGGCTGTTATTTCAAGCATAATGTCCAAATACCTAGAACAAAGGAGATTTGTTTCATGATCAGAACAAGGAACTGTAAGTCAGAACTCCTGGCACTTGCTCTCTGACCTTGAACAAATCTCTCACCCCCCATTTATGTCAGTTTCACCATCTGCTATATGTTTATAACAACATTTACCTGTCTTTCAGAATTACTATCAAGTTCAGATAATATATGTTTGCTAAAAAACCCAAAAACTAATGAAAAGCATTTTAATTTAAGGGTGTTATTCTAATTCGTGTTCCTGCTAACCAATTAGGCTTATTGCATAATACACTTAAATCGCTCCACTTCACAGTTACACATGCTTTAGTGTTTCTGTGTCATGTAAAGTAATGCTGCTTAATGAACAATCCATTTCAGCTCCATTAATAGATAATGTCATGAGTTCTATTGTAGTAGAAAAGAACTGTCTCTGTTTGACTGTGACAGTTCTGAACAGCTTTTAATCAGAACTGGTTTACTAAAGTCACATTACCTTCATTAGATTTGCCCACAAGGAGGAATACCAACAACTGACCTTTTGAACTCTTAACTTGAATGCAAAATATTTTTAACAGGTTTAAGTCTTTTAGCTGGTGTTTATGTAATAGGGTTTTCACTCCTATATTAGGCATTTTCACTAATTCTCTGAAATGCCTTCATCTTCACAGCATCTCACAGTGTGCTTCAATGGTTTATCAGCTATGAAAAACGACAACAACTCTCATAACTTTTAATTTTGCTAAGCTGCTCCACTTCTTTGGCTCTGTTTACTATTCAGTGGTGGGTATTGGGTTGTTTACTGGCACAGACAGTTCCTAGAAGCACGGCTCTCTTACATCAGATACACACTGAGTGTAGAATAAGTATTTCAACTACTTTTATGTATTTTAATGGCCAGCCATAGTAAAGCTTAAATATTATCCATTGAAGACACTACAAACTAGAAATGCCTTTCTGCATCATTTGTGTTACAAAAGTAGTCAGATCTATGCTTTCTATGGGAAGATCATTAGCCTGACAATCACAACGCTTTACACAAAGCTAAGTTTTATTGTCACTGACCGGTAGTCTTTTGCTCTCGTGCTCCAAGTGTTCCACTCTCAACACTAATAAAATCACCACTGTCATAAAATATGTTTAAAGCATTAGGAATCAGTTCTTAGCTCTTCAACCACCAGAAATGCATTCTCCAAATTTTTTGAATTTACCAGCTGGTTGCAAATAAAAGTTCAAAAATTGTTGAAATATGAGTAAGAAATGACCCAGGAGTTCAGACGCTTGGAGTCTATTAAATGAAGCTAGAGTGCAGACAATCATTCTTAGAAATGGGATTCTCAGCTTTGCAATAGCTGTCGTGTTCTCCTTCTGGTACAGCAATGCTAAGGCAGAACAGACAACACCTAAGGCCAAAGCAAGGAGAGCTCAAATACCTGCCTGTTTGCAGGAATGGATCAGTCATCAGCCTTCTGCCTCCTTTCATGGTTATTGCAGACCATTTGGTACAGGCTGCTAAGGCCTGATCATGAATATCTAGCTCACCAAAGAGTTTAGGCAGATAAATTATTTTCTTCTGTGTGCTGATAAACCTCAGGCACCTCCTTTGTCAGCCCAATGCAAACAGAAATGCTGTTCCAAGCATGTCTAGTACCATTGCTTCTGTTGACAAAGACGTCAAATTATGAGCTGGGATGGATTTTCCTGGAGTAATATTCTGAATTTAGGCTCTTAATGCCCACCTAAATTCCATTTTAGGTTCATAACTGGTGTATTGGTCATTACACTGCCCTTCTTTTCCCCTAGCTCTGTGTATAACTTCTTTCATCTTTTCTGCAGGTAAGCTCAGTACAGCAATGACGTGATGACACTTTATGTTCCAAAACAGGTCCACCAAGAGAATTCACTGATAGCTGCTGATTTAATAGCAAAGGAACATTTTGGAGTCTGGTGAAATATGCTTTCCCTTTTGTACTTCATTCTGTTTTACATGCACTGTAATTAAATGATCTTGCAGATAGGGTGTTGCCATTCTCAGAATTCCTAAACCTAATCACAGGAGGCAAAGCAGGCTGTCCCAGACACTGCCTATCAGATGACCTGTCCCTTTATCATGTCAAATCAATGCACAGTAGTCCAGAAATAGAACGACCTAGGACAGATGATTAATGATTACAACTTGTAAGATAAAGTATACACGAAGAAATTCCACAGAAATTCATCCACAGGTGTTCTGCAGATCAAATGAAATGGTCACAAATACTGTACTGCCAGGGAACACCTTCAGGCTTCAAACACGACAAGTCAGTGTGGGGAGGGTATTCTAGACTTGGATATGAGAAAAATGAATCCTTAACAACCAATGACTATGCAGCAGATAAACATTCTGCTGGAGAAGGGAGAAATAAAGTGACTGTTTTCAGGTGTTTTATGAAATTAAGAAGAGTGACAGAAGAACCTCAGTCATCCACACTGATGTAATTTTCTCTTTTGTCTTTAATTTCAACCTTATACCGCAGGATCCTGTTATTTTTTTTTTCTTTGTTTGGTTTGGTTTTCTCTAATGATTAGAAAAGAGGCCTGGATGATTAATTCTTGATCTGCTAACCACCCCCATTCTGATCCACCCCAGGACGCTGTTGGCCATCTTGGCCACAAGGGCCCATTGCTGGCTCATGGTCATCCTGCCATCCACTGGGACCCCCAGGTCCCTTTCTCCTACACTGCTCTCCAAATATATCTAATTATTAAAAAAGATATTGAATTGAAATGCAATTGCATCAAAAACCTTCAGGTAGGACAAAAATCACACAGATAGAAGTGCAATAAATTAACTTGTATTTATCATCTCACAAAGCAAGTGACACATGAGCAGAGGAAGGAAGACTATAAAATATCAGCAATTTGAATAAATTTGCATTCATTTACTGATAACATTAAATGTCACCTAATATCCCACTGCCTCTCACACCATAAACCAAAGCAAAACAAAGGTCTTGAAAACACTGTTTTTAAAAAAAAATAAAATGTGTTTTTTCATAAATGCAAAAAAACCCCTCATGAGTCAATGTCTGCAAAGTTCAGTCAGGCTGCATGTTGCTGACACTTAGATGCTGCTCACAAGAACCACTGTGCAGACCAGACTATTAGAATCATAGATCATTAGGGATTGGAAGGGACCTCGAAAGGTCATCTAGTCCAAATCTCCTGCCACAGCAGGATCACCCAGACCGAGTCATACAGTCAGTCAGAGTTAGAAGGGACCACAGGATCATCCAGTTCCAACTCCCCTGCCATGGCCAGGGACACCCCACCGTAGATCAGGCTGGCCAGAGACTATTAACAGTTTGTCTCCTACAGTTTTCTCTAGATCTCTCACAAGGCAGGGGGCTATGCTTTTAGCTAATATCAATTAGCGTGCCTCAGTTGAGATAACAGAGAGTCTAGGTCCAAGTGTGAACTACGGTGTGTTTCTAAGCATTGATCACCTTTTCAAAAATTCTAAGATGTAGTTTTGTAAGTTTTGAAGCTTCAGAAGTTGCAAAGCTGCAGTGCTTTGGGGCTCCAATTACTAATATACTGCAAAAATTATGCCTCGAGTAGCTGGTGCAAGAAATCCATTCGGTCTTTCAAATATGGTATTTAAAATATTTCACAAGGTTCTGTTATTTACAAATATTGTATTATTTTAACTAGGAGAAGACCTACCAATGACATCAATTCATAGTGGTAGCGCGTAGGTGTGTGTCCAGTGACTGAATACAGAGTGCAATTTGTCTGAATTGTTTTTCTGCTGTAATGACACTGCTACTCAGGAGACATTAGTGCTTGACTAGGTTTAATTGAACAAAAGAAACTATGTCAACAGCCTTGGGAAAAACATTCTAATGAGAAACGAGCAAGTATTTAAACAAGGTTGCCTGCGTACCAACAATAAAATGAAAATAGATAAGGCATAACACAACTGCACGGGAGTAAGATATGAAGACAGAAAAGACTGTGCAACAACACTCCAGAACAGACAAAATATTAAAATATTCTGAGAACCTCATCTTTTTAGATGTGTGTCAAGGTTAGAAACCACTACTGTGGCTGCGCGTGTCAGACACCACACTGTGACAAGGGATGGGTTTTTTATGATTCCCTTTCGTCCCAAGGGAAACGATACTCTTACATCCTTTGTCTCAGCTTGTGAATTCGTCAGGTTGACACATTTTTGCCCATGTCTTGCCTCTAAAATTAAAGTGAGGAGCTGCTGAGAGCCAACTGGCCTTTAGCTGACATTACTCAAGCTTCTTTTACTGAAGAAAAGATATTTCTGGTGACAAGAACCTATCAGATCAACCTGAATTCTGCTTCTGGCCAGCTGTGTAACTGGGTGACCATTTCAATTGTCTATTTCTCCTCCTGACTATGGCCTTGTTTATTTAAATTGTGGATCCTCAAGATGGGGCCACAGACAGCTTCACAACCTCTGAAAGCCAGGCCCAGCATATTACTTAGTTTCAGTGTTTTGCAATATCAATGAAAAAAAAGTTGTATAGTTATTTGAATATTTGGAAGGGGGTAGTTTTTTAACCAGTTTTTAAAAAGTGCTTTCAGGTAAAAGGTTTTTGTCTCCTAAGTTGCATTTTCAACAGTGTCAGAGCACTATTCTTGCTGGAAACGTCCCTCCAGGTTGCCTTCTGTCTGCCTCACTCTGTCGGAAGATCCAGGATAAATTCTTTATCATTGCTATTGAGTCACTCAACCACATTAACAACCCAAAGCCAAATCCTCTTGGGCATTAGGACTACAAACAAAGCATCATCTACTGGAGAAAATAAACAGACCAGAAACACACAAGAAAGTGATATGTACCAACAGCCTTTGAATATGGCAGGTCAGTCAAAGGTCAAAAATAGTTCATATAGCAGTATAAACCACAGACCCAAAGTCAGGGTTGCCGTGAGGTTACAGCAGACCTGCAGATACTAGAAGAGCTGAAAAAGCATGGACATTCTCCCAAAATGGTATCTCCATCACCCTTTCTCACTCTGTGGATATCTAAGCAATTAAGTGATGGCTCAGCATGCCCATTTTAAGAATTCCCGATTATCTCTGGGTAGGTACAGGGTTTGCACTGATCTTTCTTTTGAGCAACATGTCCTAGCAAGAGGCTTCCTTGCCCACTGCAGGGGACTGAGACATTCATCTTCTGTTTATATCCTGTACTCACTCCTTTTGCAATTGATGAGATTCATCTGATTCCACTGAAAGATCAGTGACTGTATTTTTAGTAGAACAAGGCTAAAACATTGAAATAGAATAGGAACTTATAAAGAATTCAAACAGGGTTCAAGAAGAAAAAAGGGGTGCATTTTCTTCTGCTACAACTGTAATAGAATCTATTCCAGTAAAATAATAAGCACTTACAGTTTAAGTGAAAATACATAAGAAATTCCACTAGGGCTTCTCAGGAACATGACCTAAGCATCTCTAAATGCTCTGTTGAACCAGTTTTTAATTTGAGGTAAAAATGAAAGCGAAGAAAACAATCACATACCAGGGCAGAAACAGAAAACAAGGTAGGAAAGTAAAACATTTAGTTAGCTTCCTATAATTCAGTAAGACACTGCTGTGCATTTTGAAATGCTGACACCTGCATTCCTATTAGTAGCAACTGAATTTTAGATGGGAGCTGCAAATAAACACTGGGCTTCCACAATGATGTACTGCTATCGCAGCATAGGAAATAATCTGCAAGACATAAGATTATAAGAAAAAAATGTAAAAGAGAGAGCAAGAAGAGAAGAAAATGCCAGGAGAGAGCAAAATGCGAAGAAAATGCCATTTTAGAAACAATATTGAGAATATAAATCAGTTTGCATGCTGTTTTCTTACTCCTGCCTTAATACAGTCTTGCTTGTATGTATTTAAGAACAGTCATCTTAGAGAATTCTTCTAGGTTAAAGAGGGATAGTGGAAGGATACTCTTCATACACCCATAATATATCTACCTGGTAATTTATTTGTCAGACTAACTGACAAATCTAACTGACTTCAGATTCAAAGCAAAATTACAACACTTTGTGCAACACAAACCTAAGACATTTTTTGTCAAAAACAGCTGCACCCGTGTAAACACCTCAGAGAAGAGAAACTGGAAACAGAAGACTGAAAGTGATGTGCCAGAAGTCATCCAAGACCATAACAGGGAACAGTACTTACTGCCAAGGGACAAAGGCAGCAGCTTGGTCTATCCTCAAGCAAAAAAAAAATTGGGAACAGTCTTCCCTGAGGAGGGAAGACTTCCCTGAGGATTCCTTCTCAAAGCCCTACTGCAAGTGGGCTCCTCTGAAGCCTTTCCCAAGATGGACCAAGTACTCTGGCTGCACACTTGAATGGGTAGCAAACAAATGGCACATGTTTGAGGAGAAAAACACAGAACCTCCACTTTAAACAGTCCTTAACTGTTTGTGGCTTAGCTAATAATAACAGTGGATGGAACTAGAATTTGAATTTGTCATTTCTTTACAGGTTCAAGTTATGCTCTGCAGTGACCAAGACATTTCAGGATGTTCAGTCCAAAGAGGTTAAAATTTTGCAGTTCTGGGAGAATAGGTTGGTTGGATATCTCTGGAAAACCTGTCAGAAGGAAGTTAGCTTTCATGAAGCCTCAGAAGGAAGTTAGCTTTTATAAAGCCCACGCTAATACACTTCACTCTCAGCCTCCCACATTACAAAAAAACATTGAGCTAAGACATCACTCGGCCCATCTGCCTCTCCTACCTCCCAAACATGCTTCCCTTGTGTTTGAACGGTCCGCATTTCACTCAGTGAACAGCAGCTAATAATAATGTTTGCAGAACAAGGGAAAGTTTGATGTGTGTAAAAAGAAGTATCTTTTCTCTTGTAAACTTTAAAGAAAAGCACAAACAAAGATATTCTACAAAGGAAAAAAGCATGCCATCTAGCATGCAGTTCAGCACACAACGGCCTCTAAATACAGCATGTGAAATGATAAAGGCTTGGTACTTCTGCACCTTATCCCTGACATCAAAGTCCACTGACAACCTAGGGCTTTGTGACTGGCCTTATTTGGCATTTATTACCTCTGTGATACTTAATGTGCTTTGCACTGAATGTACACAGATCTATCTGTTCTTTCTGTTTCCTATTAGCAGAGGTGTAACGTCACTGCGTTAGAATGCTGTTGCAGAGAATAAACTCATCACCACCCTGAAAACAAAAAAAACATAGAGACTAGGAAATATAAAAGAAAAGAAAACCCACATGCTCAACTGGAGAGTAAAAAGTTCTAAAGTTCCCTAAAAAAATACAAATTTTGGCCATGTATGTGTAACTTGGCAAGTCAGTGTCCCAAATGCAAAATATAAGGGCTTCAGCCCAAGAAGTACAAGAATGTTTGAAACAGCCACTGACATGTTCAATAGCGGAGATATGCTTCAAAGAAAATTCAGAGTGAATTCTTCGGTGAAGGAGACTCCACAACCCCCCTGGGCAGCCTGTTCCAGTGCTCCATCACCCTCACTGGCCCTCACTGGGAAGACACTCCTTCTCATATTTGTATGGAACCTCCTATGTTCCAGCTTACAACCACTGCCCCTGTCCTATCACTAGATGATACTGAGAAGAACCTGGCTCCATCCTCTGGACACCCACCTTTCATGTATTTATAAACAATAATGGGTCACCCCTTAGTCTTCTTTTTTTCAAACTAAAAAGACCCAGCTCCCTCAGCCTTTCCTCATAAGGGAGGTGCTTCACTTCCTTTATCATCCTCGTTGCTCTACGCTGGACTCTCTCCAGCAGCTATGTGTCCTTCTTGAACTGAGGACCCAGAACTGGACACAATATTCCAGGTGTGATCTCACCAGGGCAGAGTAGAGGGGGAAAAGAACCTCTCTTGATCTGCTAACCACCCCCCTTCTGATCCACCCCAGGATGCTGTTGGCCCTCTTGACCACAGGGGCACATTGCTGGCTCATAGTCATCCTGCTGTCCACTGGGACCCCCACATCCCTTTCTCCTACACTGCTCTCCAACAGGTCAGTCCCCAGCCTATACTGGTACCTGAGGTTGTTGCCCAGATGCAAGACTCTACACTTACCCTTGTTATATTTCATTAAAATTTTCATTAAAGGAATTTTAAAATTAATTTTCATTAAATCATCAAAGAGTGGTGCAAATTTTCAGCTCTCTTATAAACATCATTGCCTTAATGAATATTGCAACTCTAAATTTCAGAGGAATAATTCTTTTAAACAAAAAACAAATACACTTGGCAGAGAAAGATGTGTTTGGAGTAATCAGAATAGTGAGACAAAACCAATCATTTTGGTTGACCAATGGCCTGAACTGACAGGAATGAGCAGAAGCATGATTTGACCTAATTCAAGACCCTTTCTGCTGAAGAACACGAGTTGAAGATTTAAGAAAACACATTTTCTGGTACTAAAAGATCATGAAACAATCATGGAAAACTAGCAAATTATTTCTGTTTCGTAATGAGAAGATGTGAAATAATCTCTGTGAAATAAAAAAAGATTGTTTTCTGTTTCTCTGAACAAGACCAGTGAGTAAAGATTCAAAGAAATTTGATGATTTCTTCCTTGAAATCTTATTGCAAATGTTAATTACAAATGGCTCAGGGAGAAGATCAGCTTCACATTCATGGGAAATGTGCTAGCAGGTCCAGTCTGCTTGGAAGTGTTTTGATATTTACTGAAATTCTGTAATTTTCAGTTACTTTTTTAGTCCTTCCCCAGACATGAACTGAACTATTACTTCAAACAAAGAGATAGTCAATTAGCAACACTGAGTCTTACACAGAGCTTGGTCCAAGCCCATTACAGACCTCCCAAGTTTTTGTTCCTGAACACACCAGGCTCCACACGCGGGGTCGTGTGAACAGTTACATCTCCCACATCAGGGCACTTTCAGAGGGCGGGCAGACCATGCTGGCCAAGAGCTGAAGCCAAGGTCTTCTGCAAGGAAGACTGCTTTCCAGAGAGTGCTCCTAAGCTCTTCCTGGTCTCTGATCTGCAAGCTCATTTTCCTAGTGCAGGAGGACAGTAAGCAAATCCTGGCACACATGTCACTCCAGAAGCAGAAAAGGCACACAGCATGGAAGGAATTGATGTGAGTGCAACCATGTAAGTGAGTCTTCTGTAAGAAGAACATGACTTCTCAGGTATAGTATTAATGGCAATAGAAAAATGATAGATAAAACAGAAATGCAAGAGCAAATATTTTCGTTAGGTCAGGGAGACAGTGAACAGAGGCACATTTTGTTGAACAAGATATCAAACAAGGACCCTAAAGCCAGGCAGAAGAAGTAAGTCTGACAAAGGACTGAGTGCAGACAGAACGAATGCTGGCCTTGAAACTTGTGTTTACCAGCAGCAAACAAACTCTTGATTTTATTGAGTGTCTCCCTATCAGGGTAACTGACTGAGCCATAAAAATAAGCCAGGTAATAACGAAGTTATAGCTAACGTTTCTCAGTACAAATGTTTCACAGAGGCTTCATTTGTTCCCCAGCACTGCATAGGGAAATTGTAAGTAGTGGCTAGATCATAGGATCATAGGATGTTAGAGGTTTAGATACATATATATGTCTTTATGGACTCATAATATACATGTATCTGTTACAAGTAGGGTTCACTTGTATACAGCTAGACCTGTAGGTCTAATAGTAGGTCTAATAGTAGATGTAATTAATTTGTTAAAGCCATAGGAAGTATTCAGCTTTCTAAGTAGAGTAACCCTAAGCAGGCTTACTGAATATCGATAACTGCTTAACAGTAAATCTAGCTATGAGACAATGCAAGCATCCAAACAACAAAAAATTACGTGTGGCAATTAGTTAATATGGTAAAAAAAAATGCTTATAGTGTAAAAAAAGTATAGAAAAGAGGACCTACAAATAATAAAATGCACGCACTATTGCATTTGATAAATAAATCTTTTATCTCTCAAAATTATTTCCTTCCCCCTCCAGGACAGCACATAGACTTACAGCTGGTGTCCAGGAAGAGCTCTAAACCTGCTTGCTACACATGTGCAGGGAAAAATCAATGGAAGGGACTAGCTTAAATTCTGGAGGTTTTTCATCTTGAGTAGGAATGGCCTGCTTGACCACATTGAAGTACATGTCTGTGACTGGATCAGCTGCTTTGGCACGAAACTTCGGATTGTTTCTTTTGAATTTCACTTAGGAGGGGAATAGGATGTGAAGTTTTTATGTGGATACACCACTCACTTATTTTTAGTAGGTTCTATAAAGAAATCTAGTGGAAGGCAAGAAACTGTACCATTACCTCCAAAGGTTATGCTGTCAGCCTTCTCACATGCCACTTTGAGAATTAGATTTACAAATTCAGATAATGTATGAAAGCAGTTTAAAAAATAGTAGCCATCGTTTACCCTGCAGCAGGTAATAATCACAGGCAGTAACATCTCCAAGGATCCCAAACCACTTTAAGCCTTAAAACATGGTCTGCAGAAGGGTGAACACAGTACAGACAACAAATCTCTCAGTAGCCCTCAAGCTGTAGGTTAAAGGGAATGGCTCTTCACCCCATACAGTAAGCAACACTCAGCTTGGGGGTAAGTGTAAAAGTGACATTCAAGCCAAACTAAGTCACACACAAAAATCAGAAGCTCATATTTTACACTTATATACAGTCTCACACTCTATATCTGAGTCTTCAAGCTGTAGTAACCTGACTTCCACTTAATGTTTCACCTAAAGGACAGAATCTCCAACAGCACAAACCCATCAAACTTTGTTCTGGCTGTACAGATTTAGGGATGGTCAACCCCTGATTCAAGGGCTAAACTGCAGCAGCAGCTGGGTGTGCCTGGGTCCAGATCCAGTCCCAATTAACTCCATAGCCTCAAGAGCTGGCAGGAACCTTGTGTGAACCAGAACAGCTGCAAAACCTAGGTGGAGCAATGTCTCAAGCGTCTGTAATGCACATTAATTTGTTAAGCGTGGAAAAATACACTGTGCAATATTTACAGTTAAAAACCTAGCAAAGCTATGTTTTGACATTGAAGACAGAGTTTTGTAGCTTTTGAGTGTCTACTTGGAATCTTGTCAATAATACTGATCCTCTACCTATGCAGATCTTGATTCATAAAGGTACGCAGGTATGAAGACTTGGAAAACCTTGGCTAATGCTTTCATCAGCATGGGCCAATGTTGAAAAAATTCATTTCAGAGATTGGTCTTCTTGATGAACACTAATTACCTGGAAAATTACTTAGGAAATGCATATGATACAAATAAGCAAAAGGGGGGATTTTTTTCCCAGAAAGAAAAAAATAATGTGAAAAGGTGAATGCCTTCCATGTCAATGGACTAGTTTTAACATGCTAATGCTCTGCATATTAAGATTTTCCTCATTTGCTCTTTCTTACTGCTTGGATTTGTAAGAGATATATTGGCTGCATAGCACTGAGGGTAAAATGTGTGTTCATATGGTGACAGTGCAGCAGATTATCAATAAGCAGAACTTTGAGCAGAGGCTTGTTTACATGTTATAACCTGGGCACTTGGACACAGCTTTCCATTTCTTTGGCATGAACCAAACCAGTCTGCTGCTTCTACACTCAAATAAAACTTACATCCTCAGAAGGTCAGAAGCCTGAGAAATCATCCTTGAAAAATGTAGTTTCCTTGAAAACCTTTTAAGATCATTCTTTGGAAACAATGATGACAGAGAAGCAGCATATTTGTTGTTATTTACTGCTCCTTCATAAGGGACAACTCAACCAAAAATAGCATGTCAAGCATCCATACCTACCAAGCACAGCAAGACCACAATCATCTTGAAAACACTGTTATTTTTCAGAGTCAGCAAAAAAAGACAAGCAAAAGGAAAACTCCCCAAAGAAAGTAAGAAGTCTGTTGTTGTTCACTTCACTGCATTGTAAATATGTTCTGCATTTGTGTGTTGAACGTCTTTAAAACTTAACCAATACTGACCAATATAATTAATGCCTATATGAGTTTTTCCTGACATGAGCATGTAACTGACCAAAGCTGTGTTCCCTAGTGGTAAAATCAAGCATAAAATTCCCCATAGATACAGATAATCTAATCGTCACCTGCCAATCCTCACTGATAGTCACAGCACTTGTTAATTAACTACGCAAGAAAGGTCAAGGAAGGAGGCATCGGAAATGAGATTCCTGTGGTGAGGTCCTTGGTTTGACCAAAACAACTTACATCTGGACAAAATTAGCACTCATACTGTATGGTCTTTGAACTCTGAAAGAGTGGCTAAAGTGGCTTGGATGCAAACATATGTATGTGTGTATATATATAAACACAGACACACACGACTCAAAAAGACTGCCAACCAAGTTTTCTGTAGGGCCAATCACCAAGACAAAGAGAATTTGTGTCACATCTGTTAACGTTATGTTTAGTACTTCAACCACAGACAGAGAAAAAGCACATAATGTGATTAAGTGGAAGACGCATACGTGGAAAAATAAAAGGAAAAAAGGACACTGTCATCTTTGAGGGCAAGTTAAACAGTGAGGAGAGCTTTCAGATGTAAAACACATGGCTAAGGCTTGTAATTTACAATACAAGAATCTGAAAATGTAAAGAATCTCATTACACCAGCCAGGTTAAACATTTAAATTCCAACATGGAAAATTATTCTGTTGCTAGTTTTCTTCAGAGCTTTGACTTCTGTTAACACCCAAAACCCCATCTTGACTCAGAACTGTTAGCACTGCATATGTGAAGAGAACAAATTTAAGTATTCTGTTCAAAGCAGCCTTCCACCATTTCCACTATTACTCTCTCATTGATTTTAAAATTTGTTGGTTAACAAGGCCTATAACTTTAATTAAACTCTAAATATAAAAGACCCTGTATCCGATATCAGTGGAATAAAGCCAGAACAGTTTAACTTTACCGCAGAACTGGCATGGTTTCATAGTAACTTTATATAGCTTTCTAATTCCAAAATTTAGGTTTGCAACTAGCAAAAGACTTACTGTTAAAAAGCTTGGCCACAGTTGTCACTCCTCATGAAAGTGTGCAAAGGAAGGACATATGCGACACGTGCTCAGATTTCTTGTTTCCATACCCTTTCTTCAAAATATTCTTGCAAAATATGCCACCAACAGCGTTATGCCAAGTGCCTTAAGGGTCACACTGGGCTTGCTTCACAGGACTACAATGATTATATCATGGTGGTGTTGACATGCAGCCATGTCCAAACAGCTGCTAAAGAGATGACAGGATACCATCTGTCAGGAGAAACCATGCCCAGCTGCTGTCTAATCTGAAGATAACTCTGCTGACACGATGCAGATGGCATGAAAAGCTTCATTACCAGGTTAGTTAACCAAGCTGAAAAAACCCAATGTTACAATAGCAAAAGACTTTCTACACTCTAACAAAGAGGCTGGAAGAAAATGGTGTTCACGCCGCGACACAGCAGAAGACACTACAATCCACAGACAGAATATGAAAGCTAAGAAACTAAAAGATCTGACAGTGCCTGCAGTAAGGCTGCTAACATGTGCTGCCAGAACACTTTGCTCTCAGCAAACAGACCATGCCTGTCTTCTAAGTTCATCTAACTCTAAGGTCCTCCACGACAAAGGGCCATGTCATGGAGGTCTGAGTGAGTCCCTCTGTCCAGGCAGCTGCCAGCAGAAGCCTCCGGCTTTGGCAAAAGGAGCAAAAATTGATTCCGCTGACAGAACAGATCTCACCCAAAAAGCAACAGAGAACCATTCCCACTGGTAGGTTCTTCACCCAGGTGAGCAAGAAAAAGGGGTTTGTTTTTGGTTACATCAGCTTTCTCCTTCTTACTGTCAAATTGAATTTAATTTTCTTCATCACTCTGCCTATTAAGAAAATTGGTAGCAACTTCAAGAACTTCAAAGAGCACAGGAGCTGATACTAATAAATCCACTGCTTCTACTTTTGATGTTTCCAAAGAAAAATGCTTCCCGTAAACAAAGAGGTAGTAAAGCACCCCTTTGAATATGTTTGTAGCTTTACACTACTATGATCTTGCTTTCTTTGTGATTCATATTGCAAGTCTGCTGATTGGAATAAATAATAGAGATCTCACTGCTGTAATGTAAAAAGTATGAGAGGAATTTTCCATCCAAAAGGTTTAGTAATACAACGCACTTTCAGTAAGATTTGTTCTGTCAGGCCATAATTGCTTCTGAGAGACCCACCCCAGTATTTCTAGTCAAAAAGATAATGTCATTCCATTTACACAGGCATACAGTGTAATGTATTCAACAAATACGTGTGGTCCTGTAGTCTCTGCCAAAATTCATAAAATAAAGAAGATAGGAAGCGATGACAAATGCAGAAAAGGAACTTTGCTTTAATCATGCACTTAGTTTACAATTAGCAAATGCAGTAACTCCATTTAAGGTTACAAACCGAGGACGCAGATCTCAAAGGAGAGGGCAGCTAGAAAAGAAGCTGCATGAGTAATGCCTTTATGCTTTTTCAATTTTTTAAAGAAAAAGTTTTAAATGCAAGGAATTCAGGGACAGTGTCAAAACAGTTGCTCTACAATTACAGAATTTTTTAGAACACCTTCCCTAAATTCTAATTTGGTAGCTTTATAGGAAATACTAATTAAACTAAGTGCAAAGTGTACCCCTCTTCAATACACTCTGTACAGCTTCTGTGCACGAGTACACAAGAAGTTGCATGACTAGTGATCAGCAAAGTGAGGGTTTAGTAGCTGGAATTCCCTTTAGATGTTTGTGTAAAGCATAATTAGGTATGCCTTAAGATGCAAGTAAATAATGTGGGGTATGTCATTATGTTCTGATAGTTATACTGTTTTTAAAAGCATATAACCCCTCTGGAAGTGCAACGCTGGTACCCTGTTGCATTGGAGGTGTTTAAGGCCGGGCTGGATGAGGCTCTGGCCAGCCTGATCTAGGGTGGGGTGTCCCTGCCCGTGGTAGGGGAGTTGGAACTGGATGATCCTGCGGTCCCTTCTAACCCTGACTGACTCTATGACTTGGTCTAGGTGACTCTGCTGTGGCTGGGGGATTGGACTAGATGATCTTTCAAGATCCTTTCCCATCCCTAATGATTCTATGAAGTCTTGATTATGAGCTCTTCTGTGGACTGTGCTGACCCAGACTTTGCATTACCAAATCCTTGTTGAGGTGACTCATACTGAGTCCAGGCATACACAATAATAAGTTCTTGTTCTGTCTTACACACCTACAGTTGCCACAATACCTGTCACCTTTGTAATTGTCTTTATTCTTATAGCCTACCCGTGCTGTAGCACGGATACTCATCCACTGATGTGAAATGACAGGCAGAGAGCTAAGGTACTTGCTACTTGCTCAAAGTATCAAAGCAAAGCTGTTAAGCACTAGGGAGGTGAACATCCATTTAGAGGAGGCACCACAGCTGCTTGGTCAGTCTTGTGCCAAAATTCATCCAGACAAAACTCACAGAAATGTAATTTTGCTTCCTTAAACATTACAGCCTTCATGAAGGTATGTCACACGTTCAGAGAAGCAAAAGGAGGGAGCTGTATTTAAAGGAGTCAATATAGTCTTTCTTGAATTTGGACAATTGAGATGACCTGCCTGTGCCTGCAAAGCTTTTGGTGCTTTAAAAGCACGATTAAAATTCCAAGTATTGTTATGATTGCTACCATTCAAGTTTTGGAGTCAGCAGAACAGGTCTGAATATCTTACAAACAACCATTGTCTTGAAATTCTTTACATACTTTTGTAGTGTAGGGTGGATAAATCCCTGAACATGTAAAGGTTTGTTTCAGCCTCCTTTACCACAACTGGAAAATTTTCAGCTACTTGAGGGAAGATACATTTTTTATTTTCCAAAAGAGTGTTTTCTTGTTGTGGACCATAGAATAAACTTTTCACTATGTTCTTCATAAAAGCTAGAACCACTGTTTCATTCACATACCAAATGCATGCTGCTAGAGCTACAAGTCTCAGTGAAAGCTCTTCTTTTGCTTCTAACAACAAACTCCACCAGGAGTGAGAAATGACACTGCATTTGCTGCAGCACAGACCAGACAGGAACTGTTGTTGTCTCTATAAGGTCCTAAGACAAGAGTGAAAAGTTGCCAGTAGCCATTCCTTTTCTATTTCCTTTTGGTGTTTTTTTTTGTCTCTGCATTTACAAAGAAGCAGCAGCTCCAAGAACAACTCTCTGGCAGGATGCTGTACATGCTGACTTGGAAACTCATCTCTGATTCTAATCCAAACCAGCAGGCTGTGAAGAAAACCATAGTCTCTCAAGAGCAGCAAACATTTTTCTCCCCCACATCAGTCTACTGAGGCATTGTGTCATCAAAGATTTTATTGTCTCAGCAGGTGGGGGTTATGTACCTCACAGATACCAACTTTTCCAATTACCAGTCAAAGCCCTGGGGTTTTTTAAAGGGATTTTTTTTTAAAATAGATGATTTGAAAAACATTCTGTATGGTTACAGAGCTGTGTCATCCCATGTAGACAGCAGAGGATCAGTGCGGAAGACCAGGAGCACATTGGCCCTAGCAGCTATATTTTATAAAGTTTTCCTTCTGTAACTATAGAACAGTTATGCACACAAATGTTGAAGACAGATCTCAGTAAACAAACTGTAATTAAAACAAATTATGAATATTTAAGGTCACTGCCACCATCTAGTAAATTAGATTCAAATACATCAAATACAACCAGAAGATCAGCCCTGTGTCTGTGTGTGCCCTTTGCAGAATGTCCATCCACATCCTGCATTACTGCCAAGTAGTCTTCCCTTCCAAAATACTATGTTGATTTATTAGGTATCACGTTGGTAGACTTCAGCACATCTTTCTGCACTTAAAAGCCAACAAGACAGAAGACATCTCCTGTCCTGTCCTGTCCCCAAGTCTATAGTGTGTGGCATGTTTTGATAGTTACGCTGTTTTTGAAAGCATTAACCCCTCTGGAAGTGCAACGCTTCTACCCTGTTGCATTTCCAGTGCAACAGCCATTTCTGACACACACTAGAAATCTTTAATTCCTGATGGGGAAACCTGGTGTTCCTGAAACACAGGAAAGGGCTGTGACATCAAAAGTGATGCTGCCTAAACAGCTGAACACTCTCAATACAGAGGCTCCTTATAGTGTCTGTCTTTTCCTACATATGAGGAACATCAGACTAGCACCTACATTCAGAATTGCAAACCTCATGCTCTTTAGAGATGCACACAAAACCCAGTTCCAGGGACACCTCCTGAAATCAAACCATATGTAAAAGTAATAATGTTGTAAGATGTAGAGACCTTTGGAGTCACCATAGCAGTTTCAGATGGTCAAACGAATATGTTTCCCCTACGTCCCTAATATTTAATCATGGAAATATTAAGTGATTTTACATCTGGAATCCCACCAGCAAGTAGATACTGTATGCATTCAGCACATGATTAATTATTCTCATTCCTTGTGAGAGTATGTGATAAGAAATGCTAACAGGCACACATATGAAGGAAAGGTTGACCTTCACAAAAATGTGATTGATGAATAAAAAACCATTTAGAAATTGTACTGAGGATGTCTTCTGCAGATCCATCAGTAGTTTTAACTCACTAATGTCTTAACAAGACACAGCAGTTTTAACTCACTAATGTCTTAACAAGACACAGCATTTACTTTACACTTCTACTAGTTAAACCCATCTTGTTATTACTCGTTCCCTGTGGCCTTTAATTTTCTTTATCTGCATAATAGCTCACATCAATCCAACACAACAAATGCATCGAGCTCCCAGTTCTGCTTACCTCAGGTGTGACGAGTAAAACATTTGTGTGGAACCTCAACTAAAAAGTAAAACCCAACTACAAACCACCAACAAACCCAAGTCTTGACCTCAGCCAGAAGCTACCACATTCTTTAAGTTCTTCCTTGAAAAAAAATGTTACTGCCCAATAAGGGATGATGACTCATCCTGGCTCACCCGTCCAGCTTCATCGGTGATTCATTCACTTCCCTGCATCTTTGTGGGGATATTACTAATTCAGACCGATCTTAGCCTAAAAAGTTACAGATGAGTGCAGTGACACTTCCCTACACACTAATATATTTTCTGTGTACATGAATTAAGTTGGCTAAAAGCCTCCTGTAATATTTATCTTCAAATTAAGCTGGCCCTGTCCTTGGTCAGAAGGGTCACTTAGGCACAATCTGCAAACATAAAGAAGTCGTATTCAAGCAGCTGGCAAATACCAGCCCAACTTCTATGCCCTTTAAGGACAGACTCACTGATATGAGTAATTCATTTTTTTCTGTTGTATGTCCATGAGTTTGATGCAATTGTGTGGTCTAATTTTACACACCGTGCAATGGAGATATGGCCTGTTCCGGAAACTTCCGTAGTAACATTCCTCACAGTCACTACTGACTGCTGACTCCTTGTAGATGTAAAACCCTCTCTGTATATACAGACTAGACTAGCAGTGGAAGACTTTTCTGGTTGTTGTTCTAGCTAGACAGCAGTTGCAATAATCACATGTAAGGCTGAAAGGGGCAACACAAAATTAAGCTGTCTCTTTTTGCACTTCTCAGACTGAAAATGTGATCAATCCACTTAATTGATTGTACACTTTACAGAAAAGCTTCACCCTGAAGCAGAATGAGGCTATTAATTTACTCATTTGTAGAATACTGAAAACATACTGGGTAGAATCCAAAATCTGATAACCTTACTCACATTAAGAAGGAGTGTGGAATCCACAGGGTTTCATGAATCTCAGCTTAGCCAGGGTGAATTTTTTTATTTCTTTATGGCTTTTTAACATTTTAGCAGCTGGTCTTTAAATCTACTGCCCTTTCTTGCTCTCCTGCCTTGTGTCAGCCCTGCTACTGTATCTGCCCTAGTGTCTGCATTTTCCCTTCTCCCTTGGGGTGCTGCTATCTGCTGCAGCCATACTCGCAGCCTTTGCCTAATGTGTTTGGAGAGCCTACAAGTCTGGACTATGCTCCACACTGCACCTCAATTCCAATATCGAAGGTGAACTTGTGCACTGTTACAAATGCATATGCAGGAGTTCAATACTTCATTTATTATTGATGACCAAAGCTGCTGAAGCAGCAGCAAGCGGCAATTAAAGGTGAGCAAACACTTGAGACCACAAAGAACACTCTAATGCACAAAATCAAGTTACAAAACCACAAAACAAATAGAACTGCCACGGCAAAACTGATGGGCAATAATAGTGGGAGTGCTGTTTCAATTTAGATTTTCCTTTCCACTATACATGGTTCATTCCCATAGCTCAGGTTGCATTTTCTTTGGGCCTATCTCACAGCTCTGTTTGAATTTCTGGCTCAGTCAAAGTTAGAACATGGAGCATCCCCAGAGGGATTCCAGAAAAGTTAACAGATATCTTCCGTACAGGAAACTCAGCACAGTAGGATGTGGAAAATAAAATGGGGGGAAAATATGAAAGCGGAATGATAAATGTGAGAAATGTCATACCTCTAGTATCATACACCACAACGCAAATGATGGCATCACTCATAGAGTGACAGAATCATGGAATCCTAGACAGCTTTGGCTTGAAGAGATTTTGCAAGAAAAGTGAATCTTGAAGCCATTTTTAATTCATTAGAAATCTCTCTCTTTTATTTCCACTTAAGCTAGTGGTGAAATACTGTTCAATTTTATGTATCTTAGTAGGTTTAGATTGGCTCATTTTAACTTTGAAAATGGATTCATTAGAGCCAAAAATTAGAACCACATTTTTGGAGGATACATTAAGACAACACTTCATTTGTACGTTTGTGCATCAAAGACCAACATCTCCTATAAAACTACTGAAGACATAAGAGTTTCATTAAAAGTTAAGAATTCCTGACAGTTACTTGATTAGTTTATATTTCAGCAAAGGCAAGAAATGCATGTTTTATTTATTTTACCACTCACATGGAAGCTACTGTAAAGGACCAAGTGAAAACAGAGGGGCTGAGTAGGTAATGGCTGTTACGCCATTCCGCTAGGTGCAGGAAGGATCAATATATGAAGACAGGCTTACAACACTTCTTCCTGATAAAGGTATAATTCTGTAGAGACTATCACTCTTATTTTTCCAACACAGTCTGTTTAAGCCTGCACCGCTGAAGTTTCACCTACAAATCCATACTATAAATTAAGTCAGTAGCTCCCTGTTTTGTCCTCCAGGGATGTGGGAAATGACTGGCAACGTCTGTGACTGTAAAAGTTTTGAAGGCTGTTCCCACACTATGAGACTTCTCCTTTCCAGGCTGAACAAAACCAATTATTTCAAGCTTTCCTTGCAGGTCATATCTTTTATAATTCTTGTCAGTGCTGTCACTGTCCTCAGACTCTCATCTCTTTGCCTACATCTTTGCTAAGTGCAGTGACCAAACCCTAAAAGGGACATTTCCATTAATTTATCTGACACACTCGTGTTATTACTCATTCACTTTGCGAGGCAGGACACCTAACTCCAGTTCTGTGACTGTGCTGCCCAATTTTCTTTTATTTTTCATGTGACTATTTGCTTTCTTCTCCCAAGCTGCATACACAGATTGTAGTTCTCATTATTGAAGTTCAACTTACTGATTTCAGATAATTTTTAAATCCAGTGAGACTACTTTGAGTTCTGACCATATCCACCAAAAATGAAACTCCTCTCAGTGTGATGTCGTGTTCAAATGTGGAAGTTCTGTGCCACCAGCCAAACTGCAGCTGAAAATACTGAATAGAAATAGATTCCAGGCAGACACTACACAATCACACTAGACAAGTCTTTCCAGTTTGACAGCAAAACAATATTCTTAAGTTATTTTCCACCCACTAAGCACATATATTAAATTAATCTAGTCCTTAATTCCATAGCTTGCTTTAATGAATATGAAATGAGACAATGTTAAGCCAAGCTACCACAGACACAGTTCCTCAGCTGCATCAAAACAGACACTGTATTATAGAGGGAATTTGGATCAGGCTACATTCATTACACATTCATATTTGATTCTATTCACCTCAATACTCTTCCAAAGCATTTAATCTTACCAGAAAGATATTGATGTACTAGAGTGGGTCCAAAGGAGAGCAACGAGGCCGGTGAAGGGACTAAAGAGAAAGAAGAGGCTGAAGGAGCTGGGGTTGTTTAGGCTGGAGAAGAGCGGACTCAGTGGGGACCTCATCACTCTCTATAACTACCTGAAGGGACTTTCCTTGTAGGCAGGTGGGGGTCAGGTTCTTCTCCCGGGCAACTAGCAACAGGATGAGAGAGTAGGGCCTGAAGCTGTGCCACAGGAGGTTTAGGTTGGATATTAGGAAGCTCTTCCTCGCAGAAAGGGTAGTCAGTCTTTGGAATGGACTTCCCAGGGAGGTGGTGGAGTCACCATCCCCAGAGGTGTTTAAGGACAGACTAGATGTGGCCCTTAGTGTCTTGGTCTCGGTTGTGCTGATGATAGGTCATAGGCTGGGCTACATGATCTTAGAGGTTTTTTCCAGGCTAGTGATTCAGTGATTGTGTAATACAGCAACTGGGTTAATTTTGAAGGGTTTGGAGCCAGTGTTACTGACAGGTCTGTATTTTTAAAGTCGCTTTGCAAGAAGCATGCTCACCTTTGCTGGTGCACCATGCTTTGACCCACTTCTTGGACATTACCACGCTCCAAGGACTCTTGGAAAAAACTGACTAATGCTGTGCTTGACTATTAAGAAAAGACGTAACCTATCATGATTTAAAATGAAGACATAAGTCTACAGTGTTAATTATTATTGTTGCATTAGTGTCAGGTAGAACTTTCCCAACGGAGCACTGTGGTTGGGTGCAGCATGGAAATAGCCAGGAATGATTCCCAGCAAACTCACTGGATGCAGGTGCCCTGTTTTGGAGACAAAGGTAATTTTTAGTTGAGACCTGGGGGGTTTCATGTCCCAGAGCACTAGTAACCAGGAAAGTTCCAAGAAAGCTGTAATTGCCAGCACAAATACAGCCTTTGGACTCCAGGATTCCTTACACTTTCTTTAAGTTTCTCTAGTATAAATGTAATTGGCCTCTGACACTTCAAAATGTCTAGCTTGAGTACATATCCTTTAACTTGTATTACAATCAGTGTTTCCTCTCTCAAGACTAAACTGTTAAAGCTTGTAACCACAATATATTTATTTGTTCTCTTGTAAGTCAGCAACAGATTTGTGCTTTTCTTTTGCATTTCTTATGCACATCAGGACATGCAGGATGAAAAAAATCTTCGCATTACTTCCATAATTAAGAATTGTTCTTACATTAAATTGTTAACCTGCTCTAATGTATCACTTCTGAATACAGATGGTTCATCCATTCATCATTCAATCATCAAATAATAACCAGTGTTTCTAGGTCAAAGGTGGGTTTTAGTGGACCTTTTTGTTAAATCATACATTTCAAAACAGCTTTGTATTATAATAAATGCTCCTATTTCAGTTTGCTTAAAAGCAGTGCAGGGTCCTTTGATACTGCCATTCATTTACACTCTTGGTCAATTTATTTGGAGACCTTTCCTAAAACAGAGCTAAACAGCTTTTTCTATGAGTTTAATAGCCAGAAGTGAACCCTGTACCAGAGTTGTATGCAAATTCTAGATTATACAAAGGTTATTAAATACTTTTGTTACAAACTGCTTAACTGAAATTGGTTTGGGCTAAACTTTTTCATTTTGGCTGTCTGCCTTGGGCTGAAACTCTGGAAATTTTCATTTATACATGTCCACTTTTCTAAAAAGAGAGGTTTTGGACAACAACTCTTCTTGGCCATGCTAGCTAGTAAATAACTTCTCATATAAAAGGCTTGAGCATCCCTTTAATGATTGTTCTTAAATTTTACAAGGAAATTTCCCCTTCTATCTTCTTGAAAAAGCACCCATGCATGCCCAAAATGTGTACTTTTGAGAAAGGATATTTGGTCTGTGCCAGCAGAGATGTTTTCCACCCTAGATTGAAAGCTGCATGTCAGGCCAAGATGTCAGACCAAAAAAACTTGTGTCAGATTAATCCTTTCCGCAAACTCAGTTTTATACTCTTTCTACCTTTCCAGCATGAGATCTGGCACTACATGGAGTCAATACCTTCAATCTAGCACAATAGCTGACATCAGCCTACAGTCAAAAGTGACTTTACTCTAGGCTTGGTGTTTTGACAAACCTATAACACAGTCCCTTCAGCCAGCCAGCATGGATTTATGCTAGGAATTACCCCAAAGCATATGTAGGACCCTGTACTTGGATTTGTTGAACCTCCTGCAGTTTGCACCGGCCCAATTCTCAAGCCTGTCAAGGTCCCTCTGAACGGCCTATCTTCCCTCCAGCTGGTCAACCACAGCACTCAGCAAATTTGCTGAGGGTGCCCTGAATGCCTCTGTTAAATGATGTCATTGAACTCTCTCAGTACATGGAATATGGAATAGCCTTGAAGTAATTAAATATTTATTTCCACAGTGATAGGAAGTATTCTACATTGATGATAATTTCTTAAATACCTCTGGAGTTTTTCAGTACTGCTCAGTGTCGTAAAAGAGTGCTTCTAGAAACGTTAACCACTATTAGGATATGTCTGTTAACTTATAGATGGAGAACTTCATTTAAGAAGAACTGATGTATGCAACTAAAGACACAAAGATATATTTCACTATAGACTTTACTATTGCATAGCACTTTGCACAACTAGTTGTACGCTACTTACTATCAAGTCTTGAGTTTAAATATTTGTCACTTCTGCAAACAAAAATCTTGTCCTTGCTGAAAGTATTTCATGACAAGCTTAATTGACTAGTCTAGCATTTTGAATGAAAGCTGTAGAGCAGGCAAGAAGAGGACACAATTTCCTCAGAAACATTAGTTATTGTTTTTTCTCTTCTACTTTGTACCTTCTGCCAGTAAATTGCACTAGAGAGCCATAGCCAGGAATTGTATCTTGATTAATTCCAAAGATGGAGGTAGCCTACAAAAAAACTGCTCTGTAATTTCACAACACGTGATCACAAAGATGAGTTAAATATGGGCTGGCTAGTTTCTACTCTTTTAGTGAGTGACTTTGTCATTTAATAATGCTCTCTTCACATGGCTGGGTTTTAGAAGAGTTTTATGATGAGTCTAATTCTCACCCGTGCTCACTCATCATTTCTATTTCCAGGCTGATGTGAAGGGGGAGCTCTGTGAATAGCTGACCTAATATACTAAAAGGCTTCACATTTCACAAGCTCTTATGCTTTCTGATCTTTGGTAATATCATTTGTCAGGTTTTCACATTTTATCCCATCTGGGATCCTATCAGAAAATGCCGATGGGCTCCCTCTGAGGTGAGAGCCTCCACAGTAACATTTAGGTCATGGGAATCTTTCAACCGACTTCAAGAGACAGTGGAGAAGATTTTAGAGTGGAGCAGAATTTAGAAAGATGCAAAAGGTATGTTTTTTTCTGTATTTCACAAGGCTACAGATCACTGTTCAGACAACAGGCAACACAGTAGTGCCTACACCTAACCACAATATCAGGTTTAGTGTGCCAGGCTGATGTGTGCCTGTCATTCTTGACCTACTCATACATTGCAAGAGAGATTTTACAGCTCAGAGCTAAGGTAACCAAAACCTTTGAAGTAGGTTATAAACATACATAGTGCACAAATAACCTTGTGGTTTTGTTTCTTGCTAGAGGAAATTTTCAGTGTACTTATAATGTCCTTTGATGCTCCCTGCAAATTTGCAAGCAAGAGGCCACATGTCCTTTCGATGAAACTTCAGTTGTAAATCTATGTAAAACAAGCTGCTGGAAGAGCTTGGAATAAACAAACAGAAAGAGCTACATGTCTATCACCAAAACTCAGCTCAGTTAAACTCTGAATGCTCAACAGGGCAAGCTTTGGCTCCCACAAATCACAAAGAGTTGTTTAAACAGCTCTTTTTAACCAGTTATTTAAACTAAGAGCACCATGTCTGAACAGGAGATTAAGATAGACACTGGTTATGTGTTTCAGCGCTTTTTAAACAAACCCCCACAAGAAATGCACATTAGAACTAAACAGACACAATTAGAAATGACATCCCTTTCTCTTGCACACATTCTCAGCCATTTCTAGAGCTAAACTCTAATTTAATGTGTGGATCTGAAACATTCAGACATGTAATTTTATCCTAAAAATTGGAAAAGGACTGGACAGGACTGTCTCCAAACCTCCTGGATTAGATGAAAACAAGAGGAAACTTGTCCTGAAAAGGCATTGACAGAAATGAGAAGCAGGTAAAATGAGATAGGTACTACATGCTAAGTGAGTATCTAAATAGGTGATAGCTTAACCTGGAAGTCTGGACATCTTGTTGATCCCTGTTCCTGACTGTGACCAACAAACAAATAATCCTGTTTCACTTAATGAACTTGTATTTTCTGTCCCAAAGCCCTCTCAAGTCCTTGCTAACTAGAATACTTACTCCAGGTGAAAAAATGAGATTGTTGTAAGCAAGAGAAAGAAACAAGACTCTGAGTATTGCCATCTAGCATACGACAAGAAAGAAAAACTGTATACATTCCTTTAACAACCTACAAGTCTGCAGTTTATTTTGTACTTGGCACCGAAGACTGCTTTCCACTGCTCAGAGAGAGGCAGCGATACACTGTACTGGAAGTCACTAGGGTATGATGTATTAACCGCAGGGACTGAGAAATGCCTTCCATGGAGCAAACAAGCACTGTGAGTAGCTTGGTAATGGCACACAGCATAAACATAGTTTGTTTCAACTGACTTTGATCCATCTGACCTGCCATCAACATTCTCCACAACAAACCACAGAAAATATCAAGGCAAGATTCTCTTAAGAATGCCCATTTTTTTGAGGCCTTTCACTTAGGGTTCCTCTTTACAAAGCACACATTAAACCCAGGTCCTGTTCACCCAGGTATTTTGTAAAAGTATATTTGGTTTCCAAACACATATTTACAGCTTTGGTTTTCTTCAGATTTCTTCTAGCTTATCCAAGTCCAAAGGGGTTGATGCCTGTGCACGAGTGAGACCTCCCTTTAAACTCTGCTGTCTGATAGGATAATGCCAGTCTTTATTCTAAACATGAGAAAACGTCTTGCAGAACAAACAAATAATGAACCAGTGTACGCTGAATGTATTTATTCCTTGTTAGGATCGCAGGTAGCAACTATAGATAGCTGCTCATCAGGGAACAAATTACCATTTTGATTAGCTTTTTCAAACATCCATCTTTTGCTGCCCCAAACATTCGAACGAGACTAGGCAACCCTTTCATCTAAATGAGTTGCTGTTGCACAGCCTACCATTAGCTTATATTAACCTGCTGCTGTAAGCATCCATTACCACAGCCTGGTAGTGACATATTGATTTTCAAGCTGGAACTACTTCCCTTGAGACTAGAGAGCATATGGCTGTTTGTTAGACCTGCTGGGTGTAACATGTTCATGACTGAAAAGGAAAGAGATGGGAAAAGTATGTGTGACTCTGTGACTTTTTTTAATGATTACAGTTCTTAGTAACTGCCTTCTTTTTTTTAGACCAAATGAGTTCAGACTGGGTCTTCCACTGTGTTTACTACACAGATACAAAGCCATGAACACTTCAGCTATCATTAATGGTGAAATCAAGGTGAAACTATTAGATTTGAAGCTAAAACACAGTATTGAAAGGCGGCACCACGGTCTAACATATATGACTGAGATCATAATTAAACACCTGTTGTACAAAGCCTGGACAGACAGATGGACAGTCACCCAATCTGTAAGTTTTTCTGTTAAATGCTTAACGGGCTTTATGCTAGAACATAAAGAAAGCTGTTTGAGCTGACACTGCACAGTGTCTACCTCAAAAGAGCTACGGGAGTAGAATATAACAAAAACTATTTTTCAAAGGAAATTCCAACTTTTCCTCATAAAATGCCTCCACTCATGCATTAGATCAGTATTTGGTGTATCCAAATTTCTGTTTTGTCGTGTAACAAGTCAGATTTATTCAAACTTTAGGATGGACATGTAAAATAAATTATATTAAGCGGCAAAGTTAAACATTTCAGAGAGATTTCAACTCAGGCACTCCAGAAAAGCTGCGTCAAACTCTTTAACCTCTCAGCTTTTGGCACATTGATGAGACACAATTCCCTCCCTGAACACACTCATAAATTTCTGTATATGCTGAACAGTAAGTGGTGTGCTGCTCATGGAAGATACCCAAAACATGGAAAGAAAGTAAAAACTTAAAATACTGAGGTGAATGCTCAGGAAGCAATATCTACAAATTGTAGACTAAAGGAAAAGCTGTCATTCAAGCTGTTATGCCATGCATTGGCTCCATGGATGCAAGCTTCAGTGTTCTCAGATATGTGCATTGGAGCTTTACTATCTAGTGAAATAGTGCTCACTTACAGGGCTTTATTATCTAGTGAAATAGTGCTCACTTACAGGGTTCAAAGAAGTATGACCAACTCTAAAATCACTGCAAAGAGAAAAAGCAAAAGTATCAGTTATAACCAGGCAGAAGATGCAAAGGACTTGTTCCTACATGGTAGATCCATGGAGTGTAGTTCATGGAGTGTACATGTGGACTGCAGTCCTTGAAGTCCCAGTTCAGACGATCACACAATCAGAAAAACATTTAGAATTTAGCTGCTTTAGCAATGATTTAGTCCAATAAGTTATTACTAATTCTGCTTTAGTAATGATTTAGTACAATAAGTTATTACTGTAAAGTGACCTCTGAATCAAAGTCCCCTGTATGGCTACTGTAGGGAAGTGGCTCTTTTTCCATCCCTCAATTTAGATATGCAGCAAAGGAGATTCTTACAGTAAACTGCTTTGCTTCAGTACTCAACTGGGGTTTTTTGGCTATTTTTTTTTTTTAAATGAAGTGGCCTGGTAACAGCCTGAGGCAGTTAAAACCATTTTTAACCAGACTCCCCAAATATTTTCACTGCTGTGTTCCAGCAAGCCTTTGTTCTTGCTTATGCTGGAAAACAGAATAAATCAGCAAAAAGAAAAATGCTGCCACTTACATTTTAGATAGCTAAATATTAGCTACAAAATAAAAATACATATATTGGATGTATTTATGTATGGGCAGGCAGACCACAAATCCCTACCTTCTAAATCCAATATGCTTTAGAAGCACTCTGCTCCAGGCAGAGTTCATTATAAGCGTTCAACAGCTGCAGAATCAAAACAGTGCATTACATTGTTTTAATGATTTTTTAGTGACTTAATGATTTCTGAGTTTCCACTTCATGGGAAAGCAAAGCAAAAACAGCAAAAGCAGTACCCAGTACCAGAGAGGCAGAGCAGTAAAAAATTCAGTAAAGGAGAAACACAACAAGCCCTTTGCAGGTGCATGGGAGGAGAGGCAAAAACCCCTGTTCAGCGAAGACAGCAGGCACTGTGTTGTTCCTCACAACTCTCTCCCCCATAAATCTTCACAAAATACTCTTGTAATACCAAATCATAAGACAGTTATGTTTCTGGACTGTTACATGAATGTTAAATCCCCTGAGAAGCAAATGAGTCCCTCGTGCAAAATACTTAGGAGTATTACAGAAAGAAAGGAAAGTTTTATTCATTTTGAACACAACATAATCATAGAATCATAGAATCATTAGGGATTGGAAAGGACCTTGAAAGATCATCTAGTGCAACCCCCCTGCAACAGCAGGATCACCCTTGGAAGCTAGTAAGTGGTCCACTGAGGTTGACAAAGTTAGACTTAATGAAAGACTAACCAAAGGTTTTTCATTACTCCTTTTCTGAAAATAAATAAGAAAGAAAATATTCTTTCAGAACTCTCCTGTTCTGCTCATTCTGTTTTCCCTGCACTGTCATTCCCTAGTCCTTATCACACACTCTCCTTTATTGGAAATTTGGAAGTATTTTAAGCACTTGTAACAAATGGTGAGTCTCTAATGAGCAGAACTCACTCCTGGCCATGAGGCAACTGAAACAAACTCACCTACAGCTGTAAGCTAGATCCACTTAAATTCACCTAAAGACTGCCAAACTAAGTTTTATTAACACTGTCAGACCACTGGGTTAGAAATCAAGCACTCAATGCCTTCTGAGCTGTTCTTAACTACTTCTGGCATATCTTTAACTGTAAAGTTCAGAGACTTCCAAAAATACACCACATAAGACACAGCTGCCTGCTGGCAGTGGCATCTCTGCCTGGAAAGGCTGCTCTGCACCATGCTGTGGGCACGGGGGGACAGCCATGACCCTGCACTGGCTCGCAGTGCAGCTCTGTCATCTGGGCAAAAAGTCAGGAGAGATCAGTCCTGGCATCGGCAGTGACACAGTGGAGTGCCTCGTGAAGTCCTTCCCTGCCACTTTGCCAGCGGGAAGCCAAACGGCTTTCACAGGGCCATGAACAGTAGGCAGGGATGGTCACATTCACTGCCCCAGTAAAATCCAATCCCCTGTTCAGACCTGGGTGTATGTACAGTGTAAGAATCACAGGATCAAAGCAGCTTCAGGAAAATTGACCATTGTAGCTGGTGGTACAGAATTACACAGAATTCAATATTTAAGTTTTGAAAGAAATAATGGAGAGAGGTGGGAGAGAAAACTACATAAAATGTAACCAAAGATTAACACGACTGATTTCTCTTATTTTCACTTCTGATGTCTAATGCACATAGAAAAGTGATAGTAGAGTCTTGTTTTCCTACAAGTCTTATGGATCCTGATGCCATTTCTGTAGCTTATTCAGTGCCTCTCCCATGTAGAGCCTCCTGATACGCTTAGTGTTGCACAACATTCTCGTCCAGGTTTCTTGGCTTTTACGCAAAAACTCTTCACAGTAGGTAATGAAAAACTGCTTTAACACCCAAACACAAAATTCCAATAATTCAAATGAAAACTTAAGCATTTTGGATTTTATTTCATACTTGTTCTACTGCTTCTTCCAATTTTTTCATACCTTCAAGGAAGCAGTAAAGCTAATGGGCTCAAAAGGTGCAGCCTACATTCAATTACTCTACTTAAAGAACATCAGCATCAAATTAATTAAGCACCATTAATTAAACGCCCTTCCTTATTGCATACCTAAACAACTCTGCACATTAAACCTGCCTGCTGCATGGCACACACAGACATCTAACCATAAAGAAAGCAAATGAATAAACCAGAAATTCTTCTTATTCCGCATATGCCATATAACTGATTTTACAGCCCTTTGAAGCTCTTGCAAGTTAAAACTGCCCTCTGGCAACTTATGCACCTAAAGTGAAAAAAAAAAAATCAGTCCATGTAAGTCTTAATTTATTTTGTTATTTTGATTTACCTGGGTCCTATTTTGCAAAGACACATTTGCTAGAAAAATAACTTCTTAAGCATTAGAGAAAACACAGGGTTTTCCCGAGCATCATGATGAGTCTTTCTTGGTTTCTATTGTTCTTTAACAAAAGCCTATTCAATCCAGCCAGGCACTTGTTTCTCTCTACCCCTTTTAACTCCAGCTCAAAGAACTGTGGATCACTAGAACATTTTCTTCTTTAAGCTGCAAATTCCTCAGCGATGCAACGACTATTTTGTTACACAGTAAACAACAGGCATAAGGAGATGATTTTATATGGATATTGCACAACAGCGGTAAAGGCTCGACTGTTGAACTGCATTTACATCTCCTTTCCATCACCACCTTCTTTTCAGGGCAAGCACAGGATGAGTGAATGCGGAGGCTGCTTTTTTCTGGAGTACTCCTTAATGCTCCAAAGAGGCCAAGGAGGCAGCACATTTCTTAGTTGTGTAATAAGCTGTGTTGGCACTGGTGACAATTGTCTGAGTAAACAATATTACACCAAGCCGGAGGCTCACACCAAACTTAAGACCTAAATATACTTGTCAGTGAAGTACAAGTCTGTTCAGAGCACAATTCTACAGTACCAAGTCAAAATCTTGCCTTTGATGGAATCCTCAGCAGAATGCACCCATATACAGGAAGAATGTACATAGAAAGGGTTCAAAGTTGGCAGCAAGCCTCTACTACAAACACACCTAATTAAACCTGCTTTCAGCGTAACATCTCAATGTTGGTAGCAATACTGACCTCAGTCACAGAGTGACAAACGTAACTGGTTCCATCATAAAGCCTCTATCTGAGTATTACAAAACCGTACCTCTCTGCTTCTTTGACTGCATACACCAACCACAGCAAACTGCTTTGACATCGAAAAGTGATGTAAGAAGAGATGGGGAGAAAAAATCCCCCAGATGGAAGATGTCTGACGCAGGTTTATTGCCTGCTTTTATCATCAACCCTACTTAGTATCGTCTCTTCCACTACACCTGCCAAGGTAGTCCCGTCTCAGGCATCAGTAAGGAAGTTTACTCAAGTGACCTTCATGTGTGTTACTACAGGTATCATCTCCTTTTGTAGGTCAACCCTCAGATTTCCATCTTTGGTCAAACAGTGTAAAATCTGGGATGAATAAGCCTGAAAACCTCTGGAATGCCATATCTTCTAACTGATGCTTCTGTCCTACCGCACATGTGGTCTTTGGAGGGCAAGAATAGATATGTGCCTGAATTTATCATAAAGCTGAGAGTGCAGCTCTACACATTTGTGCAGCTGATGAGTCAGTAACAAAATGACAAGCTTCAGGAAACTGCATGCACATAAGCATGTAATAGAGTTGTCAGAGTCTTGGCTCTATTACTTCATTAGTACTATGTTATTGCTGATATGTTCGTGTGCCAAGGGACTTGGCTTCCTGTACTTTCACTATTCCAAATCTAATACCTTAATGCACAATTAGGAAGGTGATGCATATTCGCTGACTTCAAGGGAGTTAGTCTGGATTTGCAGATATTGAATTATCATTAGAACAATGGAAGCATGGGCACCTGCAAGACATAAATTAAAAATGCACTGAATTGTACTTAGCATTACTTTGAACCCTACCTGGAAGAACTCCACCCCAGAACAGCTCTCTATGGATTAATGAATTCCTTTTGTTAACATCTTCAGTTTTCTTAAGGTGAGGGAAAACTGGCACAAGCCTGGAACACTGTACGTAGTCAAGAGACTGAAGAGACTGATTTATAAAGAAAGAAGATCAAGACAACACGACCAAACAAACAAATCAAAGCACACACAGCTAGGCCAAAAAATGATTGGAAAGCAACACAACAACACCTCCTCTGTGCTAAGACAGGATAGGATTAGGATGGTGCACAAAAGTGTAATTCACTGTTACAAAATAGAAAACAAAGGCTCGTAGTTAGAAAATAATTCTTCTTCCTGGAATAACAGCTCAGAAAAATGTTTCTGTGCTTAAGACATTCATTACTGAACAAGAGAAAGCACTACAAAAATGTGCTGGAGCAAACACTTTTTCACTAGAATGAGGTGGATTAGAGTAGCTAAATATTTCTAGTATTTCAGATCTATACAGTTCCTACATTTATAAGACATGTCATTTCATTAGGGCTGGATTTAAATATTGATTAGGTCTGTTCCTTAAGACAGAGGTCTCACAATGCCATTCAGTGACTGTGTGTATATATACACACGCACACAAAGGGACAGAAACGTGTGTGCCCATGTGTACATATTAGGAAAAGAGTCACGCACAGATATCTAGGTTCCTACCTGAGGCAAAAACAATCTTGAATATGTATCTATCGTGTTGCTCAAGGGAACGAGACATAAAAGCTCCAAAACCCAAGCAAAGCTAATGACACAGAGCCAAGTTCTCTGCTAGCATAATTTCATTAGAAGCAAATGCAGCTTCCCCCACATTCATCGCTGAGAAGGCTCTTGGAATGGTGAGGGAAGAAGAGGGAGTTGGCCTAAGTATGCGGTTTCAGACTGTACTTTTCACTGTCAGCACAAACTGTAATTGCAACACAGGGTGACATGTATTAACTAGGCACTTCAGAATTAGCTTGTAAGTGTGTGTTACCTTGCATTTCACAATGTTCAAACTGGTGTCTTCAGGATTGTTCTGACACTAGTATCGACTACGGAGTGTACCTTACATTGAAGAAGCACACGATTTTCAATGTGACTCTTGTTTTACTTGTTACCCCTTTATTTCTGTAAAAAAACTAAACAAACCAAAGCCACTGTGTCCATCATCTTATAGTTGCTTTCAGTGCAGTAGTTTCCTTCAAGTGATAAAGTAAATTGTGCTCACAAAGCACCAAGCAACAATTTAATTAACCTTATCAAAGTCTTAAAAGAGATATATTCACCAGGGCTTAAATCCATTCCAGAACACAGCTCTGTACGTCTGTGTGCAGCATTTGGGGATCCTGAGCATATAAGAGATTACAGATTTCCAAGCACAGGAGCATCTTCTGGCAACACAGGCAACTTTAACTCAGTTTTGGCATCTGTGAGAGAACCTAAAGCCAGGCCAAAGTGTTAGCAACCCTCCAAAATTAGATGTTTCCCAACATCCAGCTTTGAAGATGCAATACCACAGCTAATCTGTGAGCCACTCAAGTGGCTAACAACCCCCCTAAGGAGGCTACAGGAATCATCTGGCGTATGTGCAGAATGGAACAGCGACTGGCTACAGCTCCACACTTTCAGTGTCCCAAAGGCTTTCTCATACGGACTGTGTCTCTGTTTTACAGAGCTACTAGCTACTATAAAATAAAGCTTCAATTATGAAAACAGGAAACCGCAGCTAGGACTCAGATGTAATTTAATGCCCTTTATGCTTCTCAGTCCAGTTAATTCTACATTGTTTTCTGTGTGTCATGGCAATGCTTAAAGAGGAGTGAAAAGTACATTTGATGGCCTTACCTTTTCTCTCCTACTTAGAACAGGTGTTTAAGAACAACGGGCTTGAATTGGATCTTTTGCCTCTTTGCTTCCTAATTAAGATGGAATTTTTTATTATATATAATGCAGAAAAGAGTAATCCTTGCTCAGCTCTTCAAATGTAAACTATGCAAACTGTTCTCTTCAGGGAATGGCTCTTCGTGTGGATTTCAGTGCGATGGCAGTACCTCCCTACATACCTGAATAAAACAACCCAATACCAAAAGTTATGTCCTATTTCTGTTCTCAAAGATGCTCCTGTAGCTACTTGTAAGTGATGTTTGAAGAACCATGATGATTTTGGGCAGCACTTGTTTGCCTTTCTTTGGTTTCCAATCTGAGGTGCCTTCATGAGCTTGACAACAAGAACAGATACCTAAGATAGGCTTTGAATTCCACTCCAGGAGACAGTCACATAATGATTTTGCAAGACATTTCAGCACATTGTTCCTCTGTTGTATTAGCCCTCACTTTGTAACATTTGCATGCAGTCACTGTCTAGTAAGTTGTGCATTCCAGCATATAACATATAGCAAGCAGCATCCCTCACTGCTAAATTCTCTCTTGAAGCTCATCCAATACATTAATAAACACTTCTCAGGCATTAATGTTAGAGATCTTTGTACATAATTGTGCCACTGGATATTAGCTGCATGCAGTTTGCTAATGCAGTGAGAACAACTTAAGTTCTCAAATCACAGCTCATCAACTACCACAGGTATCTGCAATGATCCATCCTTTATCTTTGATCTAGAAAGGCCTGGTGTGCAACTTCGAAGATGCTTCAGCGTGACTTAAACATTGCTACAGAAAGCTAATCCAATCTGCCTGGCCATTAAACACATTCATTCTTTTTGCTTTTAAGCTGAGCTACTAGTTGTATCTACAAATACTCAGAACATACTATTTTTCTTGATCTTGTTTCTTGCTCTAAGGTAAATACTTTATAGGCATATTTTTGTTTATTGAATGAGAGATATGTGTGCTTCTGCTGGATACTTAAATGCATTTAAGACATGGTATGTGGCTACCAGGCTTATATGGTACCAGACTCTGAGAAGTGGCTGTATTTCTACTCGGTGGTTAATAGCACAAAAGAACCATTGGAACCTCACTCTAGCCTTTATTGTTGGCTTCAGTAAAACAAACCCTAATTCCTTATTTGTCAAATTACTATCCGTTACACTTTGCACTTTCCTTAAGCTTTACTTTCTTAATGAAGTTTAATCTGCTCCTGGCTCGAAGCAAAAGAGCACTGTGTTTTCATGTGTAGGCAGTGTGAATGTGGTTTTGCAGAGAAGGAAGTCTTCTGAATCTTAGGGGCTAAAATCAATGGAAGATGGAAGCCAGCCTATTGCTCTTGTTTTTCCAGCTGTCAAATTTGACTCTAACGAAGTAGATAGTATTTCTTTACAACCTCATTAGGTTTTTTTTTTCTGAGCAAACTCACAATTCGTTCACTGTTCTGTGAACACAATCTCCATAATTTATGCTATTCTTCTGTGAGAAGTACTCCGAACACTTGCGTGCAGAAAAAGGAAGCTTTCAGCAATGTGTTCAAAGGCACAAACGTCTTTTCTACTTTATTTTAGTTTTTAACTTGGATAGAAAACTAGATACGGAAGGCAGCAAATGTGAGTCAAATTGGAGGAGGCAGTAAGTGTGAAGAATTGTGAGGACAACACACATTTTAGCCTGGCAAAATAGTATGCGGGCTCTTAAGTAGCTTAGAAATAAACAATAGATTTTATAGAAAGCAAAGGACATTTGTATTTGTAGAGAACAGAGTTATCCCATCAGTACTCACATGGTTCTCATAACTCGGGTATCTGCAAGTCTCAGAATCACAAATAAATTGTATTTTTCCAACACCTCATGAGTAAAGAGGCAGTATTAGCACAAATGAATATGCATATAATACCACTATTAAGTTCATAAACATTTCTCAGCATCTCATGTTCCTTACGATACCTGATTGAGATTGTTTTCCTTAAAAGAAACTCTGTAGCTGAGTGTTTTGTTCTTTTCATTTTGAAAACTATTAGATCTTGCCTCTGCAAAACCAGACACACACTGGCAAGGTTGGCATTTGTGATTTACTTTTTCCTTTCCTCTGAAGATTTGAGATGCTGGGAGCAGTGGTCTGTTTCAGAATAATCTTACTACTATTAACATAATGGAACAAAGGGTGTTTTAATCAGTAAGGTATGAGACATATTTAATTGACAGTGGGAGAGGCAGTAATGAATTGCTGCTTCCCATCCATCCCTGTAGTATTGCCACTGCCTTACAAACATGATCATTACCACTGCTCTGCTGAAAAAGAGACCATTTCACTTCAGTTCAGAAAATAAGGTGAAATCAATAGTGAAATATTATCTCAATTAGAAAATATTATCAAAAGTGAAAATATTAACTATTGGACAGCACCATTGCAGAGAAAGTCTGTTTCTGTAACCCTGGTCTGAACTTTTAAATGACTGATTTCTTTTTGTGGTAGTTTCTTGACCTGCCTCATTTCGGTTGCTGCCAGCTGTCGTAAGATACCAAAGAACACAAAAACCTTTCATTTGGTTTCCACCAGACAAACCTCAACAAAAAGCCTGGGTGCAGCTGTGTGGGGTAGTGGCTAAAGAGAAAAGGAGGAAGAAACAAACCTGCAAACAACTCTGTTTCCATAAATAACACAGAGTGGCAATTACTGGCGTGGGCAGCAAAGACAGGGCAGCAGCAAACATGTACCCTTGTCATCCCTGCCAAGGCAGCAGCCAAGCCAGTCTTCAGATGCGCAAGTGGCACCCTGTCAATGCTCCCCACTTCCACAGGCTCTGAGACCTCTGAACTGGATAAACAGTTCATGATGACTTTGGGATGTAGAAAAAAATTTAGTCATAGAAACTGATTCTCTCTCTTTTTTTTTTTTCAATTCTACCTTCCATTAAAAAATTTTATATTACAGTTTAAAAACTCATTCAACAATGTTGTGGATCACTGTGTTCATAACTGCACACAGCTGGTTTGGGATGGAGACTGATTAAATGTAGATTTCTAACTTAGATACTGAACCCATTGGAAAATCTCATGATCCAAAGCTCAGTAGCATCACTGGACTTCAGAAGGACTTTTTTTCCCCCTTCAAAATGGTACTTATTTTTAGTTTTTGTTTCGCAAAACCAAACAGAACATGCAAGGCAGAGAAAGACTGCTGCAGTGCAAGCTCTGTGCTGTGGGAAAACCTCTGCAGACCATTCTGAAGTTAAAATGCATCTGCTCAAAGCATATGGAGACATAGACATCAGTACACGTAATTTTTTAAAGTTTTATACCATAACATTTTGTAACCCAATCGTACTTCAATTTGTGAGCGACATACATAAAATTGAACTCAGAATGAAAGCTGGAAGACACAACCCTTCTGCATCACCTTTCTCCTTACGAGTTTCACAGAATCATAGAACCATTATGGATTGGAAGGGACCTCGAAAGATCATCTAGTCCAATCCGCCTGCAACATCAGGATCACCTAGACCAAGTCACACAGGAACCTATCCAGTCGGGTCTTGAATATCTCCAGTGAGGGAGACTCCACAACCCCCCTGGGCAGCCTGTTCCAGTGCTCCGTCACCCTCACCGTGAAGAAGTTCCTTCTCAGGTTGATGTGGAACCTTCTATGTTCCAGCTCACAACCATTGCCCCTCGTCCTATCACTAGATGACACCGAGAATACAGTTTGGCTTGCTTCTTTCTGAGGGCCCATTCAATCTAGAACACCATGGTTGTGCTGGGGAAGCAGTTCTCAGTTCTTGCAAACCCTACTTAACAATAAGTTTGAAAATAATCTACAAAAACCTCAAACAAGAGTCCTTCCCGCATTCTGTTGCCTGTCACTATCTCACCAAAGCCCTCACCATGAGACTATGCCCCCTCCCCTGTGCTCAGTATGAGTGTAGAACTCCTGTTGGATGGGATGTGCACACAGAAGCGGTCTTAATCCTGTAACACCATTTTCATTAATTATGGTCTCCAGGCAGAGCAGCACTAAGTCTGTTATTCCCTTTACCTTGCTTTCATGCTGTTATTTTCACGTGGAGGAGACAAGGAAGAGAAGGTGTGGCAGCTGGGCAAACAGAGGCAGAATATTCTGCTGTGAACTATGACCCCCAAATCCTAAGCAATATTTGTGCAAAAAAGCCATTGCTTTATTCAGGAACAATCCTGTTGGTGTTTTCTATCAATAAAGAAATCACCAAGAGATTTTTTTTTTTATAATTTAATTTAGAAAGAAAACAGTTTTATTTGCTTTAAAAAAAGTCATCTTGTCTAGCCCTTTTATCTTTGGTATTTATCATAGGAGATAACAGCTGCTGAGAGCCTTCAATCACAGAGCTTTTGAAGGCTGATGGAAGCATCAAGCTAATATTTTCAATGGCTCTGGGATCTGAACCCATATCCCCAGGATTAAGGCAGATCAAATGAAAATGAATACCTCCTCACAGACAAATTCCACCTATCCTTTACCACACAGAGAATGAATTTGTCTTCACAAAGTATAGTCTAAAGAAATGAATTGAGATCTTTTCTGTTTTATTACTTGTATACAAGCTGTTTTGCCTCTATGCTGAGGTTACTAAAGCGATACAGTGCTTTGGCTTCCACCAGTGACAAGAGTTAATGCTGAAAATGTACATTAATCTGCAACTGGCAATGGATACACAGGCCTTTCCTTCTAAACTTCTTATATGAACCGAGCTACAGGCAGGAATCAAAAGGTACCCTCAGAATGCTAGAGAGAACCTTCTTTAAAAATTGCTAACAGTTGATATCCAGCCTCAAGAAACACTGAGCAACTGCCATGAGACACAACACTTGTATTTGTTCACACTCTGGGGAAAAATCCCTCCATAGTCGTTTCTAAACCCACTGAGGCAAATAAAACCTTTTTTTCTTCCCCACCTGGACACCAAAACAACTTGGTAGCTATGGACTACATACACAGATAGACACATGGTCCTGATTCTGATCTTGCTCAGCTTTGAAGTTGTTGAATGTTGAGTTTTTGTAATACAGAGTCAGGCATCATATGTGGCGATAAGCCTGGAAAAGGGTGAAGACACGGTGAGCAGTCACTGAAGTGAGCAGCTCACCTTTGGAATGGAATGATCACTTACCAAGACAAAGAACAAATAAAGTCTGGAGCACATGGCACGCACAGACACATGACAGAACTAGGTTTGTTCAATTTTAAGAAACAACGGAAAAGAGGCGATTGTATTGCAGTGCCCTACTCAGACACAACTGGAACACTGACATTAAAGGGTAGGATTTCCAACTTTGGAGTTATTCAAGGCTGAAGTAAGCATGTTTTGGGGCAACCAGATATAATCAGGTGTGCGCTTTAAGCAGCAGAAGTCTCTTCCAACCCACATGATTCTGTGATGTGGAAGATGGGAAAACTGCAGTGGTTTTGTTAAATAATGTCAGTAAGAGAACATTTTTACAAACTTTACTCGCTATATATCTGCCCTACCTCAAAAGACAAACCCAGACCAGAAGCAGACACACACACACACCCCCCTTTCATGGTACGTACTGTAGAAGCCTGTCCTATGTAATATAACACATGTACAGACAAACTTTGGAAACAGACTAGAATCAGGTGTCAGAGTACATAAAGATCTAATATCTGTTCTGAGAGCAAATGTGTATTGTGACATTTAGTCAGAAATGTAACTTATTTAACCTTAATTTTTGTATTCAAGGAGATCAACAGAATTTTTTAAATAAATGAATAACTTATACACCTACACAGCTAGTTGCGTTCTGCACATTCCATCATATTAACAATTTACTCATATTATGAATTAGCTCAGTTCAACATCAAGAAGTCAATCTCTTTTTCTTAAACACAAGAGAAAAAGGAGATCACGTGCAGAAAATACAGGTAGAAAGCTCTGACATTGCTTTATGTGATTGAATGTTGTGCTGCACAGCTAGCATTTCTGCCCTGCCTTAGAAGAGGAATTGTTCTGCAGAGCTGCAGACAGATCCACATTTTTCCCTTCCACATGAGGGGAATCTATTGTATGAAACTGTAAGAAAACAAATTACACAACATATGAGTTTTCAAACTTTGAAACCCACACCTCAGGCATGATAATATTCACTAAGCATTTAAACTGAAATTTCTGATGTCAAACATTTAGAGCTTCCACTGTGGACACAGCCTGCCAGGTCATTTGGGACTTCTTCAGAACTGCTTTATTAGATAAGATGTGCCAGAAACACTGCCAAGATAGATACCAATGTCTTAATACTCACACCTGCTGATCACTGATAAGATCTCAGAACCACAAAGCACGCAGGTTGGAGAGGACATCTGAAGGTTACTGTCACCAAAATCCTGTTCAAAACAAGTCAAGCTACTGAAGTGAGATGGGCTCTCATCTAGCTCAACTTTGAATACCTGAAGTAATGGAGAGTTCACTGCCTCCCTGTACAAACTGCTTCAATGTCTCTCTATGCTCATAGTGAATGACAAAGCCTTGCGACCTAAGCAGAATTTCCTTTGCTGAAACTTGAGACTTTCAGATTTTGTCCATCACTGTGCACTTCTGAGAAAAGTCTGGCTCGGTGCTCTCCCCATCATACATACTGGACAGCCACAAAATGCTCCTTAGTCTTCTCTTCTCCAAGCTGAAGAAGCCCAGCTGTCTAAGCCTCTCCTTATCCTTCACATGCTCCAGCACCCTTTCAACCCACACCCACCATAACAGTTCAGGGGCCCTTCATGTGACTTCAACCATTTCACCAGCACCTCTTATGATGGGAGGGCCCAAACTTGGACACAGCCATCTCTTCCCCTGATGTCTTCACAAACTAAAACAAATAATCGGCCTGACAGCAGAAACCTTTAACATGTAAATGATGCAGTTGGTCAGCCCAACACTCAATTCCTTTGTAGAAAGGAATTTTGCCTCCTTGTTGAGCGTAAAGAGAATACAAATGTGTACTTTCTTCAGCACAAGAAGACCTGCTATCAGATGTGGTCAGCTTCAAAGAGGTGGAGATTACCTCAGGAGCAGATGCTGTGGTTGAATATCCTCATAAAATGTTCCAACTCCTTGTGTTGGTTAATAATCTCCACAAGCCCCCCTGACCTCTTGGTGACGGCTACGTCACCCACTCACCCTCCACAGAGGAATCGTTGCCTTCTTTGAAAGCGCCCTTTGAAGAAAAACTGTCCCACAATCTGCTGTTTCTCTCTCACACGTTTCCACACAGGACTCACACCTATCAACCAAGAGCTAGACCCACTTTGAACAAAACTCATTTTCAGCTGCTCAGCAAACAGGTTGGGGCCATCACAGGCAGAGAGCAGGAAAAATAAGCAAAAGGAACAGTAAACAGTTGAGTGGCCACCTTGTTTATTCAGAGTGCTGTGGTTTATTGATGTTACACACAATCTCAGCTTCAGTTATCTTAGATGTTAGATGTTTTCTCTCACATCCAACCTGATCTGAAAGGGAGGTTTCTCCAGCTGGCTAGGGAAGCTTTCAACAGCCACAAGCAAGCAATAAACCCCTCCCAACACCATTGTCTCCCCACAACCTTAAAGCAAAGGTCCTTCACAGTTACCACACAGAGTGAAAAGAAAAAAAACTAATGTGCTTGCTTGTTGGACAAGTCCAGGCAGACTTTCTTCTGCTCCTTAAGGACAGATAAGGAAGAATGGAGAACACAAGGACAGACTGCCTCATAATCAGCATTTGATGCCTGACCCCAACATCGACACGAAAATCCCAACAATGATACTGATTAAAACACGTAAACTAGAAGCATAAATATATTATTAAAATAATATAACCACAATAATAATAATAAAGATGTATCTCATTGCTGTACCACAGCGCTGGATGTGTCTGGGAAAGTTCTTTGCCAACGACACTCTGAGAATCTGGAATGAAATGTACCTTTTTTGAAATAGCAAATGGAAATTGTCATTATTTGTGGCAGATTCCTATACTTGCAAAAAAATCTAACCCAAAGAAAGGCTGTTTTTTAAAAAAATAGTATTAAATTCTATTAGATTATACACAAACCTAAGACATCTATGTAAATCATCATGGTAGGTACGAAACCTGCCCTAGTATTGATTCAGCTGACACAACCTTCTATAAAACCCTCTTCAGAGGTCCTGCATCAGGGTGGTCTGCTCTCCCCAGCTGCTGGGGAGGTGCTGAATTCCTGTGCTCACCCTTCTCCTCCAGTGCCTGCTTTTATTGAAGTGGACACAGGAGTAGCTTAAACTAGTCCAGTTGCGCACACACACACAGGAAGCAACAATCTAGATTTTTCTCTAGTGCCGTGCTAGTGCTGCATGATCTCACTGCTCATCTTCAGGATACTGGGGAGGCAGGAAGAACTCATGTTGTTCAAGCAAAAGCACCTAGTGCTCATGCAAAGATGGGACCAGATAAAAGCCTGTTGTCTGTTGGACCTGGTTGCTGGGCCAAACCACGTTACCCAACTTCACAAGTCTTCTCCTTGTTTCATTTTCTGAACACTGCTAGTGCAGACAGTGGTCTACCTGACCACAGTTGAAAGTTTTAAATTATTTTTGTAGTGCAGAATTGCCGCTTTGGGACCAGACTTTTTCTGCTGCTTTTGTGAACTTATGAGCAAGTTTACTGGGGATCAGGAAACAGTAAAGAGGGAGTCTGAAGACACATCTAGTAAATAAAAAAGCACAGAGACTTCATTCTTCTCCTACTCTGCTTCTGAAAAATTGTGTTTGAAGAAGTTGTAGATTTGCAAATACTTACAAGAAAAACAAGACTTCTACAGGAGAAAAGAATGGCTAGCACATAGCTCACTTTAAAGGGACTTATCAAAGCTATAAATATTGGAACTTACTACATTAGAGGTAATGGCTTTACAGGCTTATTCATTTTCACATTTTATAGCCACGTATACGCAGCTTTATTTCCCCAACGCAAACCTCAATTAAACACCTCATGAGGGCTTTAAACTCTTGTCTTTGCTGTACATTTTTCTGCACTGGAAAAAAAAAATAAAATGATGGGCATTATTTTCAACAGTGGCAGGAAGTGGGATTTTAGTGGAATCAGCTTAAAAAATTCCAGCTGTGTTCACGTTGAAGCCATCGAAAAGTCTAAGCCTGGGATCAGCTCTCCATGCCAACTAAATCCTTTTCAGGCCTCAAAATTTTTGAAAAAATGCCAAACCACTCCTTGAAAATAACATCTTAATTGGTTGATATTACAAAAACAGAAAGTGCTGCTCTGAAGAAGCAAGTGCTCTCATTTTTGGATGCTAATTTGATACCACGTTTGTAAGAGCACTCAACATATTACCACAGAGACTATCTCAGAAAAGTGCAATGACAGGCATGCAGACTGGTTATATCAGACAAGGAGGAATTTCTGAGAGCTGTAGAATTTAATTGCTTTATGAACTATCCTGTGCAGTTGAAATGCACCAGAAAGGCCAAAGAAGTGTGTGACAGTGCTTGGCCCAAAGAAAACACCATGTTTCATTTGCCATCCAGCTGTGGATCAGTAGCGGACAAGGGAACTGCACTCTTGTCTTCCGAGACCAGTAGCTGTTTGCAGGGAGTTTCTGCATCTGTTTTAGGTTTATGTCTAATGAGAGGTTTGGGATCAAAAAGCAGAAAGTACAGGTGTACGTGCTGATGTATGTAGGATGCGGTGTTTAGAATACACATGCCTCTGCATTAAAAACAAATTACTGCAGGATAATGAACACCTCTGTCCTAGTTCCTTCCCTTCTTTGTTTCCTGTAACAAGATTAATTTTGTTTGTGTATATATCTATCTATCTATCTATCTATCTATAATAACATTTACCTGCTACTACTTCGTTCAAAACTTTGCATTCTTGGTCTGTGACATAACAAGGAAAGAAAATTAATCTCATGGCTCCCAGTCATTGAACTGAGTGAGTGATCAGACACTTGCCTCACTTATTTCCCTTATCCCAGTAAATCTAACTCTGCAGCTCCTTTAAGCCATGAGACTTAGAGATATAGGCTGATTTACACAGATGTTAAAAGAAGTATTTTAACAATTTAATTGATTCTGAGCTGACACAAATTAATTCATTCTGCATAACTTGAAGCTTTTAAAAGAAGTATTTTTCATTAAGAATGGTATGGGGGAATGGTATAAAACAAGAGAAAAAAAATCTATGAAACTACAACAAATTATCAGAAAAACCAATGACTGAGAAAGCCTATTACTCTCCGGGAAGGGTTTACAAATCCTTTTCTTTTCAGTTGCATTTGTAAAGGAATAGAATTATGACATTACAAAGGAAATACTAGAAGGAGACAATAGTTGAGAAAACACACAGTTGAAAGTGAATCTTATTCGGTCACATATTTACAGTGTGACTACAAAGCAAAGTCTTTAATGGCTGAAAATGTTACCCTTAATTAAAGAGTTTGGTTTATGTTTAATTTTGGTTTTAAAAACATAAAATTAACTGCCAAGACACTTTTTTCCATTAAGCAAATTGGCAGTCCAGGGTGATTATGATGTCTCCTCATCCACACTATACATGATTCTGATGAGGCAATCATTTTTCCCAGAACAGTAAGATTAAGTAGAAGAGCTCAAAATCTGGGTATTCATACTGAAGTGTTTCTAACATTGTACTTCACAAAATCATATTTGCATTTGAAATTTGGCTAGAAGTAAAAACTTCTCATAAAAATAGGTCTTTTTATATAAGTATTTTCTTGCAAACCCCAAACAAACAAATGAAAACCAAACTCAGAACTATTCTACTCTTCCCAAGATTACCGACGTCATTAAAAATGCCATATTCTACTTTCCTGAGATGGTGGTCAAATGAAAAACTGAATGCTCAACTGTGAAAGATACTCAAACACCAAATTCAAATCACTGTTTTGATGTTTTGAGGGCATTCACATGCCAGGTCTGAAACTCACTTCCTTTCCCTAACAACACACAAAGTTCTTGTCGCTCCTTGATTGAACTCATTGGAGTTCTGTACTTGGGAAATGCTGTTCCAGAGATTTTTCTATCAGTCAAAATGGTTTGATGGAGGGTTTTAGAAAAATAAGCAGATTTTTTTTCAGATAATTCTGAAATACCATGGTCTAAAGTTTCAAGTAGATAACATCTAAGATTGTAGCAGGACATATCTTCAAAGTATCATATCCCATTTGTATCACTGTTTTGAAATAAAAGTCAATTATTTTAATATCATTAGTTTAAAATATTTATACTATGTTTATGAAAATAATCTGGTATGATCTGGATTATTAACTATGATAATTAGGGAGTCTTTGTAGATCCATTTTTGCGTAACTGACTTGCTGGGTGACAACAGCAGTTGTGAATATCCCAAATAGTACTGGATGTATAAAGGGGCAGGAAACAACCTACATCAGCCTTGCCTATCCAAGAAGCAGGAGACTATTCCTGAAGGAGAAATAGGTAAACTTATAGGCACAAAGATAAAAAAGAACTAAATTCTCTGAAGGGTGTGATGGTGTCCCAGTGCTTTTATGGGAGAGGCAAAACTATCACTCTTTATCTTTCTCTGCTGTAAAACCAGAGTCTTATCTTCAGCAAACCAACAAGCAGGACTTCTGCTTCCAGGAAGAAGCTATATCAATGGCAGATGAGGTAATGATGCTAATGCAACTGCACCAAGTTTGCACTGAATAAGAATAGAGGTATGAAGGGAAGGGAGGAAGGACAGACAGTACAAACCCTCTGTTGATCACCATCATTCACTTCACTACTGGAAGCATGCACATACCATGTGTTGCACAGTTCAGAGCAACACAGAATTACCTAATTCATGCAGGGAATTGAGCATTTCTCACTCTTCCATTGCATCCTGAGAGCACAAACCTGTAACTCGATGAACAGGGGAAAACACACAGCCTTCTTTTAACCTAGTGCCTACTGAGGCCATTGCCATCTGAATGTAAGATGAGATGCGAAGGCACGCTGTGAATCAGCAAGCTGTGTCCCTGTGACAAAGGCCTTGCCCTGAGAAAGACTGCTTCGTCTTTTCAGTCTTCTCAATAACACTGCTTAATGAAAAGTCAGCAGCAGAAAGAACAAAACATACATGTTGAGGAAATGGCCAGTTCAAATGACAGGATAAGGTCTCGGTCTATGTATTTATTCATGACAGGATCTCAGTCAACGCACTTCAATAAAATGAGTAATTATTGTGAGTCACGTCACTAATTACATTCGATACATAAAAAGGCTTGTGCAGTGCCACATAAAGTGCACTGTGAACTCATCCAGTATGGAAGTGGCTCACAGAGGAGCTCTTGTTACTGGTACTCAAACAATCTTGAAAAAGATAGGATATTAGCAATGTCTCGGCCACATTTCCCTCATCACTTTTTTCTTAAACAGAAAAGATGATGTGTTGTCCAGTGATGGCAATATAACAGCCCACTGAACAAGAGTTAACTGTGAAAATAAGCAGATGCAGTGTAATCTTGCATGTAGGAGCTCTACCCATGGAACTTTAGAACGAATACTTAGCTTTGCATAACACTTCCTCTAATATCTGTTAAAAAAATAAGACTTTTTTTTTTTTTTCACAATTTAACTCATAGTCTATTCAAGTAATTCAATTTCTCCACAAATAAAATTTATTGCATTGTGAGAAAAAAACTCCATATATAGAGAAGATAAACTCTAAAAATGACCCCCCCAAAGACTTCCACTTGTTAAACAGTCATTTGTCTTTAAGAAGATCCAAAGTGGTTCTTTTGATCAAATGGGAAACCACCAACTTCACAACTAAAGAGAAGGAATTTTCAGTAGACAGAACTCAGAAGTGACTTAAATGTCTAGATCTCCAGTGCAAGGAGACAATTAAAAGGAAGAATTTTCACATGGTTGTTGTTCAGCACTTTATAAATTGGTATTATTTAAGATCCATGAAGCTGTGAAAGCCACAAAGCAGTGATTTTAGAGAAAATATGACCCACAATTTGATGAAAATTATGCAACTGTATAAACACTCAAGAGACAGCCGTACAAGTTCTGCATATAAACAATATATTCTTATTTTTTTAAATAATGCTTTACATCTACTTCATTTTGCAAGCAATTTTCACCCCATGGACACCACCAAAGATCCAATCAACCATCTGAGCATAAACTGCTGCCTACTAGACTGTCATCAGCACAAAGTCCCCCAAATAATAAATGAACTTTTTATTAACTGTGGTAACATTAACATTACAATGAGGGATTGTTTAAAAACAAGTTGTACTGCTGTTGCTCAAGTGCTCAAAGAAAATGGTTCTCAGTTCCGTTATTTTTCCTTGAGGGTAACCACAGGGGTTGCGTTAAATCTTTTCAAATATGTTGACAGTTGAGCAAGTGCTGCTGCTGCTCTGGTATCATTTTATGCTTTTTAATTGTCCTTACTGAAGCTGACCAATACTTTCTTAAAAGTGCTTTACATGTTGTGGTGATTTTACAACAAAAAGAACAACAAAACCTTCTGCAAATTAGCCAGGATCCACTTCTCATATGGAATTTTCACTGGAGACAATAGGAGAGTCTGCATGTGAAATAATCTGCTTGACCAGATATTTTAGCTAAGAATGCATCACATGTTGGCAGAAAACTATGAAAGTACCACTTGGTTGTGCATCTCCACATAAATTCAAAGCTCAAAGAAGGCTTGTGTTTTTCAAAAATAAGTACTGGAACTGCTTCTACTGATTAAGAACCTGATGTTAAAAAATTATGTCCCAACATCTCAAGGTTGCAACAAACAACTTCAAGAAACTGGAATGAAATTGAAAGTCTGACACTATCCTGAAGTCTAACAACTCCTTTCTTCTTTGCATAATACTCCCACTGATTTGAGAACAGTTTTCTCTCGATAAGGACTGAAGGAAAAAGCTCCCAGTTCTCTGTTCAGGAACAAGGAGTGACAAGGAGGAATGCCTGTAGCTTGAGAAACAGCAGTTATGAGCCTTGGTAGCTCATAAACAGATAAGGTAAGTCTTGTGCTATGAGAATAAAATAAACTGTGGTGCTTTATATTATGATGGGTGATTTTAGCAGATTAAGAACCAGTTTGGGGACAAGAAGCCAGAAGAGGTAAGAGGAGGTAGGATGGTATACTAGTAGTGTGGGCAGATGTGCCCCTCTTTTGCTTCAGCTGCTGCACCCTAAGCTTCACACCTTTGCAATTTCAGAATCAGAAGACACTGGAGCCACCTTTCTTCAATTGCTGCAACTCCAGCACAGCAGTTGTACAAATATTGACAGTTTGAGCCATCACAGTTGAACAGGACAATTAGGTCATGACAGTCATTCCAAGGAAAGCGAGACCCCTTTGTCTGATTCTCCGTAGGCCAAGTGCCATGTGTAGCCACGCATACCTGTGCAAAGCGTGCAGCTCAGCTCCAGCCTAGCCTTTTCTTTCTCCTCAGTAAACGTCCACATGAGGTGCAAAGCAATAAGAATCAGGCCTGGGGTTCTGTGTGGCACTGCAATTTCTAATACATTCAGGGTGCAGACAGCAGTAAGTTTCACACTCACGTCAGATGCACATTTAACAATCTCAACTAAGTCATGAACTACATTTTAATTAGAAAAGGGGCCAGGCTTTTGATTTCAAAAATAGAAATCAGGGTTACAGTCCTTCATCCATTGAAGTTAATTGCAAAATCCCTATTATCAGGCTCTTGAGGTATTACCCAGGCTTACTTTTTAATTACATTTGATTCTTAATGAAGTAGATGGCAAAGAGAAAAGCAGCCCATGATTCAAGCGATTCGCATTTTTATCTTTCCCGATGAACAACAGAATAGGTCAAGATACTTGCTGGATTTTCCCATGAGAAATGCTGTGATGTGAATAAGCTCAATTGACTTGATCCTGAAGGAGCAGGTTAGCTTTGAAAAGCATCACTCATTTTCTCCTGTGTACATTCTACCCCCCAAAACTTATGCAATGCAATTATAGACACCAAGCCAAATTCAGTTCAGAACTTGAAAAATATCATGTAAGTATCCTAAGCTTGAATGATTTGTCTTTATTGTCTAATGTAATTTAAAACATAAGGAGTCCTAATTATAGTTTTATTTTAAATGATGCACTTGAAAAGAATGACAAGTCTCCATAAAAACTGACAACATCTTAGGGTAAGGAGACAGCCAGTAATTCAGTATTTCTACATGATTTAAAAACAGGAGGCTATGAAAAAGCTTGTGCAGAAAGAGCATGTTATCACACTTGGCTAGAGAACAATACAACATTTCACCTTCTCTTATATCAGTATCTACATAAATAAATGAAGATTAATAGAACAGAAATTCATGCTAAAGGTGAGGCCATTGCCTTGCTATACACAATAGCCTACAAAAGCTTCTCACATAGTGAAAGTTGTTTCTTACCATCTGGAAACCAGGCTGAAACATAAAATCCTTGGTTTTAGATTATACAATCTTTAGATTATATAATTTTATACAATCTACTAGTGTCTTTACTTAAGGACACCACTTGTCATATTTAAAATGCAGAATAAATTTATTGTATTACTCTGAAAGACCAAATAAAAGCCAAGGATTTTTTTAAAGGTTGAATGTTGAGATAAATATTAGAGAAAGAGATGTCCACTTTAAGATAGCCAGAGAGTATTGCAGTGCTCTGGTGACTTTCCCCTAACTTTCACTGGGGGTAAAGACTCAGTTTTACCCCTGCTTTAAAAATCAAGGAGAGAACACAGGACATGTGCCAACTGTACATGACACTGTAGAAAGGAGATGTAGTGGCACCCAGCAGAGTTACAGTCAGCAACTGGAGAACTAAGGTTGTATTTGCAGGGCTGGCATGAGTGGCAGAGAGAGCTCTTGGGGCCAAAATACCTCAGCAGACACAGGGCTCACTGTCATGACCCTTTTTAAAGAAAGGGAGGAAAACCTCCTTTCAGAGACAGGCAGAGAAACTAGGGTTTCAATTCACTCAGTCATATTTTTTTCTAACCAAGGTTTGGGATATTTTGCCCGATTGCCACAGTGATTCTGTGGTTTAGACTTGCAGGACACGTATGATGAGCTAAGAAACAAAATGCAAGTTTCTTACATCCATCTCTTGCCCTTTACTACTATTCTTCCCAATTCATGAGGTTAAACAGAAAACCTTCCTGTGTCTTCCCACTTAATGCTCACACAGAGATCAGGGAAAGCCCAGATTACTTCATGGGCCACCACGGGCAAGATGTGGAAATCTGAATCAGGCTGTTCTGTGCAAGTGTGACAAATCTGCTGGTGTGGACACACACCACAGACAAACTGCCTTCTGTGTGAAGTTGCACTGAACAAGTAGGATCTACATTAAATCAGTGTCACTCGAGGCAAGGAAAACAAATTTCCACCTAGTTCTGCATTTGTCAGCTCCTTCTTGAAACACAATTTCTACTATTGCTTCTACTGAAACCATGTCAATTTACACCAATTAAGTACTGCTCCCATAAGTTCAGGGCCTTATACCCTGTACAACATCTTGTAGTTGTTCAGTGTGCTGGTTGGGATTTGTAAAAGGTCTAACTAGGCTGGCCTCCTTAGAGACGCCTCTCACACTCAAGAGCACACAGTTTTGATCATCGTGGTGACTAGCACGTTGAGATGCTTACTAGCTACCATTGTTTTAGAAGTGATCCTTTAAAGACTATTCAGAGCACGCAAAGTATTCCCATGGCAGGACCTGGCAGTTGCCAGGTGTCCCTGTGCTCAGGAACCACATGAGCCACCCTAACGCAAGCAGTGTTGGTGCAGGGAGTAGGAAGCCCTCACACCCAATGATGAAGATACCCAATGCCCTTATAGTTAGTGACAGAAAATTTCTTCTCAAATATCAGCATCTAAGACAGAGATTGATACCAGAAGAATAAGCTACCTCACTATTACACATCACTGTAATAAGCTATTGCTCATCACTTCAGAAGCAAAAGCACCTTTCACTTGACAATAATAACTTTGGTTGTTTGTTTAGAGCATGCAGCATCAGTGATTGCTATGTGCTTGGTATTTTCTAGCATATTGTGCAAAGTGCACAAGGACTGGCATTTTTTTCTAAGGACTCAGTAAGGTAAGCCTTCATGATGCCTGATTTTCAGAGGATAAAGCGTCTCAGCTGGCCACTGAATGAAAGCAACTCAAATAATTAATAATTACTACTATGTAACACATGCCAACAACTTTCTCCCCAAAAAACAAGGATAAGAAACAAAACATTGCGTTGTTAGTAAGCCATAATAACTCTCAAAATAAAGATAAGGTATCATTAATTATGTACAAGTAGTTATAGTAGCAATGAACTTCAGGTAAATCCCAAATTTATGTTTGAAGGTAACTCAGTAAAACAAATCAAAGATAATTGAGGACACAGATCAAAAGGCCAATTTCTACTCAGTTATTGAATTTAAGAGGAAGAAGAAAATGTTCAATCATAACATTTGCTTAAGAGTGTTTATCTTCTTTCTTACCATTGAATGTTAAAAACACCCTTGCTTGAGGCTGTGAAGATCCTTTTACACTGCTAAAGTAAATAAATAGCAACACGTGCAGTGCAAGAAATGCCATGTCTTCAGATGTGCAGCTTAATATCCAAGAAATGAAACCTGAAAGACAGAGATATCACATTACTGTTGCTTTACAACACTGCAGAGCAAAAACACTGCTGCAGAAAGATCTGTGTTAGAAAGCCCTTCCAGCTGAAGCCATAATAAATGATAACATGAAGGAGGCACAGTACTTCTGGTTTTTCTGTATGAAAATGATTTTCCCCAGTGGTCCTCTGTGCTAGCACTAATGAGCACTCTGTCTGTTAGTACAATCCAACAGCCTCAGTTTTCACTAAGGCAGACCGAGGCATTAGGTTTTATTTAAAGTTTATTTAAAGTTTATTTAAACAAGGACAATTCCACCTGCTGGAGAAGTAATTACACTAAATGTCAAGTCAGAGCAAAGCAAGGACAGGAGATAAAGTTTCATGAATAAAAAGCTGGCTGATATTTTTAGATCTCTCTCCTTACCTTACATCATATTTAATCCCCTTCTCATGTTTAGGATTGTTTGGTCTTTTGTTTTAGGGATTTAATTTGATGGGTGGACAGTTTGGGTTGTTGGTTTTCTTTTTCTTCTAATAGTTGAAATCAAAAGTGCTTGGCAATGAGCTTTAAGTTTCAGTAAGTTGAGCTTTCTAGTAGCCCTCTAGATCTTCTTTTAAAGATTAAAACCTTAGAACATATGTCACTAACTTCAAAATCATTGAAACCAAAAGAATTTAAACATGCCTGGAACTATTAGTATTTGTTTTTTTTGGTTTAGCTGCTTCTAAGATACTTACCTGCTCTTGTAGACTTCTACAGAGTACTAAGAATACCTAGTGTTGGAGAGTACAGTACACTGGACACTTCTGCTACTCCTGTGCATCTGCTGAATCTGTATTCATTTTACAGGATTTAGCCGCTGAGCTCCTCAGGGAGCCAGAAAACACCTCAGATTACTTTGCATCTTTTCTTAGGACAGGAAGAGCTTGAGCTCACTGTGTCACTACCACTTGCCTATCAATTTCAATAGATTTTGGACCAGAAACATAAAGCCCAGCAGCCATTAAAAGCATTTAGGAGCATCTATAATGCTTCTAAATGGCATCTCCCCAAAAAACATGAAGCCCAACTTTCATTTCACTTACACGCAGCTCAGTTATGAAAGTGAGAACAAAACACACTCTGATACTAGCCTTGTTCTACTTCCCTGTTTATGTATTTATTTATTTATTTTGCATCAGCAGGTCTTTTACTAGACACCACTAATTGGATTATCATGTGATATATTTGATTCTGTGGTAACTGGATGCACTTTGAAGGATATAAACCCTAGAGCTAGAACATAACATAAAAGGCTGCCTTTCACGAGGAGTTTTGTTGCCTGTGCAATTACCTTGCACTTCTTTACCTCAGCTCTGCTTAGTACTACAGTCCCTCCAGTGGAAGCCACTATTTCTACACACTTGTCCACTTGGTCCCTCCGAGACTCACACCTGTCCTAAAAGAACCAGCTGTAACCACCACTGCACGGGAGGAACCAGCTGTCAGGCTGACTTTAGGTCAAAACCAATTTGGGCTGAATCCACCCTGCTGACCTAGTGGTGAAAGTTCCATATCTCATTATTATGTCTGTCATTCCCCATCTACTCACTGTAAATCATTTAGAAAGTCTTCTCTCTGTGCACAAATTTCATCCTAAGTTGGAACTGAGATGGAGAGTGCAAGAGTGAGCACTCAGCTCTGTAGCCCACACTAACTCCCCTTCTCTGTTTGCTCTGGAGCACCGAGAAATGCAGTAACACCAAGTAATGCTACCAGTCTGCTAATTCAGAAACACCAGTGTCAGAAATTTGCCAGCTACAGATCTGGTCTACAGGAGAAACACATCCATTCTGGCTCAGCTCCAGATTATCTCTAAGGGTCTGTTAACTAATAAAATGACAGTTGCAGTTTTTTGCCAAGAATAATTTTTAAACAGGCTGCGCAGAGTCTAGTATTAATGCTGCTTTGTGGCCTTTAAATTTAAAACCTTGCAACTACCCATGGGATACTGTTTAACTTACCTCTCCTCTAAAACAGAAATGCCACTAAACCCTGATAAAATTTCATTGTCAAGCCAAAACAAACAGCAAATAACACAGAACATGTGATTTAACAGATGCAATGAGATTAGCATTTTACAGTAGTAGCACTATGCTTTCCTTGCAATAGAGAGAATAAGTCAAAGTGGAACAAGTGTGTGGCTTTCTCTCTTCCCTTAAATGATTCTGTAGGAAGTAATAAGAAAACCCTCTGCGTTTCAGCACTCTTTCCCTCCCACTCTCATGCCTCCTGCCATTTCTAGTGCAGTCAGTTACAGGAGTGAAACATTGCTTCATTTCATTGCTCAAACTGCAGATCTTCACTGATAACACAGATCCAAATCTAAGATTCAAATCCTGTGCTGCATGATTTGTACCCAGCTGTTAGACACATAAATAATAAACGCATACGGTGCCAAAAAGGTACCTCTGGGCGTCTAACATGCGAGTTACCTAATGGAAGTAGGTTTAATTTTCATGATTTACATACCTGATAAGTGAACACAAACCCATTGCAGGCTTGCATCTCTGTTCAGGCTTATATCCCAGTTCTGAATTTATCTCAGTAAGTCATGATACTATATTGAGCATGTCCTGTGCACATGATCTCTGCTGACAACACACAAACCCAAAACAGTGCAAGTACTTTTGAAGAATCTTTTAGGATAGACAACAGGCTATGTCTAATTACTTTTCTGTTCCTATACCCCATTCTAAACAAATCAGCAAACCACTACTGAAGTCGAGTAGTGAAGTTTTGCTGCTCTGGAGGTCGCTTTCCACATGTTGTATGGCTTTCGGAAAGTATTCTATAGCAATGCTGTGAAGAGCTGTGCAGGTGTCATCTGCCACATGCCGAGTCCTGCACTTAAATCCTAGAAGGGAAATAATTCAGCAGAAGAAAGGAAAAAGAGAAAGAAGGGGCAAACCCTTACCAAACACAGAGTATGCTAATGTAGAAGATACTGCTTTAACTATCTGTGAACAGCAGGAAAATTCATCCATCAAAAACATTTCATATTTATTATAGCAAAGAAAAAGAACTTTCATGTATGCTTACCCAGCTACTGGAGGGACCAGATTTCTATCCGGTTTCTATCAGTTTATGAACTCCTGCTACCAGAACATTTTAATTCCAAACCTGGCTCATTGTGGAAGGAAAAATAAAATCAAATAAAACCAAATAAAATTTTAAAAAAAAGATAAAGAAAAGTCTCTCTTCCCGCTCGTTCCAAAGGCACTGCGGGCTCCTTTGTAAAATAATCCTTATAGCCGGCTTCTGAGGCACCGGGAGCGCTTCTCGCCAGCCCTCAATTAAGCACCTAGGAGTGAATGGAAAGTGGCCGGGCGGTGCCGGTGGAAGCTCCGGTTTCCAGTTACAGGCGCTGTCCTGCCCTCGTTGTTGCCGCCGCCGCGCAGCGAGGCGAGGCTCCGCGGCCCCCGGAGCATCATTAGCTGAGCAAATAGGGGCTGGAGCTCATAAATAATGGTGAGGCCACACCCCGCCCGGCCTGGCCCGGCCCGCCCCAGGCACCGCGGAGCGTCCGCGCAACGAGAGCACTTGTCTGCGCGGGGGCGGGAGGCGGTCAGAGGACAGTCGAAGGCTTTAAGGGGAGCAGATCTGCTACTTCTGGCCCCGCGGCGGGAGGGTTCGGCAGCCGGCAGCCTCTGGCGCCCATCCGCGCAGTGTGCGCGCCCGCGGGACTCGGTGGAGACGGGAGGGAAACTCGCCAGGGAAGTTCCATGCAGGACGTCCCGGGGCTCCGGGCACGCTTCGACGGCAGCGCCGGGACAGGCGGCCCAGCGCGGGAGGAGGCGGCAGGGCCGGGCGCGAAGCGGAGCCTCGAGCTGGGAGCCCCCGAGAGCGGCTGCCGGTGGAGGGGTTCGGAGAGCCGGAGCCTTGGGGGCTGCGAGGAGCTTTCGGGGAAGAGGGTAGCTTTGAGGGCAGCGGGAGCTTTCTGGGGAGGCCGGTAGATGTCACTGTGAAGAGCAAAAGAGCGGGGTTGTGGTGAGGAGGAATCCAGGTCACATTCAGCCAGAGGGGGGGTTTTCCTTCCCAGAATTATTTCCTCAGTTTGAAACTTTAACAGAAAATGTGCAGAGAAGGGTAAGATCAGTAGTTGGATTTGTACTTCGGTGTCCTGACTTCACCAAGAGTTTAAACACAAGCTCTCAGAAGCCCTTCTGTAGTTCAGGACACTGGGAGCTGCATTTGTTCAAGCTCAATTTTTCCTCAAAATACTGAGCAAACTTTATGGTTTTAGTGACGTTTGTGCTCTTAACGATGGTCGGGCAGCTTTGAAAATTTTCCCCAAGACGTTTTGAAAACCTGAACTGCAGCACAGCTCCATTAAAGCCACTAGGATTTTCTAGACAACAGCATTTGGATTCTGGGCCAGGTTTTCCAAAGTTACCTTGCAAGTGCATATCTGCTGGTGTGGCCTGCAAGGTGAAAACTCTGAATCAGCCTTGACTTTTGCAGAGAGAGGTGGTCTGTGAAGTAGCAGAGGCAGTTCTGGTTGCAGAGCAGGCCACTGTAGCAGCAGTGCTTCAAGGGAGCACATCTCAAGATGGACTTGCCGCCATGTCCCACAGGCAGAACTGTGTTAACAAGTAAACAAGTACCCGCAATGAATCAGTGCACACACTTGAGTTGCACTTTTGTTTCCACACCCTGGCTATACTAACCAAAACAGTCAATAATACTAACACATTGTAGCCAGAGAGCAGGGAGTAGCCTGAATGCAATGCCCTAACTAATCAGATTGTGTCTGGACATGTGGGTATTTTTATGGCCTGTGTCTATGGGCTACTTTGTGTAACAGCTCGTCTGCCTGAGTTAGGGTCACATACACTCAAAGGCAGTTTCTCCCCCATGCTTCAGTGCCAGCTTTGTAAAGTTAGTGCTCTCTTTGAGTAAGAAGTTGAAGTATTATAAGGCATTTATAATCCCAGAAAATATGAAAGTATGGGGTGCTCTTTCATCAGGATTAGATATTTTGTTGATGCCACATTGCAACAGATGCCAGAAAAGAAATGGTTCCAGAATTTTTAAAACTATTACCCAGTTCAGATCACATCTTGATGATGAGTTAGTGGATGACGTCAGATGAACCATCCGGATCGTGTACCCTTAAAAGTATTGATGCTCTTCTGCTTAACACAAACAAATCATGCTGTCCTAGGGATTATTTACACTAAGTCGTTAGAGAACTTTTCTCTCAGTGGATGGACAGTGAGACTCTGAACATGACGCAGCTCATCCTTGAACTGTGGTGATGTTCAAGTACTTCCTTTTGACAGCAGCACCCTGGCAAAAAGAGAGGTTTGTCTGCTTTGGAAAATCCCCACAGCTAAGTGTAATCAGAGATCACCACACCAAGCAACAAGTGAATCAGCGAATGCAGTGTTCTCCCTCTTGCTTTGGTCTATGTGGAATTATTGAGAGGAGAGTGCACGGAAAACCACAAGGCAAATGCTAAATCACCTCTCTTTTAGGAGTTTTCTGGGAGATGTGTAATGGGTGGCAATTCCAGTCAAAGAAAAAGGAGACTGTTAACATGAAATGCCAACATTAAAAATTATGGTTCTGTCCTCTCCAAATATTTTTGCCTTAATAAATAAAAAATAAGTATGATAATTTTTTCTTCTTAAAAGTCACAATGAAAAAAGATCACAATAAAAAAAGATCACAAACATATGCTTCTAATAATAGAGCATTAGAAAAAGGCAATATGCTCAAGCATGAATCAACATTAGCACTAGCTGAAGTCACTTGCATTTGTCAGTATGTATGGACACTGGGAGCCATCTGGTTATCTGCATTGGTTATCTGCATTTCTTTTTCATATGTGCTAGCTACCTCAGAGATAAAAAAGTAAAATGGAACCTTTAGGAAAAATATGGGGCTTTCCAACACTCCCTCGAGGACTTTGGGATTATAAAATAGCAAAGGAACTACAAAGAGACAAATGCATAACTTTAATCTGTGAGATACGATCACAATCGTATATCTGTTAGGCAAAGCAAGAGCTTGCTAATTTTAAAAACAAAAATAAAATTGAAACAAGAATAAGCATGCTGTATTGATTTATTTGTATTTATCATGTGCCTATGTGCAGGTCAGAGCATGATAATTAAGTTTAAAAAGCAGTTTGAACAGTTTGAACTTCACAGCTGGGCTGAGTGAAATGGTTAAACTTTGACTTTAGATGTTTTGTAATAGCGTGTATTAGCTTCAAGCAAAACTCGTGGAATGGAAATTACTTCTCCAAACTATGAGGTGGGGCTTCAGTATTTGCTGGCGTGAATCAGCCCTGTGAGTGAAATGAAAAGTATGCGAGACACTTGCTTTCCAGGCTGTGTGTTTTGCAGGGTAACACAGGGATTAGGATAAAGAAGGTGGACACAGCTTTGCAGCTGATTTGTAATCGTTCAGCTATTACTCAAAGCAGACAAGGTGTCATGCAATTTGCTGCTAGTTCTGCTTTGGTGCCTTTGGAGATTTATTAATACGTGCAGTTTATCCAGGTTGCATCACACGTGTCAGGACAGCATCAGCACTTGCTCTCGCTTCGAAGTCTGAGCAGTCCCGACTCTGGCAGTGTAATCTGAGCAGGCAACCCTCATGGCCAACACAAACAAGACACTGGCTATATTGTATCTGTGCATGGTGTCTGCTTCTTACCCAAACAAATCGTCCTAATGGACCTGGGCCTAGCTTTAGACCTAAACACTAACTGAAGCCAGAAAGGAGAAAGGCAAGAGAGGATTTGGGAGTTTACTTAACATTTTGTTTGGGGTTTGGCTTTTTTGTTTCGGTTTGTTTTTCCTCACTTAGATTTTATGCTCCTGAAAAAGTGAACAGATTGTGGGAAGCAGTAGGACCATAAGGAACACGGGTTTAGAAGATGGAAGACAGAGAAAAGAAAGATGGATGAAGATGGCAGAGGAGAAAGACAGGAACTTCCTGAGATGCAGTTGGATGGATAAAGACAGCACAGTGAAAGAGTGTTGCTTCTGTTTATTTGAGACTGGAATGGGTTGCCCAGGAAGGTTGTGGAGGCCCCATCCTTGGAGGTGTTTAAGGCTAGGCTGGATAAGGCTCTGGCCAGCCTGACCTACGGTGGGGTGTCCCTGCCCATGGTAGGGATGTTGGAACTGGACTGTATGACAAGTTGAATTAATCAGTTTGCTTTTCATGACTTAAGGTTCTGTGAAAGTCCGTTTGCTGAGATAAATTGATTTTTTCACAGCCTAAGAATAATTAGGTGCTGAAGAGCAGGATCAGTGGAACCACATTATTGAAGTATTATGGCATGTACTGGAACAGAGGAGAACATTATGCTTTTAGTCTGATGAAAGTCCAGTTGTCTCTAGTCAAATAGACCAAATTCAGAATGAGTTCCCCAGGAATCAGTGAGCCAGCACTTTGTAGTGGCTTCTGTCAATGACCAGACGGATTTCTGGAAGGTCACAATGAAATAAGGACTTCTGTGTCTGTACAGAAGTTGTAAGCTGATTCTTGGTATGCTACCAGCCCTTCAAGCCGCCTGTTTTCAGCGAGGCAAGCACAGCATTACTGTTTCTAGGAAAAGCAGTGTTTTGGTCAGATTTTCCACCTTTTAGCCACTGTGACTAAATGAGGTCACTGATATAACCAGAGCCACTGTGCTTGCACAAAGCTGGGTTTGAGTTTTTAACAAATAAAACAAGTCATCATTATTTTCCAAGTCGATTAGTAAGAATATGTATTAGGAAGACTTGAATGAAAAGGGATGGGTTGACGCACTAAGGATGGCTTCAGGCCAAGCAAACTATAAATACAAGAAAGCACAAGTGCATGGAGGATGCAACGATGTGTAATCTTTGTATAGGAAGTACTTGGAATGAAGGTCCTGTGATGCAAGGAGCAGTTATGGAGAAGCCTTTTACACAGACAGACAAATATTTTTTCTCCATTCTTCTTAGGTTTGAAACAAACCTGGTTCCATAAAATTACAGTACCCACCCCTCCAGTCCCACATAATACAGCAGTGCAGTCCTATTTTCCTCTGTCCCTCATCTCCAAAGACTCCGTCCTGTCATCTCCAATGACTGCATGCATTGCAGGCTTACGTTTGTTTTCTGGAAGTACATACTAAGCTTTATCGATGGTATTTTTCATCTAATTGACATATTGTCTGCATTCTTCAAGCTGCTACTTCGGAAAAGAAAATGACCATGACCACTCTGCATGTACCTTGTCCTTGCTTAAAGATGTCCAGTGGCCCACTGTCACGATTATTTTCCTTAAGTGTGGAAGAAATAAAAGGTAAAGAACTTGTGTCTCCAGAAAAAAGAACAGAACTAATGCAAAAGGTCATAATTTAATCCATGCATGCCAAGCAGAGCATTGACTGAAACTGTCTGAATGATGCCTCCTGTCTTCTGGAGATATCAAAGATTTGTTTGTGTGGACTAGAGGACCCTGAAGATGGTAACATGCCCCAGAAATGTTTCCTTTCCTACTCATTAAGCCTGATCCTTTGGCATTACACCTTAACTATCACTGGAGTTGGGATTTTAAACTAGAACATTCAAGTGACTCTCCGTAAGTATCTAATATTTTAACCTTTTCTTTAGGAAACTGAAATACCAGTGGCAATTTTAACCTAAATACTTCCCCAAGGTAGAAAATATTGAGATGCCGTAGATGCAAGTCCTAATTTTTTATCATTCCATTATGTCAGTGTTAAGGAAGAAGGCCTCCCTACCTGCAAAGTGCTCTTTCCCATTTCTTAAAGAGAATGTCATGTGCTTGCTACAAACCAAGGTCGGTCTCTGGAATCAGATGGTTTGATGCTGATGATATGTAGCTGTAAAACTTGTCATTTATTGTATAAATGCCATTACATTCTTCTAAGGTCCTGGAGAAAATAAAGTGGAATCTCGGGTCTTCATTGTGTTCTGTGCTGCACGTAGTGTTTGATTGTGTGAACTTTGACACAGGCATTCATACAGTGCCTCCAAATGCTCATGGTTTATGGGGACTGGAGTCTCTGTTTTCCTTTTTTCTCTGTCAGGGCAATAGATACTTTGAAAGGCTCTTAAAAAGGCATTTTTCATTATATTATCATATTTCAGTCCCCAAACCCTATTTGAAAGTCAACTCATATTCATTAGCATGTGTTGCATAAAAGGCATGAGCAAACACTTGTCCTGCATAGTGAAAGCATGTAAAGTCAATGTATATTCAGTGGGGTTTAAGAGTCTGCTGGTCTTTCTGAACATTTCTTGAGTCTCAGGACAATCAGGATTCCAGTAAATTTAAAATTACATTAATTCATCAGCTTGAAATGAAATTTTTCTGCTTGAAATAATAAGGACTCTGAAGCTGTCATAGAATGTGATCTACTTATTTATTGGCTATTATGGATTAAAAATATGCTTTATACCTATGAACTTATTAACTATCCTTTCAAAATTAGCATAGGCTTCATGAAGGCAGCTGATACACAAGAAATGCACCATCAGGTAAATGAAATACCAGTATTTTCTATCATACTGAAAAGTTGCTGTTGCTTTAACTTAGGTCTTGCTTTCTTGTTGAAAGAACCAAAGTTTATAGTGAGTCTACATTTAATTTTCTTTCAAACAACATAAACATTCTACTAAATGTTTATCTTTTTTTTTAAATCTGTCTCTCCACAGAACATCTGTTAATTGAGTCTTTATTTGAATCTATTAGCAGTAGTTTGTTTTAAGCTGAGAGGACCAAAAAAATCTATAGCTTGGATGGCAGCCAGAACATAGTATCTTCTTCCCAATTACACTTTTATAACTTAAAATCAATTTATTCATTGTCAGTTGTTCAAAGTCGATTAGAAGGAAGAAAAGGCAATAGAAAAACAGAATCAAAACAAAGTTTTTATTTTACTAAGTACTTTATTATTTGCTACTTTGTTATCACTAATGTTTGAAACACTTGCATTACTTCATAGAAATATTTCTGAAGTATTGTGAAATTTGAGATAAGTATCCTCACTAATATTTTACCACAATTTTGCACATTTATTCCTTACTCTTTGCTTATATTACAAACGCTTCCAGAAAGCAGTTAAATTCCTTGTTGTCAGTATCGATAAATATATGCCTAATATATGTCTGGTTTATAGACGCTTTAATTTAACTGTTGGCAAAGAACACTCATCAAAATATTCTAAAAATGAGATCCTTATCCAGATTGTTAAAAAAAAATCTTGCAAGACTGGAATTTCTTCTCAAATATCATAGAATTGGAAGAAGTGTAATGAAAAAAGATTGGTGTAACCCACTAAGACTGCAATATCACGCACAGCATATTTGTATTTACTTATTTGTTTTTCTTCCAGGATAAGTGTGTTTTTTCAAATTCAGAATGGAAATTATCTTAGTCCAGATAAATTTAGGGGGATCCCTGAATTTTGCCATAAGAGGGCATTATTCATGCGCTTAGAATGAAAGTGCATCTCAGTGTAAGCACATGCACTTAAAGAAATGGCAATTCTCTGCACTCATGCACCAAAGGAGTAATCAATGTAAATACTTCTGTAATTAAGAAGTACCTTAAATGAGTTATGAGCACAGGCATAATTCACTGTCTTGCTGGATACTCTACTTTTGTTACTGCAGAGTCTGAAAATACAAGGGAAGACCAAATAAGAAGCAGAGTAGTACCTTTGCAGGCCAGAAATTACCACAAGAAGACAAAGCCAAAAGTTGATTTGGCCCATGGACACAAATCAGAAAGTATTCTGAGGCAGGATTAACATTAAGCACTTGTTTCTGCTCTCCATGCAAACAGAAGTTTGAGACATTCAAGTGCTTACCCTGAAACAAGCAGCAAGACAGCAGAAATGAAACTCGTGAAGATGTATTATGAAAAGAGGACTTTAGAAGAATTAGAGCATGTATAAGACAAAGGACATGGATTCGTAATTTCCACTGTGAATCACAAAAAAATAAAAGAAGCTTGAATCTGAATTTTTGTATAAGTGAAGCAGGTTCTCAGGTCAAAATATGGGCCTGGAAAACCTCTGAGATAGAAAAGAATAGTCTCTCTCCACCAAAAAATCTGAGTATAAGTTAGAACCCAAAACATTCTGTAATGACTTCTGCTAATGTCGGTGAATGTTGGATTGTTTCCCAGAAAGACAGAAAGTCTTCATTCTGGAACAAGAAAAGTTGTTAACAAGAAAACATGCACTATGTGAGGCTTCCAGGGCCCAGAAGGACTATTAGCATGTAAACTGCAGTTCAGATCTTCATGAGCAGAATCCCACTCAGGACCACATCTACCAGATCTCTTGGGCAGTGGTTGTCTATGCCTTACCCTGTGTGTCTGTCCTGTCAGGCATTGCAAATGGCTCTAGTCACGTATGTAGTTGAATCATTCTCATCCAGCTTGATGAGCAATGGATTCTTTTATTTCTGAGTTTCTCAGAACATCATTTTCTGGCTTAACCTGACCCAGCATATACCAAGGATATATTTCATTGTTCTGTTTTCTGGAATTATGTAGTTTATGACAAGATCTCTACCTCTGAATCATTTTCACTAACAACTATAGGGAAAAACAACTTGACGAGCAGAATACTAATTTCTTTCAGATAAGATTTGGATATTCTCCAGCTTGTCAGATCTTTTTTTTTCTCCATTGGCTTATAACAGAAGAGCATCGAGATCCAGGAGTAATCTGTTATATGCAAAAATTTGTAGCTGAAATGAAGAGCTGAATTTGTCCATTTTGTCATCTATGTAGTTTTATTATGAATTAATATTAACAAAATTCTGCAGGGGAAGGATTTGTGGTCTTTGAATGTCAACCTACTGCATCATCACATAGATATTACATTGACAGTTGACATGAGAAATATTACTCTATTATTCTGGTGCAGATAGTAAGTCCACGGAGCTACAATATGACAAATAATTTATGTTATGAACCTGCATGTCTTTATGAGAAATAGATGCATTCTCCAAGGCAATGGTATCTCAGTATCTGTAGTGGAGTTCCTGACATTAAAAATTGAAATGCATCAGCAATCTCAGATGTTCACCTACTTTCTGTTTTAAGAAGAATGCCAGGATTTTTTTTTAATTAATCATGTAACAAATATTTGAAATGATGGACTACGGCCTGGCTAAATTCCAACATAGAAACTGGCACCTTTATTTGGAACAGGTTGAAATCGGACAGCACCATCACTGGATGTGCTCCATTTGCTCCACTTGTGGAGTGACACGTGGAGCTGCTTCTATGGATTCCCATATTTGCCTGACTAAAACAGAAGATTTTTTATTTGTCAAACATGCTAGCTACTGCTCCGCTAAAATTCTTTCTGTTTTCTGTAGGATTTTTTTGGTCTTAGTTGTTAGGGCTGTGGCTGTAATTATTACTTATTTTCTTAGAAGATGTGAAGGAATACATGGCAAATGTAAGACGACAGTTTCATGTAAGTAGTTGGAAAATTGTAGTCACTAGCAAGGAATTGTGTTGGTGACTGTTGGGCGTCTTAGGGGCAGCAAATTCTTAAGACTTCTGGAAAGGCAGGCAGTTCCATCAGGAGCACCTAACACATCCTTAAGACTCACCTGTAGATGGTTGTGCAGTAGTATCTATACAACAAACAAAGTTCGTTCTGTCCCACCAGCTCCAGCTAAAACCTGCTCCATAGTTAAGTCCTGTGTGTCAGAGCTATGAGCCTTGATTTACCTGCCACGGCAAAGGAGACAAGGAGGCTCCCTGGACACGTTCTTTCTCTGGCTTCACTATCTGAGTAGGAAACTTTTCAGAGGGGATATGTTTCTCAATGCATTCTTCACAAAACGCTGTATTGCCTTTAGGTAGATTCTTACAACTAATCCATTAGGACTCAGAGCAAACACTAAAGAGCTTTTAAGAAGCCTTTAGTAAAATCCAGCAATGTGAAAACATAGCTGTGTTTTTGATGTTGTACAAATCCACTTTGTCGGAGAGACCGTCACACTCGTGTGTTTGTGTGAGACAAACTTTCAAGTCAAAAGAAGACATGAAGTTAGTAACCGAGCTAAGTGTCAAAGGAGTCACTTCAGAAAGACCATTTGTGAAGAGTGTTTTGCTACCATCTTTCAAACTCTGTGAGCATTCAAAAAAACAATTCTGATGTAAAAAATATAAAATCTTTTAAAGTGCAAATGAGTATTTGTGAGCCACCTCAGACAGCCTCAGGACTTACTCCTGCTTATCTTCCTCATGGGTAATCACAGGTTAAAATATTTTTGAGTAATGAGTGCATTATCAAAAATCAAGTCTATTCACAAAAGATGCTTTAAAAGAAAACGGGGATCAAGTTGTTGAATACATTTTTTAGTCTGAATAGTTTGCCAGACTGTATTTACATATCGGAGAGGATGTTGATTTCCTTGTTGGTTTTAAAATATGCATTGACTTTCTAAATATTTTAAGATGTTAATTTTCTTTTTCTATCATAGAAACTTATTTTTGACAACAATCTTTTTAAAGCATCTTTGTTAATGAAATGTTTTGACCCTCACTGCTGACGGCTTCACGCCTTGCTGGGTGGTTTACACAGGTGCAGGGTGATGTAAATTGCAATCAAAAGAGAACGCTTTAATTTTTACTTTATTTTTATATTTCCTTTGCACAAGCAAAAAGCATGTGATTTCCATATATGGGGTTAGTAATTCAGGAACTCAGAATTTGTACAGACATCAGTTGCTTTCAGTGAGAAGATGCCCCCTTGCACACAGTCTAAATAAAATCAGTTTTTGTGTTGGATGTACTAGGATGAGGGAAACAAACAAAAATTCCTTTTGGATTTTTTTTAATCACTTAGATTCTTCTTGAGGGGTCTATCATCTTAGCTGCTATTAGTGAGAAATAAACTGCAACTAATGACATTGAAGGGAATTCAGCATAAAATGTTCGCTTTGTGAAAGAAAACCCCACAAACATAACATCTAGTAATAATCATAAAGACTAGAGAAGTTAGAAAAGAAGTATGTTTTTAACTAGCTTTTATAGATTCAAAAAGCATATCAAGATAAAATGACCAATAAACCCTTTATTTTTAAACTTTGATATACATAGAATCTCAAACACTAAAGTGTTCCATTCGTGCAATACTGTTTCATGTCCCCTTGTTTTAAAGTCTATATTTACTTTAAAAATTTCTCTCTGAGGATGAAACAAACCTCTCCAAGCCATCAAAACTAGTATGCTAGGTCAGGAAACCTGCATTCTGCAGCAAACAGCTGAAAGTGTGTTTTCATTCTTCATATATGCCTAAATCGTAGATTTTATCAGAGCATCACAAAAAAATTGGCTATCATCTGTTGGTGTGGGTGCTTAAATGAAAAAAATTATACTACATATTATATCAATCTATATCGTATCATAATGTGTAATATGCAGTATAATCCAAGTCACAGAGCAGTGCATGGAGTTCACTGTAAATTACATTCCTGTCAGCACGGTGTTATCTGCAGTCACTGGGACTGTCTCTTTTTGACACTTCTGTCACCTGAAAAGTGAATTAAACTAATCCATAGTGACACTGGATTATTTAGGTTTCTAGCAATTCAATCCCATTCAATTTTCCATCGAGCCAGGACTAACTCCGAGTTAAATCCAACCTCAAAGTGAGTTCACGTTGCTCCTTATCCTGTTAGGTCTTGAAAAGCACCAAGGACTTGTATTCTGCCGCCTGTCTGAGCCGTCTGCTGTTGCCCACAGGCACTCTCAAAGCAAAGGATTTTGCCTCCTAAGTGGAGTTTCCTTATGTGGTTTTTGGCCTGTCCTTTCCTTGACTCTCCTCCCCTTTTGCTATGCTCCTGCAAGGGGAATTTGCCTTTGTCTTTGCAAGCCCCTTCTGTGTAGCCAAGACTGCTATTTGATCCCTCTTTGTCTGCTGTGTTTTCCAGTTCTGTTTGTTCTTTTTTACCTTTTGTCGAGGAGGTGGATGTCAAATTTCACTCAATTCTGATCAGCGACTAGTGGTCGTGAGGTGGAAGTAAGGGCAGAGTGTGGGAGGGGGGAAAACAAGCTTTGCCCCTGGAACAGAAGACTTAGGGCCAACAAAGTTGCCCAATCTGTGCACAAAAGAACATCTGCAACCGAGAGAGACAAACTTTCTGATACTCATTTAAAATGGAAAATTTACGTATCAATGTTGGTTTCAAGAAATGTTTGTACCAGGTGAAACTGCCTTAACACATCCTTGATCTGAGCAATGATATGTATTTGCATTCATAATTGAGGGCTGTAGTTTGTAGCAAAAGAGTATGTATGAGTAGTCCATGAACGAATGCCTCACTGGCAACCTGTCCAACTTTGTGTGAGGGAAGCGAACTGATGCCATATGTTTAGATTGTGTACGTGGAGGCAGTCCTCGGTGACTTCAGAGAAGCTGTCCTTGTTTACACCAGCTAGGAGCTAGCTCTGCACGTGTAGTTCGCAGCTGAATAAATGCAGATGTTAGCATTATACAAAGCTTACAGAATTTCAGGTTGCCTTTGTTAAACACATCTAGCCCACAAGTTTGGATTTGGCAGCAGTGAACCTCTCTGCTCTCTGAGAAGAGACATAGGTTTGGAAGACACAGAGGCATTTTTGAACCTTTGGAAAAAACAAATGTTCATATATCATAACTGCATACTTCTGTCTTCCAAGGCAGAGAGGATAAAGAAATGAGAAGTACATGTGTGACCTGAAACAATGAAATATCACAGGATCATGTGTGTACTTGAAACTCAACAACTTTCTCACCTGCCTTTTGCCAAAATACACAGGTAACTGCATCGCCTACAGCACTGGCATCTTCAAGATGCTCTGGTTTAGCAAAGGCAGTCTGACTTTGCTTCAGGTTTGTGTCAAGTGTATTACAATCATTATAGAAAATCCTGTGCTTCTTTCAGATAGTGGTGTTGCCTAATGACAGGTGCTGTGATGGAATCTTGATTTTTTATTAATAACTCTGGCAATCTCCTTGAAGCCAATGGAGGGGCTCACATAATTAAATGCTACACAACTAGAGTTGCAAGGATCAAACCTTTAGGCATTTAACAGCACTGGCAAGATTTTGAAGCCCACAAGGGCGTGCTAATTAGGCATGAGAGAAGTAATTGTTGTGATGATACGTTTTATTTTACTAGGAGAACATACAGTGTATTAAACTTGGCTGGCTCTTTCAGCAATGTTTGCAAACAAACCTCCTGGGATAAACAGAAAATGACTGATACAGCTGACAACAATCTAAGCAGGCAAATTTCTTTCGGAACAAACTGACACACACAAAATTTGCTATTGCTACATCTATAGTGTAGCACCCACGAGTTATTTCCTATTTCCATGCAAAGGAAAGTGTACTCAACATGAAAAGCAGATATAGGGTGTGTCTGATTGTGTGCCAGCTTGAATGATTGATCTCAAGGTTCTGTTGCTTCAGGAGAAGGTAGGTGAAGATGCAGTTTGTATTTTACTATCGCATATATGCTGATCAGTATCATATCTTGGCTTGTAGTTTATATGATTCATTCTCTTGTTTGTTTCCTGGATCTCATGTATATTTATCAGGAATATCTGCATATGCAATCAACTCAATCATAAAACCTATCAGGAAGCAAAGCTCAGTTATGTTTCAGTATAGCATGAGAGGAAAACGGTAGGCTTCGTGTAGGATTCACGAATCTGCACACAGTGGTTAAATAACACTTGGTTTAGAGAAGTTCCTAAAGCTTGTATCCTGCACATGATTAGGCTAACTGGGCAGAGTGAATCTTGTGGGCCTTTTGTTTTGTGAATAGGCTGATCTAAAAGATTATTGTGGAGAGAATAACTATTCTACAGTACAAAAGACCTTGCCACTGACATTTTAACATGACTGGGAAAAAGAATAGTCTCTTTTAAGCAGTCAAGAGATTTCTCTGCAATATCATTTACTTCTGTTCCCACTTTCTTCTCTGTTTCTTGTAAGGTTTGTTCAACCACTTACCCACTGGAATAAAGTCACTGGCTGGTGAGAGTAGCTAAATAAGATAAAGACATCCAGATCTGCAAAGCATGTTATGGTTTCTCTCTCTACATTTCTTGTTAATAGGAATTCGCTTCCTGCCTGCATTATAGAGTTACAGGCGGATCTGAACACCAAGCAGGGACATGCTGTATTCATTTGTGTTTTTAAATAATTGCACTCTGACTTGCCTTGCCTTTGGCTTCCTGTGCTGGTAGCCAGCACGCCATACAATTGTTATAAGCCCCTCTCTTTGATCTTCTGCTCAAACTACACCTTATTCTGGCTTTCTGTCTAAAGCTAGCTATCCAACCTGGCATCCTTGCTCTTTCCTAATGTACTTCAAAAGCAGTTTCCCCCAATTTAAATGCTGTCTTTAACAAGGACCATGCCAACTGCTCTTTGCAGCTATTTTTCCAGTACTTGGAACATTTTTCTCTGTTGAAAAAAAAAAAAATCTACATTTTGCCTCTTTATATTTCTGATTTTCTGTCCCTGAATAAAAGTCTTTATGCTAGGTATTTTAATAGTTAACCTAAATTGTAAAAGTAGAAAGTATGTCACTGATCCCTTTTGAAGTGGGCAGGTCTCCATCTTGGGTTCCTTTAAAACCAAAGTGAAGCAACATGAAATAATGAGGAGCAGTAACACTGCATACAGTAGGCATGTGAACAGGAATCTCTGCCAAAACTCTTGCTGGGGCATATATTAGGAGGAACTAAAAGTGGAGTAGTTAAATATTCAGATCTTTCAGGTGCTACCACCATTCTCTTTTATAACAAGAGGAAGCATTTGCCCTTTTCCTCACTTCTAGCTCATATAAGAAAGAACATGCCTGATGTCTCTGTGAAACAGCATAAAATTATGCACCTTTTTTTTAAAAAAAAGGAAGTTGATCATAGAATAGGAGATACTTTTGCCGTGGCTGCTATTTGGAGCAATGCAATGCTGAAGTCAGGTGTACATATCAGTGGTGGGTTACAAAGTTTCTGGAATAAGTGGAGTTTTTAACTAACAAAGAAACCAACAAGCACGTAAAAAGCCGGTAGCTACCAAAGTGGTTCTTCAACACCCAGAAAATGTGTCTTATCATAGCATCCCTTGTCTTATTAATGTGGTGATGTGGCTGGTTTACTACATTTTTTTGACATAAATGTGGACACCTGAAACTCTTAGACTGAATTCCTAAGCCTCTGCCCCAGTTTTTGACAGAGCTTTGTTTCAGCAGACAAGGAGTCTCCAATTGAAGAATGCTGTGAGTGCTTCTTCTTTTCCTCACATCTCATGACAAAGAGACAGAAGTTAGCTCTCGTAACTGTTTATAGAAGATACAGCAATGGCAGCTGTAAATGTGGATGCCATGTGACTGTACAAATGTGTCACAGCAATGTAGAGTGTAGCAGCCATTATTTATAGGTAAGTCTAATTCTGCCTTATCCTCTTCACAATACCACACACCTGAATATAGCCAGGCATGATCACTCCAGTATCAGAGCTGCTCTAGATGGTAACTACATTGTCATCTGGGTATCTGTCTCCCATCACTGAAACATGAGAGCTAAATTCAACACTAAGAGCTCTACTATATAATTCCATAGTAGTTATCAGAACTACTTAGTATATCACTATCTAAGTAAATTCTCACAGGTTTAAAACACACTGAAATACTTCTATAATTCTTTTAACCTGATACAATAGTTCTATGAAAATAAGAATTCAGATTGTGTCAGTTGTAAAAAAGACAAATTAAATATGAGGAATTGTTAGGAAAGGAATAGAAAGAGAAACAAAACAACCCAACATAATTAAGCCAGTATATGATTCCTTGTTTTGTAAGCTGTGTATTTTGCTGCCTCAAAAAGGAACACGGGCAGTAAGGATGAATGAAGGTATATAGCAGCTTTCATACAGCAATAACTGAGTGGGCTGGACTAAAAAGAAAGTTTAAGAGTATGATAATGATCTGCTAACTAATGGCTGCCATAGAGTGACTAGATAAGGATCTATTAATGCTTTTTCGATCCATCAGATTGTCCCCCTCTGCTGTCATCTAGAAGTAAAGTATTTCAAAACAAAAAGAAGTGATTTTTCATGCAGCAGGACTTCTTTGCCAAAAGATGCTTTATTAACAATGCATTTATACACTAGCTAACATACTAGAAAATAAATCTGAAAGAAGCTGGAGACAATATTATGTGTGAAGTATATACATGCTTGCTCTGATCCTCTTTTTTGTTATACGTCTACAGGTGGACACTTCTGGAGACACTACTGGGCTAGGAGGTCTCACAAAGCAGTGTGGCTTACTTACCCACAGTGAAGTTGCCATCAAAGAATGTGGGTTTCCAGTTGTCTACAATTTAGACAACATGTGTGACCTGAATTTTTTTCACACCCAAAGTCTGTGGAGGATCACTTTTCTTGCATTTCATTTTGTTGTCTTTAGAGGAACAGTTTAATGCAGAAGTCTATCATTATGTGCCTGGAGATACTGACTCATGCATCAGGCAGACATATAGGAGCTCTGAAAATGAGAAATAATAAGTAAGTCTTCTTCAAACTTTGTAATTAAATTGATCTTACTCTCCTCTGGTAGTTTGATGATGATCCATAAAGCTGGATGAGGCATAAAGCTGATCATCTGCCTTTATTAAGTACCCCATAATTTATTTAAGTCTGATCATGAGAAGTGAAAACACTCCTGTAACATCTAAAGACTTGCAAAATTGCAGGGCTTAGCACTTAACCAAATTGGCGATTAGCAAGAGCAGAGATGTTAGCCGATGGTTCTTTGCAAATTCCAACTAAATGAAAGTACTGTTTGTAGTGGTGCTTATATTTTCCCTCTAGTTTTATAGGGCTACAATACTTTTCAAGCTGCTTCCCAGAAAAGTAGTGTGCAGATTAAGTCAGCACACTACTTCATGTTTCGTATCCTGTATGTGGATGTATTCCAGTGAAACAGAAATCTTGAGAATGACCGCAGTACTGACGTGAGTTCTACTAAATAACTGTTCAGTGTAATGCACTGGCTTGATACAAGGGTTCCAAATGCAAGGCCATTTTTTCCTCACGTATCTAACAAACAAACTCCACTGAATGACTTAAAATCCTCACCTGAGCCTTCAGATATTTTGCATTTTGAGTATGGAGGAATATGAACAACCTATATTCTTATACAGTGCATAAAAATGCTTCATAAGATTTTTGGTTAGAGAATGTTATGAGAAAGAGCACTTATGAAAGAGGGGGAACATCACAAGCATAAGAAAGATCACTTACTGAACTTGACTATTATTCAAGGACAAAAATAATTTAATAACTTTTTTTTAGCTTATAAAATAATATGTAAAATTTGCAGATGATGGGCTGCGTCTCCCATACTGACAGCTCTGAGACTATTGAGTGTAGAGAAGGCAGCAAGCAAATGTGGTAGGATGATGCCAATTTACTCCGGGTGAAGTTTGGGAATGATTTTTCAAGCCTTTGTAATTTGTCTGGACCATGGACAACTGACATATATTTCACATGACATCTGGATATCTAAAAAAGCTCTTCTGTAGGAAACACTGTATGAAACACCATGATGCAGTAAAATATTAGGAGATGGCTGCAGCTATTAAAAAAAGAGTCTTCTTTTTAAGAAACAATCACTGGAATCTTTTTAACTACAAAAATAAGATCTAAGACTTTTTAGGCCAAAATCTTTCTGCAAGTCCAGATACAGCTCTAGTCATTGCGTGGAAAACAGAGGGATGGATGTGGGTTTCTGCTGCTTCAGGAGAAGTGGCCCTGCCCTGTGGGATCTGCCGGAAGAGCCCAGCAGCTTTTCCTTGGCTGACTAAGCATGTGTTTCCATGGCAGTCTGGGCTCCAAGAAAGGGAATGCTAAAGGATGAAAAAAGGAGCAGTTTTACATTACCCACTTACTCCACTGCTATGACTGACTCTTACATTCCTCACTTCAACGTGTTGGCAGCAAGTATTGATATAGATTTAAACTTCCAAGCTTGAGTTGTTTTTATTAACAAAGACAGTTCTCTGTACCAGGCAGTTCTTAGGGGAGAAAGAAAGAAGAAAATATTATAATTCTACATAGCCAATTCCTATCTCTCTGGCAGAGAGGCAAAACATTTCAAGATGTGTTATCATACACCTGTACGCTTGACTACGTGAATTCACAAAAATGCTTGGCAGCAACTGTGGACTGCCAAGACCCTGTTTCTCCTTGGTGGTTGGTTTTAGTTCAATATGATAAATCACAATGATAGCCTCAAGTATAAAGTTCATGGATAGTTAAAGTGGTTTGTTTTGATAAGGACTTTATTTTCACTGAATCCTCTTCAATTCCAGGAATAGATTAGCTATTCTAGTAAAACCTCACCTAGGTAACCTGCTCTTATCTCTGACTGATAGAGAACAAAAGGCTATCCCTTTATGCTATACTTGTGCAACACCTACATGTGTGAGCATAATTTGATTGCATTGGGCTGATATGAATAAACTTGACATTGTTTTTTTGCATTGGAATTCCATAATCTTATGTCTTTAAGGTGGTAATTTCAGTATTGTCCAAAACAAATGACTTAACATTTCTATTTTTTAATAAGTAAAATGCTTTTTTATGTCATTTGGCATGACATGGCCATTATCATCAACAACACTACATGTTATTATTGTGAAGGCAATGGGCTGTACAGGTGTAAGCAAAAGAAATGTGCAGAGTATTTATGAGTGTTTGCAATGCACAGATTAAGAATGCAAGGCTTTAGCTGAGTCTGAGGAGAAGAAAGGGACAGACATGAGAAATTTTATTTGGAAGACATTCACAAGTTGAAGTAAAATGGAACTTTTAAAGAGAAAGTAGTAATTGAACATTTGAGGCATTAATATCTGTTCAGGTTAAAGAGATTACTTCTTGATATGTCTGCAAAGTATTCTAAATTGTTTGCTCCTTGTGTTTTTGACAGCGTATTTATTTGCAGTCTGTTACAGTTTCCAATACAAGGGATAGAGATGTTTGAACTGCCTTAACCTGACCATCAGTTATTTCTATAAAGGCTGCTGGAGTTGTCTCCCCTCCTCTCCTAGTACAACAATTTCATTTGTTTAAAATCTCCACAGAAGTTCAAAAATTCACACATCAAAAAATTGTAAATGGTTTTATGACCCCATTAACCTCCTTGAACTGATGGCTGTTATTAAAAGCTCTTCTTGTGCTAAAGTTAAATTGCTTCTTTTTTTGACTGCAAACAGTTGTTTCATCTTGGGTCAAGCCAGTTGTTCAGGGTCCAAATGAAAAGAAGCCTGATTTTATGGTATGAGTCACTGAGCTTATTATACAAGTGGTGTCTCTTTGGGCTGGGCATTTTGAGGAGGAAATGAATGAGTGCAGCATCAACCTGTGTATCCAGTAAACACATGGGGATATTGACCATAACACACATAAGAAAGACCAGTGACTTCCATGCTGCAATGTGCCACTGACTATCCAAAATGAAAAAAATAAAAGCAATGTTGTTTTTCCTAATAGTTTATAGGATCACAATAAGTTCCTCTAACTGTGTTGAACTCTGTCTTGTCAGCTACGTTTTCTGCATGTGAATCAGACTTGTAAAAAACTAAAAGTGTTTTGGTGTTTCAATATTTCCATTTTGGATTTTGTCTGCTTTTTGGAGTGTAGTGCATCAATTTGTGTCTAAAACACAAAGGCAAAAATCGTAGTGTCATCACAGACTTAAAAATGTAATGCTTTGCTTCTCGTATGTATGCTTTTACCTTTTTGGTGGGTGAGAAAGAAACTGTAAAAAGAACTATAATCCTTTGTCAGTTGCTGTCTTCTTGTTTTGATTTGTAATTCAGCTGACTTAGATGTTCAAAAGGTATGCAGACATGCAGAGCTGCTACTAAGGCATTTAATGGGATTTTCATGCATTTATGATTTAGCCTGATTTCACTGGGAGGCAGGACCATCCTACTAGGCATCTGTAGGCCACCAGGTACTGATTTGTTTTTGCATATCCTTGCCAAAAATGTGTTATAAACCTGGCCTTTGATCTGTACTACTGTAAGTACTTAATCTCCCTATGTTTATACACTATTGCACGGGGAGTCTGAAAATTTTAAAAAAAGTAATTAAAAGAGCCATCTACTACAACTCATCTTTTGTTACAGGATGTAAATTCATCATCTAATTTTGGGACTACAGTCTGAAGATTCTCCATATCTTTACTGATGGGCCTGCCCAGGACCCTGATTTGTCACATGCAGTCAGTGTCTAAAGACCTCCCTCAGCTCATTGTTGACACATTGTAGGATTAAAACTTAAGCCATGTTGTCTTTCTTTTTGTGTCATTATTGAAGCAGAGGGAGCTCCAAAAGGAGTTAAAAATTAACACTGAGATATCTGTAAGTTAAAAGGCACACTGGTAGAATATAAAACCCCTTATAGTTGATTATAGAACCAGAAACTAATGTCTTTTAATTTTCACATAGTCATTGGAGTTGGAAGGGGCCTCAAGAGATCATCAAGTCCAACCCTCACTCCAAGCCAGGACTTCCTAAAGTAGATTGCACAGGGCTGCATCCAGGTGGGATTTGCATATCTCCAGAGAAGGAGACTCCACAGCCTCTCTGGACAGCCTGTTTCAGGGCTTTATGACTCACATTGTAAAGAAGTTTTAACATGGTAGTTCTTAATTTCTGGCTGTTTTTTAACTTTTAGCAGCAATATTCTCTAGCACTCTTCTAACTGTTTACCTCAATGTGATATATCAATGATATGTCCATTTTCTTCAGTATTAAGACTAAGTACAGGTTGGCCTAATTTCCAGGAAAAGCACTAATCAAAGCCTCTGAACATTAAAATATGTAGATGTTGTTATCTGTGATAGAGGGCAGCTAATGTTAAAGTACAGTAAGATCCAAACAAGGATTCTTGATTATGAAGAATTCACAGTAGAAAATGTAGTAGTTGCTCTTCGGATACGTTATGAAGACAACCCATAATAGTTCAGTAGAGCAGCTGAATCTAAGTCATTCCAGATTTATTGAGTGTCTTGCAATGCTGTTGTCTTTTGTTTGTGTTGTTTAGAAAACTATTGCCAAGTCAAAGATCTGGAGCTTATTATAAATGTGTGTATGATCAATACAATAAAAAATAGCTGATTGAAATCTTAACCAAGAACTGATCACAGACGTAACAAGAAATAACAGGCAACTCTTTGTGCAACCATTGTCTTTGAAAATTCCTTTTTCAATTTGTCACTACCCTTTTACACAATGTTGTGAGTTGCTAATTTTTGTCTTCAGGGATTGCCTTTTAGAAACAGTCACTCTTCTGACAAAGAAGTCTTTCAGATACGCTCGTTGCCTTTGATCGTTATTTAAGCTTCTTCCTCCAGGAATGACAAAAGAGAAATGGTGTTGATTCCACTTTTTATAAATGTTCCTTTATCCAATGTGTGGTGTATATATAGTTCTAATGACTCATACCTGCAAGCCTGGCAAGACAACTGAGGGGACATGTTTATGAAACATGGTCCAAAAGCTCAGGCTCCTTTCAAAAAATATAAAGGAAAGAAACACAAATAAGTTTTCACAGGACCTGTGAGAGAGAGCAATTTAAGGAAGTGTGGGTAAATTCCACAGACCACCTGGATGTGTTCCTGTGTGACTTGGTCTAGGTGATCCTGCTGTGTCGGGGAGATTGGACTAGATGATCTTTCCAGGTCCCTTCCAATCCCTAATAATTCTATGAGTCTATGATTCTAATTATTTCTCATTTTACCCTACTCCTGCTAATTTCTGAGGTTTAAAAAGTTATTTTTTTAAAATTTTTTAAGGATTTTTTCTCAGTGTTTGCAGTTCTCTGTGGATAATAAATTATGATAAACATTGGATTGAATTCAATTTTGTTCAGAACTATTAGTGATAAATCTTGATATATTGTCTCAAAAATTTGGAAAGGTTATTTGATTATTTGTCAATTACTGCAAATTCAAACACCCTCAACTTAATGAAAAAACAGAACTCTTACTATGTTAAACAACTTTATCATTTTAGGGAGCAATCAACTGACTAACTTTTGAACCCCTAATAACTTTTTAAATTGATGCAAGGACATAGAGAATTACCAGTTCTTGTAGTAGATATTTTATACTCAGCTACTGCATTGATTGAATCGCCAGTTCCTGGTAACAAAACCTGCACTGACAGGCAGTAGCTGCCATACTGAGTTAGACCCAAAGAGGTGGTCCTGCTCTGGCAGGGAGATTGGACTATATGACTCTTTTGAGGTCCCTTCCAATCCTTAATTAAGAAAAGAAGAAAATTAGGGAAGGGAAGGGAAGGGAAGGGAAGGGAAGGGAAGGGAAGGGAAAGGGGGAGAGTTACAGTGCTACATTTATCATAGACTAAATGAGTCTGAGTGAAACCTTTATAGATCATCTAGTCTAACCCTCCTGTTGTGGTCTCAAAGTCCCATCCAACCTACCCTCAAACACTTCAGGGATAGGGGATCCACTCCTTCCGTGGGCAGTAGTGCCTCGCTGCCTTCATCACAAAAAATTTCTTCTGTATGTCCAGTCTAAAACTTCCCCCTTTCAATTTAAAATCATTTTTCTGTCCTGCCACTACAGACCATGGCAAAAAACCTCTCTCCATCTTTGTATGCAAAAGGCTGCATTAAGGTGTCCTTAGAGCCTGTTCACGAGGGTGAATACTCCCAGCTGTCTCCGTCTGTCTTCCTAGCAGAGGGGCTCTAACACCCTGATCATTTTTGTGGCCCTCCTCTCCACCCGTTTGAACAAGTCCATGTCTTTCCTGCACTGGGTTCTCACCAGAGCAGAGGGACAGAATTACTTCCATTGATCTGAAGACCCTGGTTTGTCTGCTGTTCTGATGCATCCCAGGATGTCTGGCTTTCTGGGCTTCAGGCAAACATTGCCAAATTGTCTACATTTTCATCCACCAGTACCCCCAAGACCTTCTCTGCAGGGCTTCACTCCATCCTTTCACCTTCAAGTCTGTTTTGATAGTGGAGATTGCCCTGCTCCAGGACTTTGTGTTTTGCCATTTTGAACTTCACAAGGCATGCACAAGCCTACTCTTCAAGTCTGTTAATGTCCATCTGGATGGTAACTTGCCCCTAAAGCAAACCAACTGCACCACTCAGGTTGCTGTAATGTGAAAATTTGCTGAGGCTATGCTCAATCCTGATGTGTATGTCACTGATAATTATATTAAATAATTTTGATCCCACTACAGACCCTTGAGGGACACCACTTGTCACTAATCTCAATATGGACATTGAGCCATTGGATGCAGTCATCCAGCTACTTCCTTATTCATTTAATAGTCTGTTAATCAAATGCATATTTCTCCAATTTAGAAGTAAGAATGCTGTGGAGGACTACATCAAAGTCCTTACAGAAGTCCAGTTAGATGACATCAGTTGCTCATTCCTCATCCACTAAGACAGTCACTCCATTGTAAAAGGTTGCTACAGGGGGATCAATCAAAACAGGTTCATGAAGGGCAAGTCCTGTTTAACCAACCTGATCTCCTTCTATGATCAGATGACTCACCTAGTGGATGGTGACAACAACGGCCAGCAGCACTACAAGTTTGGGGAAGATGGGCTGGAGAGCTGCCTGGCAGAAAAGGACCTGGGGTTAATCATTGACAGCCAGCTGAACATGAGCCAGCAGTGTGCCCAGGTGACCGAGAAGGCCAATGGCATCCTGGTCTGTGTCAGGAACAGTGTAACCAGAAGGAGTAGGGAGGTGATGGTGCCCTTGTACTCTGCACTCGTGAGACCTCACCTTGAGTACTGTGTCCAGTTTTGGGTGTCACAGTATAAGAAGGACACTGAGGTGCTGGAGTGGGTCTAGAGAAGGGCAATGAAGCTGGTGAGAGGTCTAGAAAACAGGCCCTATGAGAAGCAGCTTAGGGAAGAGGGATTATTTAGTCCAGAGAGGAGGAGGCTGAGAGGAGACTTTATTGCTCTCTATAACTCTGTAAAAGGAGGTTGTAGTGAGTCTGGTGCTGGTCTCTTCTCCCAAATTCCTAATGATAGGATGAAGGGAAATGACCTCAAGTTGTGTCAGGGGAGGTTTAGATTGTATATTAGGAAGACCTTTTTTCACTGAGAGAGTAGTACTGGAACAGGCTGCCCAGGGATGTGGTAGAGTCCCCATCCCTGGAGGTGTTTAAAACCTTGAGGCCATGGTCTAGGGGTTAGGGAGATGTTGGGATGAGGTCTGGACTTGATCCTGGAGGTCCTTTCCAGTCATGATGATTCTATGATTAGTCAGGTACAATTTACCCTTCATTAAGCCATGTTGCCTGTTTCTAATAACTTCCTTGTTTTTCATGTGCTTCAGCACAAGTTCTAGGAGGATCTGCTCTGTGATCTTACTGGGCTCTCAAGTAAGGCTGGTTGGTCTGTAGTTCCCAGGGTCCTTTTTTATAACCTCTTGAAGTAATGGATGAGCTCAGCAGTAGATTATCTTCTAAATATTTTCCAATCCTCCTGACTCAATGCAAAGTCTAATCCATCTTTTTCAATCAGCCCAAGTGGCATGTTAGTCCAGTGGCAGTTCCAAAAGGTAATGGAATCCGCTACCTAAGTTTATGTTTTTATTGAAAAGTAGATTTTCATCTCTCCTCCATCATTCAGAGCAGAAGGGGATTATCAATTTTGTACTTGTCCTCTCTACCCTTGGAAAATAGGTGCTTTCTTTGAGCATCTGCAGGTGACTTCTGACATGTAAATTCCTGGCCTCTCACACAGCTTTCTGAAGTTGTGATCTTGGAAAAGCAGTGAGATGGTTTCAGTTACAATTTTATGAACCGTGCAACTTTTCTTAGTTACAGGATTTCTTGGTGGTGTGTGGTGGACTATTTTTAGTCTTTATGAAACAATTACACTTCAGTTTCAAGAGCTCTTTTTCCATAAAATATTTTACTTAAAAGCAGATTCAGTGAGTTTGGCTATCGTCAAATTTAGTATTAAAAGTCTGAGGAAGTAATTTTGAATTTGACTAATTTTAATCCAGCAGAGTGATGCAAGCCTATTTTTTATTATAAACACACATGCAGAAGAAATTACTTCTTAGGTCTGGTGCTAAAAACTACATTTGTTCTCCAAAGTGAAACTTCTGGTGTTGTGAACTGACACTGCAAGTAAGGTAAGGAGCAGCTAATAACAAGTGCCATGTAAGCAAAGCCTTGTTTCTCTGCGCCCATACATGCACCGTACATTTCAGCTGACACAAAGTGTTACCAGACTGTTAGAAAAACGTGTGGTGCCTCTCATGGGTTTGGCATTTGGCTCAGGCAAGATCTGGAGGGGCTTACTGGTCATGTGTACCACACTGGACGTGTGCACTTATGAAAACTTAAGGAATTCTAGATACAAAATCAGATTGTAAACAACTTGCTCCATCTTGTGTTTGTTATTCCAATAATTATGCTACCTGTGTAAGTGATTATCTTTTAACTGCTAAGATATGTGACAAACAATTAGATCAAATATCTAATATTTATATTAGATGGTTTAATATACATTAAAGCAGGATGACCATGAGCCAACAATGTGCCCTTGCGAACAAGAAGGCCAGTGGCATCCTGTGGTGTATTAGAAGGTGGGTAGTTAGCAGATCAAGACAGGTTCTTCCCCCTCTCTACTCTGCCCTGGTGAGACCACATCTGTAATATTGTGTTCACTTCTGGGTCCCTCAGTTCAAGCAAGACACAGAACTGCTGGAGAGAGCCCAGTGCAGAGCCACAAAATGATGAAAGGGGTGTAACATCTCCTTTATAAGGAAAGGCTGAGGGAGCTGGGTCTCTTCTGCTTGGAGGAGACTGAGGTGTAACCTCATTAATAGTGATAAATATGTGAAGGGTGGATGTCAGGAGGATGAAGCTAGGCTCCTCTCAGTGTAGTCTAATGATAGGATGGGGGGCACCAGGTGTAAGCTGGAACAGAGGAGATTCTACATCAATATGAGAAGGAACTTCTTCACAGTGAGGGTGACGGAGCACTGGAACGGGCTGCCCAGGGGGGTTGTGGAGTCTCCCTCTCTGAAGATATTTAAAACCCTCCTGGACATGTTCCTATGCAACTGGATCTAAGTGATCCTGCTGTGATGGGGAGATTGAACTAGATGATCTTTCGAGGTCCCTTCCAATCCCTGATGTTCAGTGATTCTGTGATTTCTTCCAAAGGCTTTCTATTTTTGGTAATATTGATAGCATTTCAAGGGTCTTTTTCTATGCATTTAATTTAAATTGGCTATGAAATATAAAGCTAAAACCAAGAATTTGACCTGAAATTCATTACAAAATAAATAAGTCTGTTTATTATAAATTGATTACAGACAATGAGACCAAATTCAGAAAGATGAGACACAAAGCTAAATTATTATCAGATTTTCTTTCCTACCTGAAAGAAGTAAAACTGTACTATTCTTAAGGGAGAAATATGGAGCCAAATACTTCTGCACATTGCCTTCTTGCTTTTCTTTCCCTCTCCCGCCAAGTATTTTCTCCCTCTGTCCGCAGCTGGCTGACCTAGCAGAGGCTCAAAGTGTAATGAAGGAATTATACCCTGAAGGATTAGCTCTGTCCTTAACACTGGCTCTCAGCGCGGAGAAGTGCAGCTCCATACCTCTCTGAAAGGCAAACTTGCACAACTCTCTGTGTATTGTGTCATCAAACAAGCTACGCCAGAGCTTGTCTTTTTTTTTCCCCCCTTCAGAATATGCAGCTTCCTTTCCTTTTTTAGGCAGTGAATATGTAGGAAGTGGGGTGAGCTGTTGGCCCGAGCCACTCCCTTCCTCTTTTAGGCTGTGCAGCTGTGCATCTGATTTTATGAACACGTGCAGATAGACTTGAACTTGTTTTGTCTGTACTCCAGGGTAGGTGGATGTGAGCCAGATGCAATCTGTCAGTGAGCTGGGTATGTTAGTATAGCTCTGCTGAGCCTCTGCAGTTATCACTGAAGTGCTATGACACACTCATGCATCTTCATATTTTAAGAGATTAGACAAGGGTTGGGTCTGGCCAGATCAAAATCTCCACAGAGCACGTACTGATGTACTTCTATTCTGTGCCCACATCTTCATCCTAGTGTTGCACAAGGAGTGGGGGTGGAAATTGAGATGAAGCAGCAGGGGGTCAAGCTAGCCCTAAAATAGCTATTAGAGACATTAAGGACCATTTGTGTTTATTTATAATCAATGGAAAATTGCCTGTATTTGATTTCATTACATTGTCTTTAACTGGTAGTAACTTAGAATAGACAGTTTAATAATGTTCCTTCAGATTATTTGAGGTCTGCTGCGTGGATACATATGGCAGTTCAAGTATTTAGTGTAGAAGCCAACAGCTGTGCTCTAGGTGGGTGGTTACACTGTGGTGTCTGATGCAGCAATCAAGCAGCCCCCTTTCTGAGATTAGTAAACCTACAAGGAATAGATGTCAGACAAAAGCATACTGTTAGAAAGAGGAACTAATTGTACTGTAATTATTTCAATAGCACCTAGGAGTGTCAGAAAACAGTCAGATGATTCTTGTTCAAAGACATATAGGGGGTAAGAATATAGGGAAGAATGTGAATTTGTAAAATATTCGTGGTGATGTAGTCATTTTGTGTTACAACAATCCCAACAGAAACATGCATTATCTGTATATCATCTTAAGTGAAGTTGAAAGAATGAACTGCCTATATTACCAGACAAAACCAAAGTAATTACCCCAAAGTTATGATTTACAACAAGAAAATTAGGTAGTGAAAGTCTATCAGTTGATTTTCCTCCTTTATTCTGAAGAGAACATGTAGCAGGACTGCTCCAGTAAGCAATGAAGGTGACACTGCACCAGATTTGGCTCTCTGTGTGCTCCATAGTCTTTTCATACTACTTCAGCAAAACCCCATCCCTACCTGGTTACAGCAAGCCAGCCCTAGAGGATTTCACATACAACTGAAAAGAACCACACGTATAGTAACTATGGACCGAGAACAGAACGAACATATTGAACCCCAAAGACACGTGTCTCTCCAGTGCCGTGTAGTGTAGTTCACCAGAGTGTTTTAAGGAAAGACTTCGCATATTCCTAAAGCACTCTGTGCCATTTGAGTTGGTGAATTGGGGACCACTGCCTGACAGAAATGTTTAGCACATTTAAGCACAGCAGTAATAATTTTAAGATGGGGTTGTAAAAACCACCTTTAACTCAGATGACTCCACTCTGACTACCTGTATTTAAAAAAGGAGCTCTCAACTTCAACAGAACTGAATCTCTGAAATTTGACTTGGCCCAATCAAAATCCTATGTGCTATGAAATGTAGGCCTCAAAGGAACGTTTGGATAGCAAGAATCTGCCTGAGAAGATTCACATTCCAGCAACTACATGTCAAACAAAAGCTGCAAAGAGTGTGTAGAAGTGTGAACCAAATGTCTGTGGATGTGTAAATATTTTATTCCTTGAAAAATGTAGTGTCATTAGGATCAAACCTGTTCAGACCCCAAGTTTACTGTTTTCTTCTGAAAAAAGTCAGGGTCAGGTCGGGAAGCAGAGTGGTGGAGGCAGCTATTTGCATGGTTTCTTTTATTGTGTGCACAAGCCATTCATCCATGACTCTCAGGTGCTTCCATTCTCAGAGATTTGAACAGGGATTTTCAGTCTTTCAGAAAAATCCCTTGTCCTTTAGGCTTCTGACTTCCTTGAGCTGGTTCTGCCTTTCACACTTCAGCTTTTTACTAGAGCGCAAACTTGTTGAGCATTGTTGGCTTAAGCATTACTACATTCCCTCAGAATGATTTATCTTTCAAAATATTTCATAATTAAAAGACAAAATGTGTCTGAAGAAGGCATTAATAACACTTAGTGACAGGAGGCCTGTGATCTAGCAGTTGTGGCACTTTCCCAGCAGGTAGGAAAAGTAGCTCAACACTCAAAAAGAAAACAATAGTCTGAGTTGCACTTGTAAAAGTGATGGGGATCCAAGCAAAATATTTCAATATTTCTCTGAACCCGATCTCCCCCATTTTGGTTCAGACTCCATTTTAACAGAAGAAGAGGATTGGCTTGTCAGTTGACAGACAAAAGCAACAATTGCACTTTCCATCTAAAGGGAGAGACTTTATTGAGAGAGGTTGAAAATGCAAGTGTTGGTGATTTACTCAGGAGGGATAATTCACTCAGAAGGGACAGTATCACTCAGATCAATGAAAATATACCATTAGGATCAAGTTTTGTCTGATAGAGACAGAATCCTCAACCTGAAATTTATTTAAGCCACACAGTTTGGCTGGCAGTTGTTTATACAAGCTGTACATTGCAGAGCAATGTGAAGATTTCAAAGTTGTTGTTAATTTAGTAGTCCCAGCCTTGCTATGCAGACACGGAAGCCAATGCACGTGTTGCGACTAACACAGATGGCCTACATGGGATTTGTTTTAACAGCTGTGCCTTCCTTCCCAACACCTGAGACAGTTATCTAAGGTCTGTTTGTAATCATTGGAGAACAGAAACCCAGGGAACAACTAATGTCCTCAAAAATAAAAAATGGAAGGCAAATGACCTGTGCCCCATCTCTTTATTACTATTGAATGTAGGGAAACAGTGACTAGATCAAATGTAGAAATCTATTCTATACCTGCAATGAAATGCAGGATGGATATCACTCTCCTTGTCCTTAACCTTGTCCTCATCTTCCACGCATCTTTGGGATTTTTAGTGCTTTGTCGCTTATAGCTGGGACAAAAAATATGTCAAGTATGTCTTTTTTCTGGCTGTTTTCCCAATTGGTTTCTTATGAATAAATATTTCTGGACATGTTCCTGTGTGACCTACTGTAGGCAATCTTGCTCTGGCAATGGGGTTGGGCTAGTTGACCTTTTGAGGTCCTTTCCAACCCCTAACTTTTTATGATTCTGTGAAATTAAGAACATTTCAAGCTTCTGTAAAGCTCTGTGAGTTTGGTTTGGAAACAGAGAAGGAAAAAGAATAGTTGATAATTGGACCTTTAACTGTTTTTCTCCATATGCTTCACAATTCAGAATGAACTGGAATGCAGAAAAGGAGTGCCAGCTCAGCACAGTGACATAACTGTCTGTGGGTGTTATTAGAAATAACAGGGCCACAAACCCTCATTCATTTTAAATAAATGAGAGACTGCAAGAAAGACTGCAATGCCAGATATCTTGAAGCTGGGATGACTCTTAGGGCCTCAAGAACTCTGGGTCTTTTGCATCTGCAGAAATCTCATTAAGTTTTCCCCAGCAGAGAGTATCATGTAGTTTCCAAGACTTAGCAACGGTAACTATACTGCAGCTTCTGACTGGCAGTGATAAGTACATTGAATAAAATTTACATGAATTTTTAAATATTCAGTTTTGGTTTAGATTGGCCAAGTAATAAGCTGAATGTAATGTTAAACCATTACATTCCCATTATTCTACTTATTGTGATGCTGGTTTTCCAGTGACTACTGTTTTGCTTTCACTTCTTTAAAGTTACTTATTGTCTTGGGGATTTTTAAAATAATAACAGGTAAGCTCCTTCTTCGTCAATGATTCTCATACTGTTCCAAGTTTGAACCCTCATTTTAGCCCATGCTTTAGGAAATCCTACATCAGAGAAGTGTGAAATATTTTTATGTGGTACAAAAAAATGGAGACAATGTCTGTGAGCTTGTCTGATAAAAACTCTGATGAGCAGTATCCCAGAGCTTTGAGGTTTACAGACTAGAAGCTAGGCTGTGTCTCATACTCTGGCTTAAAGAGTTTGAAGTAAAATACTTTACTCCTGGGGCTTCCTAAATCTCTGAAGCAGTTGCAGATTAGGAATACCATTCTGGCTTGAGACTCCTCCTGGACTATGTGTTTTATGTTAAATGTTTAAGTCGTGGAATGGAAAATATGACCTTGAACTCTGCATTCCATATTCTCAGTTTCTTTGATCTGAGGTAATTACAGAAGATCTGCTTTAATGCAGGAATTCATTTAAACTGATTTTGCTGTTATAACCAAATCTGTGGTAGATCACCATTCTCCATTTAGATTCAAGAGAACTTTGGATTAAAAAACCCTGATGACTGAACCCAAACTCTATTTTTTGAACAGAATTTCCATTCCAAATTCTTAGATTTTTGTCTTCCAATAAAATTAATAAAAGATATATGAAAACACTTTAAAAAGGATTCACGCTCAATGTGAAAGCAATTGGGAAATCTACAGGCTCCTTGCCAGCTGAAATATGGCAAATTCTGTCTGATCAACTAGAGTTTGAGACAGCTATGAGATTTCCAGACTCCCAGATATGTATTTATTTACCAGGGGTCAAGAACATGAAGATGAGTTAAACCCCCAGATTTTTTCAGGAAGAAATTGATCGTTTTACAATACACATAATTTGTTTAGTGGTCCATGCAATACCACAGAAGCTGGCTATAAACTATAGACTTGGCACTGGAGGAGACGGTGCAAGTTCTGTCCTGTGCTCAGAGGAGTAAAGACATTAAAAAGAAATAAAATCCTCAAATAACCAAGTGCCAAGATGTGAAGTAATAAATATTTGATACAGCTCAGGAAGAAAAGTTCCAGGCTTTTCATGTATGCCAGTGTGATATGGAAAGCCTATCTTAAACTCTACACAGTCATTACCTCATGCTGGAGGACCTCATCACTGGAATAGACTCCAAGGGTTCAAAGTTTTCAGGATTATATGGGATGTTACAATGAAACAGCAGCTCTCTTCAAGATTCCCATGTATGGACATTGCAGTTTAATAGCAAGAAGCCTTTTTGGCAGAAAAATGTAATTCACATTCACAGCCGATTGTTGTAAACCATGCAGACATCTTTTGTGAGAAGTATCATTGTCCAATGGACGTGATAGATCCATCCCCCACCCCGAGCCATATAGAAAAGTTGAAATAACAGATGGCTGGACTATAAATGAGAAAAGAGGAAGGGGAAATACATTATAGAACTGTAAAAGTCCAAGGAGTAGAAAGGTGGTTGGTTCATGGAGCTAGAATATAGACGAGGTTGGCCACCTACTCCTTTCAGCAGTTAGGTAATGGACAGGCATTCTGTGTCTTTAACACCGTAAATGGAAGGAAAGTGATGCAAATATTGCTGAAGTGGTTTTGTACTCCAACCATTCAGAATCACAGAACATTAGGGATTGGAAAGGACCTCAAAAGATCATCTAGTCCAATCCCCCCACCACAGCCAGATCACCTAGATCCAGTTGCACAGGAACATATCCAGGCAGGTTTTAAATGTCTCCAGAGACGGAGACTCCATTAACCCTACCAAGTTCACCACAAAACCATGTTGCTAAGTACCACATCTAAATAACCTTTAAACACATCCAGGATTGGTGACTCAACCACCTTCCTGGGAGCCTGTTCCAATGCCTGACTACTCTTTCAGTAAAGAATTTTCTCCTAATATCCCGGCTAAACCTCCCGTGGAGCTTGAGGCCGTTTCCTAAGTTGGAGGAGGTACAGTGTTATTGACAATGATCACCATTATTGTTGTTTTTATTGTTTGTAGGTATTGCCAAATAAACATAATAACTGCTAAGACTTGGTCCTAGTGCGTGTTCTGTTCTATAGGTTGCTTAGAAACTAGTGATCTGTGGTGGCAACGTGCTGACGTATATACTTTCCTATGCAGGTTTTTGATAAATTCTGTTCATTTTCTCATTAATGTCTGTGATACATGTTTGCTTCAAATAGTAGTTAAATTGCAGTTGCATCAGACCTGTAACTGTTGACAAAAGGCTTCATTCTCTTCATTTTCTTACAGCGCAATTGTAAAGTCTAATAATGAGTGTTTTATTAAGGGAACTTGTTCCCTCCCAAAAAGTTTGACAAACACCTCAGTTTATTTCTGAACAAGGCTCTACTGTTTGACTTCTAGCTTTACATCTGGTAGAATGGTTTATAACTATGGTACCAGACATGTGACGTGTTAACAAGTACATGTAGGTGTTTTTATTAAATATATGAGACTGGACAAACCAAGGAGTTGTCCCATATATGACGCAGCTTCCAAACAACAAATCGTTATTTTCTATCTGCCATCTCTGTCTGGTCAAAGTTCTTGGACCACAAAGGTTTCAATGCCACCATTTGTTACAAGACACTTGATATAAACAAATTATTCAAATGAGACATTTGTTACATTTAAGAGACCAGAGAAGGGTAATTAGTCTTCATCCTCCTGCAAGAAAAAGCTGTTTTATTTTAAATAGGATGCAAGGCATTAGAACTCCCTTGTTATTCGCTAGAGCTGTAGCTATAAAATATCACTCAATATTGAAAGCTTTAGAGTAATTTCCCAAATAACATAATTGATAGCTGCAATTCTTGAAACTAGTAACCTAAGTTGTAACAAGCAAGGAAATTAATAATCAATGTGGCTGAGTCTAAGGCATCTCTGATGGCTACTTACTGAGCAAGACATTACCCTCAGTCACCTAACACAATGCACTAAGACAGAAATTTTTCTGAACTTCCCCTTTTAGCCTAAATATCCTTTGGCAGACTGGGTCTCATATGGGAAATCTGTTTTACTTTTTAAAAAATTGAGGGGTAAAAAAAAAACCCAAATAGTTTGAAGATCAGGTAGCAGCCCGGAGTTTTCTTTTCCTGCAGTTAATTGCCCGGACGCTGTCATTCTTATGGCTCTCGAAGTCCTGCAGTGCTGGTTTTGCACTGATCTACAAATCAGAAAAAGCTTTTTCACAAACTTTCTGTATAACTTCACTCTCTATTACCAAAATTCAAACATTTTCAGCAGTTTGTCTATTAGAACACTTGTCAGAAAAGGTCAGGATAGCTTTGAATTCCCTCAGGTTGGAGAGGAAGTTAAACTTAGATTTCTCACTTAAAAAATAATTTACTTACTGCTTTTTGGTTGTGTAAGTAGTGGGAGAAAGGTCACTATCACAGCAAAATGAAGCTAAAACAGTGTTTTATACTGAAACCTGCATTTGAAAGCACTCATAATGGACCATATTTCTTCATGGAAATGCATATTTCTTTCCCTTGGCTCTGAACTGTAGTGAAAACTTGTTGAAGCAAGAGCTCCATTGCCCAGGATGCCTCTGTGCCAGAAAGGGTAGATAGGGAAATTAATTGAAAAGTGTTTGATGACCACAGATTGTGAAGCTAGTGTTTGGATTTTATGGGTTATGGTACTGAGTTGAAGAACATACCTTTTAATGCATCTCTGTCTTAGGCGTTGAATTGGGTGCTTACTGTGGTTCAGAGTGACATGAACTGAAGTAAATGCACTAGACTGATAGGACTGTTTCTATATCTAACTCCTTATGTTGTTCTGGGGATAATTCTTGTATTAGTTTCTATCTGAACGTTTCCTAAAGAAGGAAGAAAGAGAGGAGCTTTTGTTTTGGTTTTTTTTTTGGGGGGGGGGAATAGTACTTTTCCCCATTTTCTAATAAACCCAGTCTTTAACAGAGACTGCAGGTGCTGCTCACTCAGTTCTCTCCAAAGGTTGGACTTCACCCAGGTCAAAATTTTGACTCAGTGAAGTCAGTGAGAAAACTCCCACTGACTGCACTGAGGTCAAGCAGGGTAACGTTAGATAATTGTCACTGGTCTGTCTTCCCTCCTGTCTCAACAAAATAGGTAAAAAAATGGTTCAATTATACAGAAGTATGGTTTTCAAGCCCAAAAAGCTGTTGAATGAAAGCCGAGACACATATTCTTTAGATGACTGTAGGATATTTCGGATATAACTTAGTTACAGGGTGTGTACAGCAGGGAAAAACAATGTGTAGGTTCAGAATTGTTTACCCTGCAAATCCTTGGAAACAGCTCCCATTTTTAGAGTTGTGTGTGAGCAATACAGGATTTTTCAGAAGTTATAAGATGAAAATCAAACAATAGCAAGAAGACATGGAAATGTATTATAAATTGTACCTAAACATTGTAAGAATATCTTTTTCTCATTATTTGGATGGATAAATTACCATTTATAAAATGGATATTTCAGCTGTGTTGGCTGCTGACCCAGCTAGGGAGTGACCAGGCAAAGAAGGACAAAGTGGTTAAAAGTTATGGGGTGTGTAGGTCAACATCATGCAGACATACAGGGACAAAACAGAACCAGCACTGCGGATTAAATGTGTTGTGTCCTAGACCACATGCTGATGTTAACATATGAATGAACTGAAATCTCATGCAACTGTAGAGTAACCTATACATTATCTATGAAGTGGTGCCATTTTTCACAGAAGCACAGAATTGTAGGGGTTGGAGGGGACCTCTGAAGATTACCTAGTCCAACCCTACTGCTAGAGCAGGGTCATCTAGAGTAGAGCACACAGGAACACATTTAAGCAGCTTTAAAATCTCTAGAAACAAAGACTCTGCAACTTCTCTGGGCAGTTTCTTCCTATGCTCCATTACCCTCACTGTGAAAAATTTTTACTTTGTATTTTGGATTCAACCACCATAGATTGAGGATAAAATACAAGGATGTTGCTTGTACTGGTATTCAGTAGACAGTTTTCTGACTGAGGAAATTCTAAGTGATCACAAAAGATACTTAATTTGACATTATTCCTGCTTATGTTGATGGCTGATGGTTCAGGTACCCAAAAGTTTGCTTTCCTAAATGGATAGAATTTTGGTTAAAAAAATTCCAACAACCAAGGAAGTTTTGAGTAAGAGTATCCCCTTAAAAAACAAAATTTACATGAAAAAATGCATAGCTGTTTTCTCAAATAGTAAGCAAGATGAACAACGCAGAACCCAAATTTCTTAAAGGATTTGCTACAAGAAATGTCTGTAATTATCTGGGCAGTCGACCAGAGCAATTTGTGTGTGGTCATCTGACTGCAAAACCAGTGTGCAGCTCTAGTTGAAGGAAGGAGAATTTGGCCCACAGAGTCATTGTTTAGCAGTCAAAACAGAGATTTAAGAAAATATAGACTTGTCTTTATTCTAATTTGTAGTTTTGGAGTAAATCAAGGAGTGTTCTGTTTAGATTAGTTTTTGCTCAATGCTCCTGTTTACTTGAACTTGAGTGCTGCTCAAGAAATAGAAGACGACATAGACCAGACATTCTATAATTTAAACAGTCTGATAAGAGAAAACATACAATATGCTAAGGGGAAGTGTCTGTTGATTTTGCTTTGCTTTTCATTCACTAACTAATTTAAATACATTTTTAAGCCACCTGCATAAATTTGAGATTATGTGACTGAGTGTTGGCCAAACACCAGAATAGCAGCCGAAGCAGCTCAAGAGAGGGAAGGCCCTGTTGTAGACCTAGGAGTAAGATGAACTTTAGCCGCACAAACAAACTCATGAAGACCTCTGGACAAATCAAAATGAAGTTTGTGATGCAGGAGCTGTTGAATCAGGAATTTTACATAAGTGCTGTGCTGAATTAAAGCATAAAGCATAGGATATGGATGCAGGCATCTGTGAGATAGCTAGCATGAAGCCATAAAGAATGACAGTGTTGCCCTCAAATGAGACAGAATCCTGAATGAACCTCACTGACTCTCCAGTAACTGCATGGAGACAAATAAAAATATCAGAAAGATGACGCAAAATTTGCACTTAATTTGAAGGTATTTAGTGCAAAGCTGCTGGATTTGCTATCTCTGGAAGATCCCAAATCTAGTTTATCCATCTGCTCAGCCTGCAGGGGACAAAATCATCTGCTAGTTGAAGGCAATGGTAGTTGAAGGCAATGGTAGTTAAAGGCAATGTTCAGAACAGACCCGACTGTACCTGTTGGAAGTGAAAGATCAAAGTATCGCCAAAGCCAGACAGTCCACCAGAAAGGTTGACTCTGTGTTTGGTGTTCAAGATGCAGACCTTCATAGTTTAACTTAATACAGAAATTTTGTAGTTGTGGTGTTGCACTGCTCTGGGCTGTGATCCCAAATGTTGGGACTACAGCCTGGAAGGAGATGTGCATTCCATCCGCGCCCTACGATAGCACAAACTTTAGCAGAGGGACTGTGTTTTTCCAAGGTTAATGCCTTACCACGGGAATACAATCTGTTTCCCATCTGCCTTCTGAACTCTTCTCCCTCCACCAGTGAATCCTGGAGCAATTTCAGCAGTAGGCCTGTGGAGAGTGCTTCCTTCCCTGAACCACAGAACGATTAGGACACTCTGCTGAGAGATATGGTTTGAATCCCAATAAGCAGGTTAAAATATTATTACAGTCCTTTCTTATCCAAGTCCTGGGGTTGAAAACTAAAAGTAACATCAAAGCAGTAGAATTTTTTCCTGTGCTTAGCCAAACTTCTAGCAACATGATGGATACACAGTGCTCGTATTGCCCTTGGTTTGATCTTGTTGCCAGTGTGGGCCATGTATGCTAACTGAACTGAATCAGTTGTCTGTCACTCAGAATGACTTATTTTGGGAATGATGGAAAATAGGGGTTTTCCTTTGTGAATTCTTTGCCATGCTTCTTTCTTGAATGGATAGGAAATAATTTTACTCAGTGTTTTTACAGATTGGGAGACATAATCCTTTCTTCTTTTCTGAATGCACAACACCCTCCAGGCACTTTTCACCCCCCTGCCCTGACCCTTATTTTTGAAAGGATTTTCTACTTGTACTGAACTCTCTGTTTATACTCTCCGTGTTGCAGCACACTGGCAGAACGTACAGTCCTGTCCCAGATATAAATGTCTGGCATGGTGTTCCCAGCTTGAAATCAGCTGTTTATGACTTTCCTCAGCAGCATGACAGTGCTGTGTTATTAAATATGCTCAGATTTCTCTCTGTCCTGCTTTAGTTTATGTTGAATAAAAATATGACATTTAAATTCACCTACTTGGAACCTCACCAAAAATCACAATTTTGTTTGAAGTCATGGCTCTGGGAACATGCCAAAAAACTCCTCAGAAAACAAAGCAACAATGAGTTATGAATAAAAGGCGAGAATCTTTCTAACAGAAAAATGAAGGTAGAAATTAAGAGGAGTGCAATGCTGGGTGGGTACTGAGTCCATGTGGTGGAATAGAACTTCCATTCATTACCAACTTCAGCACAACAGCACTATTGTGAAGCTGTGTTAATGTAGTAGCTAATTCACTGTAAAATATGATTTAAATAAGTTCAGCAGAACTTATTTTATTTAAACTCAGTTTAGAGACTGACTAACACTTGTGAATAGTTTTGTGTAGAAAAAAATGGATAGAATGAGAAAAGCAAAAGGAAAGGCTAGGAAAGAAAAAAATCCTCCTTATTCTGTGGGTCAGACCTTAGCATCATCACACTATTCCTAAATTTTTCTAAGAGTACTTCTACAAATAAATATCATCCATTTTCTTGGGAAGGTCTCTGTCCACTGTATCAACAGTGGAGTTGATGGAGGGTTTTCTCTATCAATCCAATTAAGTATTGAAATTCTTGGAAGAATTCGGAAGTGTGTAACATAATGATTTTGTTGCTTGACAGTGGTTTGGCCACTGATACAGTGTGTAGCTCCTTTAGTTTGGGACGCAAAGTATAACTGCAGCAAAGAAGAACATTCTCAATCTATGCAAGCTTTCCTGAAGCTAACAAAACTGTTTCACTAGAATTTGCTGTAGGAGAATCGCAAAGTGAGTGTTATTCAGCTGGGGAACACACACCACCCATAGAACTAGCTGCTCTGTAAACAAGCTGACTGTTCTTTTACATTAATAATAAGCTTTGTAAGGATGAACTGTTACATCATGAGATCCCAAAATCTTATGTCACTTCTGTGCTCATTTCAAGTCAACTTCCAGCTGATTTGGATGCAGTTCATTTGACTGGAGTGGTTAAAACGAATCTTTCACAACATTTTTTCTAAAGAATTTGGGACTCTGAATTGAGGGGCACAAGCATGATCTAGCACTGAAAGGCTGAAACTCAGGATATCTAGACTCAGATTTTATACATTTATGGTTTTCAGGTGATGCTACGTGAGAAATATTCCAAGATAACATCCAAAAGAAAGCTGCCACACTTCTGAAAGATCTGTCCCTGGTTTCTTGTTGCAAGCTTCATTTGACTGCTGTTAAAATTTCATTTAAAAACTGGTCATCTGCTGCTTCTCTTTTCCAATACAAATGAATGAAGTTGGCCAAAAAGCCCTTGGAGAACTGCTAATTACAAAATGTTTTGTTTACTATGGCACTTTCTGAGAAGTAAACTACCAGACTTAATCATTTATCTGCTTTTAAATTTAATATTTATTTAAGCTGATTTATAAAGTAAGGAACACAGGAAGACCTGTTACAAGATCAGAGAATGAAGAACTGTGGTAGCCAGAAGGCCTGTCTGAAGGTCTGTACAAGTCTTGTAGTGCCTCAGAATAGACAGACAAAGACTGGTTCACTGGACAGAGAAGGTTGGATCTGGATGGCAGAGTGATCCCAGTGAAAGGAAGTGGTACTGATAGCTGGATCTCCAGAGGTTAGAATCCCCACCAGCAGCCGTGTAATGAGATGGCTTTTCTCTTCTTCCTCTGGAGATGATTTCCACACAGCAGCACAGCAGCTCCTGCCAGCACTTTGGACGGTGTGCGACTGCTCATGGCCCTTTTGTGGAGTGTTAAACAGGGCCTCCTGGAAAAGCTAAGAGACATTGTTCTATGTTAGAAAGAGAAGAAAAAAGACACCACCTATCTTACTGACAGGTGGAGTAAATGCTATAACCAATAGTTTTTTACAAGAACAAATACATCCTTTTCTCTTGACATACTCCTGGGCCAGTGCTACAGGAAAGAGAAAATGAAAAAAAAAAGAAAAGTTTAAGCAGCTGCCAGTAGGTAGAGAGCAGGGACAGAGACACCTCATTGTGATTTAGAAACTACTCGTTTGCTTCCATCTTTTGTATTTTATCTTGCTCTAAAGCTGGAAATCTCACATTTCTCAATGTTAAGGCTCTCAACACCAAAGTCTCCATACCCACTACAGTAGGATTCTGGGAATCTAATATGAGCTTTATTACTCCTTTTCAATATTCCTTTTCAAACTGCTAGTGTCCTGTCTTAGGTTTTATCCCTGATTTTTTTTTTTTTTTTTTACTTTTATAAGTAATCCTGATCGAGTTTATAGAGCTAGAAATTTAATTTTAACCTGTCAGGAAGTAGATGCTGCAGAGCAAGAGAATGTAAGTTCTCTGGAGTTAGACTTGCAGAACTCACAGGGTTCAAGTTCGGCCAAGAGGACGTTCACAGGAGCTCTAACAGGACCTTCACACACAGACCAGTCTGATCTTGCAAAAGCCCAAATGCCAAAAGCCAAATGCTGTTTATTAAACAAAGTCACCAACTTATATAGACTTCCCCGTAACCCACCCCACGGGCAAAGCTACTGGACAGACGGCACGCCTCCTATGTTCCTATTGGAACAAGCCAGCTGTCGATACACCTGCAGACAGCAGGTAGTCCAGACCTGCACCTTGTGCAACACCTTAAACCGTCCCCTGCTGCGTTTCGCTGTTAAACCAAGTCCTCCAGCATAAGGACAGGATTGCTCATGCGCTTATGTTCCCCTACAAAAGAAAGTGATACAGCTACCACATCTATGACAAATGATGGTGATTATAGCTTAGCAGGACATCTGTGACTAATTTATGGCATCACAGATGCGCAGAAGACAGGGGCAAGTAACCCAGTTCAGGAGGGAAAGGACCTGTAACATTCTTTCCGCAGGGACTTCCAAGGTTAATTCATTACAGAAAGGAAAAATTGCACAGGCTGTACTGATAACTGGTTTTTCATAGAATCATAAGAGTTGGAAGAGATCTCCAAGGTCAGCCATTGTCCCAATGCCACCACACCCACTAAACTGTATTTCCACATGCCGCATATGTATGTTTCTTTAACACCTCCAGGAATGGTGATTCCACCACTTCCCTGGGCAGCCTGTTCCAATACTTTTCACTTCAGTGAAGAACTTTTTCATGATATCAAATCTAAACCTCCCTCTGCACCATTTAAGGCCGTTTCCTGTCATCCTATTGCTAGTGACTTGGGAGAAGAGACTGACTCCCATCTCTCTACAACCTCCTTTCAGGAAGTTGTAAAGGTGGTAAGATCTCCCCTCAGTCTCCTTTTTTCCACACTAAACAACCCCAGTTCCCTCAGCTGCTCCTATAAGACCTGTCCTGGAGGCCCTTTACTAGCCTTGTTGCCCTTCTCTGGACTTCTCCAGCATTAGGTTGCTTGGACCAAAAAGTTGGGCCTGACATTTAGACTTGTTAAACCTCATACAACTGACTTTGGTCCATCAATCCAGCCTGTCCAGGTCCCTCTAGAGAGCTTTTCTACCTTCAAGCAGATCAACACACCCACTCAGCTCAGTTTGGTGTCATGTGAGGGTGTGCTCAATCCCCTTATCCAGATCATTGATAAAGATGTTAAACAAACTGGTGTCAATACTGAACCCTGGGGAACTCTGCTTGTAACTGGATGCCAGCTTGATTTAACTGAATGTTATATCAAAATAAAAAATAGTACAATAAAGGCAGGCAGGCAGGAAGGAAGGAAGGAAAATTAAACCATATTTTTAACTTTATAGTCTCACATTGTATCCTTTTTTCAAAAATATTTTCAAAGGCAAAGAAGTATTTTCAGTGAAAATATTTTTTTCTATTATAATAATCAGTCAAAAAGCATTTAACAGCTGTAACAGCTGTAAGTAATGCACCCTTTTGGAAGCAAAATATGTATTGGAAATGATAGTGAGTGCAGCCTGACCTAGTTCAGCAGAGGACACCTATACAAACTAACATCAAAATTCCTCTTCTACAATTTTACATCATAGTTAGCACTATCTCTGAGAGCAAGTCAGACTGCTTGTCACCTGAGATAAATTGATGAAATTTGCTCCTTAAATGGAAAGATGTGAAATAGCTGTGTGGTGGTAGCAGTTGTTGGTCTGATTCAAGCCAATTAAAGGGCCAAGAAGCCACTCGTGATTAACTGTACCAGCGGTCTAGTTCCTGATATCAGGAGAGTGTTGGATCTGGCTGCTCTGACTTCTCAAGCTGGAACTTACTTGGTATTCAGGTTAGTTCAGTCTGTGGAGATGGCCATTGCTGTTGGTAAAGTTGGGAAAATCTTTGGAAAGGATCACATTTTTCTTTCTCTGATACCCTAATGATTCTGCTGTAAGTCTTCTAGACCTACCAAGGCATGTTGTTCTTAGTGATAAAACCTGCATAATATTAACAGAAAAAGTGAGAACTCGGATGCTAATGCTTGTTGTATTCTGGAACTAAATTGCTGATTTAGTTATCTGAAATATATGTTTAATAAGAAAAGCTTTAGTACATAAACTGTCTTTAAATGATAGATTGAAAACAGATACGTGCTGAAATATAATATTTAATTATTGATATAGGTTTTGTTAAAAAACAGTATGGTTTTGTTCATATAGGCATTTAAATATAGGCATTATTTATATTTTGGTTTACAATTTTTTTTTTTTTGCATTACTGAAAGTTCTGTCAGTAGTATTGTAAAAAGAACTCTCAAAGCATCATAGCCCCAAAATCTTAGAAAAATACAGTTCCAGCAGTATTCTCTTGTATGCCTGTTGCATTGGATTATTGTTCTATGGTCCCTGAGTTTGCTTGGAAGACTGAGAATCCTTATTTATAAATAATTTCCTTAAACCTTTGTCAGTACAAGTCCTAGATCTGTAAGTGTGAATTAGAAGCAGATGTCATATACAATATGACCATAGTGGATAGTAAAAGTAATGACAACTGTCATTGTTAATTCTTTTGGGTGTTTAGTGGCCAGGAAAAATATTTATTCAGATGAATAATCAAATCCTAAATTAAATCCATTAGCTTTCATTGTGCCCAGAAAATGGGCACAATTGTCAGTGAGGACAAGAGATTGAAGAAAGCTCCATTTCACTGTCCTGGAAGACAGATTTATTCATAGATTTCCTTATAATAACCCATCTCCGTGGATTAATCTAATCCAATAGCTGATAGCTTTATTGTGGAATCGGTGTGTGTCTAAGTAGAGGAGGTAATAAATATTAGGCCAATAAGTTAATCAGCTATTTGCCTCTGTAGACAAACACAGTCCTCACAGTCCTGTAATAAGTTTCACAGAGATCGACAATTTCATGCTTATGAGTGTAACCAACATGATCACTTGCAGTTGTAAAATAATCACATTCCTCCTCTAAAATTGTAAGATTGGCCACCTCTTTTCTGTCTTCAGTGAAAATTATTTCACTATGATCTTCCTGTATGTTTGCTTCGGCATATAGAACCCTCCTTTACTTTGAGCTTCTTTTAGTTCTTTCCTGATGCCTGATTTGAGGGTTAAGGTGATTATTGATTGTTGCTCTTGACTGACTGAGCTCTGACTTAGGCAGAAAATGGGTAAAAGCCATTTGTTTCATTGTTGATAGTAGATGGTCTGGTGGCAATATTGACTTTTCAGAGGAAGATGAGGGAGGATTCAAAGAGGTCTAGAGATGGTATTTGTGAAGATTATCTCTCTTTGAGTAACATTTCCCCCAAGGAGCTGGCTGGTGCAGGAAAAGCTTTCCTGATAATAAGGCTTTGGGCATATTCCTGGGTAGTGGAGCGACTTCATATGATACATTTGTATGCTGTTAAAATAAAATTTTGATAAGCTAACCCACTTTTCAAAAAATGTTGTGTTTTAAAGTTTCACTCAAAGTTAGCTGTTAAGTTTAATTTCATTATCCTTTCTGCTGTGGCATGTAGAATCTCTGATTTTAAGGGTGGTTTTTTTTCATTGCAAAACTATTTAAAAATATTATTTCTCATAAACTAACAGAAAATAGCATTATTTCTAATTTAATCTTCAAGTACTTTTGAAAGAAAACAAACACCTTCTTGGAAACAACTTTAGGTGGATGAAGTTTGCCAGTGATGTACTTATGAGAAAGTGACATTTCCTGCATATGGATCATGTTATACTAAACAATAAAAAATGACAGAAGAGGTACCAGACTCACTAGAAATTATCTGCTTGTGCTTATTCAATTTTCCTCTTGAAGGGGAGAAATAAATGAGAAAGAAGTCTTGTACCTGCACAGTACAGATAAATACAGCATTTATCGCAGAAGCACATACTCCTTTATTTCTTGGCCTGGATAGACTGCTGGTTATAAACTGTATTCAGTTCCTTTCTTGTGTTCTTCCTGAATTATAGGTTAACAAATCACGATTCTGGCCTGTGGACTGTGTGCTATCTGCTTTCACTGTTGTTTCCCTCTTCTTTCTCTGGGCTAGTTCAGAGGCCCATGCTTCAAAAACACACTGCTCTACTATTTTTCTTCAGTTTTGTAAAAAAGTATTTGGATACATAACATTCAGATTTTATACCAGTAGTCTAGAAGGAACATTTTTTTTCAGTTTTACATAAACTGATGAAGTTTGATTGTGAAATGTGAAGGGTGAATCTGACTCTTCAAAGGATGCAACTTGGATTGTGGACCAGTGTGTAAAAATAAAGCAAAAACCCAACATTTAAATCATTGTCTTTGGCTCCTTTCTCTTCAGATTTTGAAGAAATAGAGAAGAGAAGGAAGGGACAATAGAGCCATTCAGAAAACACCAAAAAGACCTTTTTTTAAGAATTAGTAGGTGATGAAAATGAAAGTCTGAAATTAATGTCAGAGCACCTCTGATTTCTGTCAAGCTTACCCTAGTGGCATTTTTTGTTTTTCCTGACAAACTTTAGCTTGTAATTGGGCATTAAGTACTGAAAGTTCAGCTCTGAATGTATATAGGCCACAAATTTTGAAGCAATATTTAGCCTATCCTGATGTTTATGTTTCTTGATGTTGGCAAGAGCAGACCTTGAAAACTCAGTTCTTGAAGTAAAGCTTTATTCCTTTGTCTGCCAGATCAAAAATGAGTTTTATTCAAGATGCAGAGCACAACTAAAGCTCTACTTTAGCCTCCCATTTGCCTGAATTAGAGCAGTTGAAGGGTGTGGTCGTAGTTAGTGCAGTTAGAATGGACTACAGAGTTTTATCCTCTCCTCTAAGGTCAGTGAGGGTTGAGTCAGTCCATCTGCAACATAAAGCTTCACTCAGCTGTTGAGACTGATGTTTTGGTTTTTTTTTTCTTGCTGGATGATATGATTTAATGAATCAGCTGTAAAAACTTGTGTATTCCTCTTGCCTTTTGCTGACCATAAATTGCTTCTGACATGTGCTTGGTTAATACAGCAGAAAGTGTTGGCTTATTGTAAACCAGATTGGGGCCAGTTGGGACAACAAACATTCCCTGCATTGTGAATTCCAGTTGCATAGAGCAACCACTTTAGGGGTTGAGGGGTTATTGCTCACTGTCCAAATGATGGATGGAAGAAATCAAACAGGTGAAATGTCTTTGTACAATGACTCAAGCAGAGCATGACAAATAAGGAACTACTTTGTATTTAATATCTTCTTGATTAAAATAATAGAAACAATAAAACAAGAAAAAATAAAGAAAAAATAAAATAATGTGAAAAGAAATGTAGCTTTGACATTTAAGAAGGTGGAAGTCAGTACTCATAGCAACCTAATTTCTTTGGGTACTAAGTTTCTAGAATAGCTTAATGGCTTAATTAATGTTGTCTGTCATTGTGGGTTTCTGTTGTTTGAAAGCATCCAGACTAATTTAGAAGGACAGGCTTTATTATGGGTAGAAATTGAAATAAATGGTTGCAGTGCTCTGAACATAGTAATAGTGACAGGTAGCAGGGAAAAGGTGATGAGTGAAGAAGATAAAAAAGCAAGCCAGGAAACAAATGGCCCATAGGCAAAGACATACGGGTCAGAAAAGTGAAGAGAAGAACTGGACAATAGTAGCAAGGACTGGAAGCAAGAGCACAAATCCAACCAATGGGATTTGTTAGTTGAGTGTTTTCAAAAGTAAGTAATAAGAAGCAGAATGAGTTTTTTTAATAAAATCAGGTTGTTTAGGATTTAGCTTGGAGACTAGAGCTAGTTGTGTTCTAAATTAAGGTCAGTTAAGACTAGAACAAAATGTAACCTGTGAAAGTTGGTAACAGAGCAATTAAGGTACCTTGTTATAGAAGTATAATTTGCACAGGATAAAAACCAATGGCCAGTTATCAGGGAGACATATTTCTTTTCTTCCATTTGAGGAAACAAAAAACCCCAACAAAACAAACACAGTTATGTTTGCATATTTTCATGGATCCATATTTCAAGAGATATGTATTTCCAGGGCAGTGTTCAGGCAGACAGAAAGCAGACAGTTCTGACACAGACAGAAGGGTGAAAAGCAAAGTTTTATGTTTCCCTGGTTTCTGGGATGAGGGGTTGGCTGGGAATATCTCAGGTCTAAGGAAAAGGTTATGAGTAAAGAGAAGACTTTCCTTCTTGGTACCTTCCTCCTGAGTGCTGAAGTTGGTATAGCTCTGACTATGTTGTCACAGATCTGGTTGTTTCTCTTCAGCTCTAGCAAGAAGGGAAGAGGCAAAGGCAAGCCCTCAGCCAGGCATGCTGGCAGTACCATCTCAGCTGCTTCTTACTGCAGCTGACACCTTTTCCTGGTCCTTGTAGCCAAACTACAAAATTAAATGTTAATGCCATAAGAATTAAACCCAAATCCTGTGGAACAGTAGTACATTTTTGCTGATGCTTGTGAGAAACACTGAGCTAGGACTGTATTTTAAATGTAAAATGTAATGTTCCAGCTGTCAGTGGACACAATATTGAAGACTTCATCACTGCTGTAGTTTCCGTGAGGGAAGTACTTGAATTTTGTTTCTTTTCCTTCAAATGCTAATAGTAACAGAATGTCACAACCCAATACAACTGCCAAATGTATATATTTTAAAAAGGCAGCAGAAAATGAGTTGCAATGTGATTTATGAAAAAAATAATTCCACTCAAATGGTGCAGAGCAGAGGGGGGAAAAAAGTGTTAAGATCTGTGTAATACTGTCTTGGCATATAAGCTAACATTCTGGATTCACTTTTCCCCTGAATGGATCAAGAAGCAGCATTTCACTTCAGAGACCTGCCCTTTGAGACAGCCAGTATTCTTATACAGCTGAAAAGACCAGCTATATATAGAGAAATTAGAGTTAGCAGAGGTATTTTACTTTCTTATTGAGTCTACCTCCAGAAAACAGTTGTATAAGTCTGAAGAAGTGAAGAAAACTGGTCTTTGCCTTTCAAGCAATAAAGTGTTACCAACTGTGAGACCTTTCCAGTGAGACCTTTCCTTATATGTTTCTGTTTTGGGTTCTTTGTTGTGTCAGATTTATTTTATTAATCCAAGATAAAAGAAGGAAGATAAGAGGTTTTTTTATCTGGAAGCAGAGTTTATAGGGACCGTTGCAAGGAACAAAGCCAGTAAAGATTCTAATTTGTCAACTAAAATGTAAAGGATTTCTTCTTTCTGGGTACAAAAGACCTGAGAGAAGCTTGTTTTATTAAACATACACATCAATAATAAATGAGTAACATTCAAGTAATTATTGAATACTTGCTACATATCTTAAAAGTATATAATATTAGAGAGCTAAGACATTAGGAGAAATGAGTTAGCAAAGCAAGGATCAAGCAGAAAAGTCATCTTTCTGGGACTGCAAGTAGTGAGAAGTCAGTTTGCCCAGCTCATACAAGCCTCATATACACACATGCTACATGCATTGACACAGATAAATTTGCTTCTCTTTACTGTCCTCTCAGTGAGAACTGATGCCCACACAGTTTGCTGCCTCACTTTGCATCCAGAATTTTGGAACCTTTTCAGAATTTTTGAAGGACAGCCACAAACTGAGACAACTTTTCCTAATATATGGCATATTCTTTGTATAACCCAGGCCTGAAGACAATGATGTACGCATTTCGTGGCAAGAAATGTAAACTGGCTGTTTTCCAGCAAGTTCTACTTGGTTTTGCTAGTTTCTCCACTAATACATTGAGTGGCTGAATGGTTGTTCTTGCCTAGATGAACCACCAACACATATTGCATTTATGTGCTAAATCCAAAGCCATTGTGGTTTTCATCAAAATTGGTTTTTGAATCTGGTCAATGTTAGGAATTAACCTCCAAAACTTGTCCTGAAAGTGCTAGTTGGTCCAGGCTAAAATACAGCAGTAACAGTAGAAACTCAGTAATACAGATCTTGATACCACTGAGCTGTGCTTTCATGCTGAGGTAATTCTACTCAATGAACTCAAAACCATCTTATTTGCATTTGATTTAGTGTTGAGAATCAGTTTAGTGATGAAGATCAGACTTTCAGTACTTGAAGGGAGTCAGTAAGAAAGATGAGGAGGGTCTTTTTAGCAAGAAAAAGGACAAGGGGTAATGGTTTTAAACTAAAAGTGGGTAGATTTAGATTAGATATAAGAAATGAGTTTTTTACAATGCAAATAGTGAAACCCCGGAACAGATTACCTTAAGATGTGGTGGAGGTCCCCTTCCTTGGGACATTCAAGGTCAGTCTGGGTGAGGCTCTAAGCAATCTGATCTACCTGAATTCACTGCAGGGAGGTTGGACTAGATTACCTTTAAAGGGCCCTTCCAACTCAATACATCCTGTGCTTCTAAGAGAGATCCTAGGTGAGTAGTGCAGAGAAGGTGCCTTACTGGTGGCTAAAGAACATCCTGCTGACAATGACTTGGATATGGGGACGGAAGTAATAAAGCCTTAATAGATTTTTTTTGTTATTTCAATAGTTAATTTTCTGGCAAAATCAGTTTTCTTTGTCTTAGTACCTTGCTATGTGCTGGGTCCCAATTCCTTTTGATAATTCTCCTTTAAAGGAAGAATTAGTTAATGGGGATAATTCTGTTTTTCAAAGATTGATCATTGCACTGAATAGTGCTAATAAGGAGATGGATGTACTACAGAGCAAACCCAAATAAACCTAATTGAAATAAAGGTTTTCTGCCCTCCAGCAGTCTTCTGTTTACCAGTGTGTTGTTTACCAATGAATCCTTTGTCAGCCAAGATAACTGAGAATGATGACTGAACCTACGCAGGTATGTTCTGCGGCCTCAGCAGGGGTAAGAATGCAAAATTAGATGCACTTATCTGAGCTATAGAAAACCTTCTTTTCAAGCACAACCAGTCTGGGGTGGCTTTTAAATATCATTTATAATACTGCCATTTTTGATAGGTCTAGACTTGCTTTCTTAGGAGAGTAAACATTGAGAAAGTAATAAGAAAAGCACAGAAACAGTGAAGACAGCATTCAGTGGTAGGAAAGTGTGTTGTGTGTCCAGAAAAAAACCCCAATAAACCCTTTCAAGACCCCAAACACGCTTCACATTTGACCCAGCCTGGAGAGTCAGCAGATGGAGAGTCAGCACTTCACAGGAAAAAGGGAAGATGTAATGTCACACAAGGAATGTAGAAACTTAAAATAGACTTGGCACTGCGTGAATAGCTGAAATTGATGACCAAAAGATGGATGGGTAATACAAAGTGACAATGAACAGAGACAATTACTTCCCTGGAGAGAGCAGGCTTTTTTGGATAACCCGTAAGAATCGTCGCCTGTAATCTATTTTTGCGTGTGATGCTGCAATTAATAATTTCATCCTGAGGCACCTCCACCAATCTCTGAGGCCTTCATTTGAGTGTAAGTTTTTCTATGTAGGTTTCATATAACTCTCTTGAGTTATTAGTTCCCCTGACGATGACACCCCGTTAAGACGTAAGTCTTGCTTATTATTCAGAGGTGGACAAATGATGTTCTGCAGGTTTCAGCTTCTATGTATTTCAAAGTATCTGTTTTTACAAATGAAAACCACAGCCCATCTTTTAAAAACTTTTAAAATAAATGTTGCTTTCTTCATTATGTGGACTGTGTAAACAGGTGAGGACAGGATGGTCTAGAAAGAAAAGATTTTCTAAACAGACCTTGCTTCCCTAAATATTTTGCAGCCCAAATGAGTTGTTAAAATACAGAAACTCTTGAAAAATATGCTTGCATGTAACAGCTGGATTTCCAACCTTTTCATAGAGTCTTTTGCACAACGTAAGTCCCAAAGATTCCTGTAGCATGCTGGTGAGAATTTCCCAATGTAGGTGGATGAAGAACCAAGAAGAGGTGTGCTGCTGGAAATTCTATTAACAAACAAAGAAGGTCTGGTCACGGCTGTGAAGGTTAGGGGCAAACTTGGCTGTAGTAGTGTCCACAGCATGTCTGACATCAGTGTTGTAAGGGAAAGAAGCAGGACAACACTTACAATTGCAGTCCTAGACTCTACAAGAGCTGACTTTGTCGTCTTCAAAGAACTACTTGGAAGAATCCATCATCTAGGACCCTATAAGTTAGAGTCCAAGTTCAAGAAAAGTTTGTTCCTTGAATAAAAACTCTTCTAGAGTAGGCAGAAGACCTGTTTGGATGAGAAAGGAGCTTCTGGAATATCTCAGATGAAAGATTTAAGTTGACAATGTGCAGAAAAAGGATCTAGTCACTTAGGAGGATCATGGAAACGTGGTCAGGGTATGTAGAGATGCAACAAGGAAGGCTAAGGCCCTCAAGGAATTAAATCTAGCAAAGGACATGAAAGAGAACAAGAAGGGCTTTTTCAAATATATCAGTGGTACAAGAAAGAATAAGGGAAAAGAGTAGGAAAAAAGGGTGAGGAATAAAAGAACTGTTGAAAGAGGTGGGTGCTTTGGTGTTCCTCACGGGTCAGTACTTGGCCCAGTCCTATTCACTATCTTCATCAATAACCTGGATGAGGATACCTTTAGCAAGTTTGCTAATGATACAAAACTGAGAGGGTTGTCTGATTCACTAGAAGGCTGTGCTGCCATTCTGCATGATCTAGACAGACTGGAGAGCTGGGCAAAGGGGGACATAATAAAATTCAGCAAGGGGTTGTCCTGCTGGAAAGCTGCCCTGTAGAAAAAGATCTTTGAGTCCAGGAGGACAGTAAGTTATCCATGGGACTGTATGTGCCCTTGTGGGTTGCAAGAAAAGTGTGTCCAGTAGGACAAGGGAGGTTCTCCTTCCCTCTACTCTGTCCTGCTGTGACCACACCTGGAGTACTTTGTACAGAAGTCTCACGTCAAGAGAGACAAGGAACTGCTGGAGAGAGTGGATGATTAAAGGACTTGAACAATTCTCCTGTATGAAAAGGCTGAGACCTGGGGCTCTTTAGTCTGGAGAGGAAAACTCTGAGAGGGGACCTTATTAATGTCTATAAACATCTGAAGGGTAGCTGTCAAGAAGGGGCCAGTCTCTCTTCGGTGCTGCTGCATGATAGGACAAGGGGTAACAGGAAAAAGTTGAAGCACAGAAGATTGTACTTCAACATCAGGAAAAATGTCTTTAGTGTTAGAATGATGGAGCACTGGAACAGGTTTCCCAGAATGGTTCTGGAGTCTTTCAAAACCTGTCTGCATGCGTTCCAGTGTGACCTGCTTTTGATGAGGAGGTAGACTAGATGATCTCCACAGCTCCCTTCCCATAACATCCTATGATAGGATTTTAATGCAACTTTGCACATGAAGCTTCACCACAAAGCACTAGCATTTTATGTTAGAGTTAAACTGCTCAGACATAAAACACTGTCCAATGAATGCATGAGACAATATTATTGTGGAGGGTACAGATAACTGCATTATGGAGCACCAGTCCAAAGTGCTGCGTATCTGTAGGCACAGAGACACACTTTTATCTAGAGTAATCTGTTTCCACTGAACGCTGTTTTGGAGAAGAGACTGTCATTTAGGAAACGAATTAAGAGTTTTTACGAGTTTCTTGGATGCAAGACTTCATTTATCTCTCCTGTAAAGTAGATTTAATATTAACTCGGTAAATTAAAAAAGATGTTAAACACATAAAACTTTTTTACTAGGCCTCTTAAACCGCAAGAAGGATAGAGGTAAAATTTTAGTAGCTGCCATAATAAAGCTTCAGTGTAGAGATTCAGCAGTAATATTTTTTCCAGAGACACGAGGATGATATATTAGATAGTCTTGGGTGACATTGCAGAGAAATCTTGACTTGATAATGGTGGTTGTTGTGCATGCAGATATGTGGTAGAGTATAATTAGGAATGCTGTGCAGAATTTAAGAAGGTGACAGCCAGGCAGGACGTTGTGGCTGGCGGATCTGCTACCCCAAGGAGCTACTTAATGATTCCTGATCATCTGTGGTACCTTCTTGTTGCATTTTGTGATGCACTTAGTTGTAATCTCTTGGAGTCAAGCGTTGTCATTTATGTGACGTACTGTGCTGTTAATCCAGACTCTTACAAATTCTGCTGTAAGAAGTGTTACTGAGGCAGGCTGAAAGAGTACTCCCTCATTTCAGTGATGCTGCATGCACGTTCCTTGGAACAACCTGCCTGTAAACCTCTACTAGATGGAGTTTTACTGGGATTCTGGTGTTTGAGGCACTCATGTTCATGGCCTTTCAGGATAGGAGAGTATCAACCTCTGCTCCAGCATTGCTCCAGGCTCACTGACTGGAAGGCATTATAGCAACACTCATGAGAGAAAAGAACTCAAACCATGGTGGGATCAGTCGCATAATTATGAGAGGTTGTGGAGGTACAATCCATAAGAGCTACTTTTCCTTATGTAATATAGTTTAATGCAGATGAAAACAAACTGCATATGTGATTAAAATGATTTTTAAAAATGAATGGCAGTGTATTGAAGCATTATTATGTGAATACTCTTTCTTAGACCTTTATGGGTGTCCACTTGGAGCAGATGATCTTTCGAGGTCCCTTCCAATCCCTAATGATTCTATGATTCTATTTTGTACAGTTTTTCTTCCATAGTTATTTAAGGTTTTAGAAAAAGACTAGCTGCATCAACCAAACATGTTCTTGAAAATATGGAATTGTTTTAGAAAGTTGTTTACTGTGATGTCGAGTCTTATTTAAAGACAAGAGGGTTTTCATAATTTCTCATAACTGTAAATTAGTTAATATGTTTACTCTTTGTCCAAAAGTCAAATCAATATGTTTTTCTGGTTCCTGACCTAGTATTGTTGCATGCTCTTACACAGAGTTCTTACAGTGAACTTCTATTGACTTGATAGCTAATCATTTGACTTTCTCCTCCCACCCTGCCCACAGACTCATTTGAATACATATGCAAACAAAAATGTATGTACAGAGCTGCAGAGTTCAGTAGGAATAGGCACACACTTAGGTCAGTAAGGTATTTAAGTGGTATAAAATCTTTTTTCTCTTTGTCCATGAAACAGTGGAAGTTTAGCCTCTGCAGGACCAAGGAGGTGATCCTTCCCCTGTACTTGGCCCTCATGAGGCTACACCTTGAGTACTGTGTGCAGTTTTGGGCACCACAGTATAGGAAAGATACTGAGGTGATGGAAAAGATGCAAAGAAGGGCAACTAGGTTTATTAGAGGTCTGGAGAATGGGTCTGGAGAAGAGGGGGCTTAGAGGAGACCTCGTTACTCTCTACAGTTACATTGAGGTTGTAGTGAGGCAGGTATTGGCCTCTTGTCCCTAATGACTAGTGATAGGACAAGAGGAAATGGGAGCAAGTTGTGTCAGGGGAGGTTCAGACTGGATATTAGGAAAAATTCCTTCACAGAAAGAGTGGTGAGGTATGGGAACAGGATGCCCAGGGAGGTGGTAGAGGCACTGTCCTTGGAGGCATTCAAAAAGTGCGTAGACATGGTGTTTCAGATGGTCTAATAATTCAGGGTTGTAGAGTGGATTGTTGGACTGATGATCTTAAAGGTCATTGCTAACCTTGATAATTCTATCATTTTGTTAATTTGTTTAATCTTTTTTGATGTAAACTAATTTTATGCATGTATAAGAAAAAGGAAGGAAAATTAAAAATCCACTATTAATTATTAATTTAAATTAAAAATTAAAAATTCACAAAACAAATATGTTTTGTGAAACCAAAAAGGTGTTTTTACCTTGGGCTTTATTACTGCTTTAGGACTATTACTCATGTGGCCTTGCAGTTTGGGCATTGCAGCTTCTCTAATCTGACTGCAAAGATGCTGATGAGACACATGTTTCCAAGTGCAAACAGTATTAGGCTTCTCTTGAAAACAGCAGATAATGAACTTATAAAGTTCTTTCTTGTCTATACAACAAAAGCATGAGTTATTACTTTGTGTATTTCCTGTTACTATCAGTTTTGGTCAGTATAAACAAAATAAAAATTAAACATAACTATTATCTACAGAACACTTAGGCATTGTCAAAATGTTTGCTATTAGGAGGAGTATTTCCAGCCACAATTTCTAGACTCTACCCAAAATGTTGAGCAATGTATTGTTGCTCATATGAGAAAGATCCCCATGCATTGATGTAGCAGTTCTGATCTACTGCAAGCAGACATATATTTCTGCAGGGGTCTGTGAAACAAAAGTCAGATTAGCAGTTGTTTGGAGCCCAGGTTTCCAGCTCAAACTTTATTGCCCCTTGAGAGAGGGAGAGGTCGTTACTCAGAAGCAGCACTTACAACAACACAAAGTTTTGCATGTCACAGGCTTTTAGTTAATATGAATTCATGAGGAAAAAATGTGTATTCAGTTTTCCTGGCTTTCTCCAAATTACTACACAGAGCAGCAGGTGCTCCATGTAACATGCACAAAATCAGTCATATGGCAGAATCCAAGCAGCAGATTGCAGATTCAGGGAACACAGTGATCAGACCCATTGCTCTCCATTTGTCAGACAGTGTAGAAGTGCATAAAGGTTTCTAGCACCAGTTTTACTACTTCAATGTTTTCAATAGCCAAAACAACAACATATCATCCCTGATGATGCTTCTAATGGCCTGTATGCTATGTAACAGGTCTGTGGTCTGTCTTTGTGGCCTGTGCGGTCTCAACCATGGTAAGATGTTGGGTAATGTGCAGTCATTGAAGCTTAAGCACCATCTGTCTCCCAAAATGCACTCTGACATAGATTGAAAGACAGCCTACCCTGCATATTTTTATTGTGAACTATTCAATAATAGGTCTTTTTAATGATCATGATTTATGGAGAGCTTGTAGATAATAATCAAGCCTTTCAAGAAAGGATGCATGCTTACTCTATATGACTTTGATATGGTCACTGATAACAGTGTAAATCAAATTATTTCACCACTTGGTTGCTGTTTTTCTTTTCAAGACTTGAAGGAAATTAAAGTTCAGAGTCTTGAAAAAGTGAAGTCAGTTATGCATCTCTTTAACCAGAAAAAAATCCTTCAGTAACATGCTGGGCATGGCCACTATGGAAAACATAACAGTCAAGTTATTGCTCACAGAAGACATATTTTCCTAATAGTCTGGATTCAGCAGCAAAGCAAGTTAAAAACAATTCTTTATTCAGGCTGAAGTTATTTTTAACCTGGATCATTAAACTAATCCAAATTGCAGCACAGCCATACAAACAGTTGCACTGGCTGAATCAACTTGAAGGGTGTGATATGGAAATGGGAACATGCACTGCGAGGTGGGAAAGACAAGGGCTTACATTTTGTCTCCAAAGTCATCAAGAAACAATAAAAAGAGATCGTTACATGGATGTCTTTTTATCTAATCCAAGTAAGACAGACAGAAGTGTTCCAACTAAATACACAAGAGCTCAAGCAGTCTTAACAAAGACAGTGCCTTGTTCCCAAACAGTAAAACAGTTATAGTTCAGGCTTTGGAGGTTTATCTTTAATGGATTTGATGGTAATCAGAAGGACCTTCTTCACAGTGAGAGCAACAGAGCGCTCACTGCCCAGAGAGGTTGTGGATTTTCCTTCTCTGGAGATGTTTAAAACCTGCCTGCATATGTTCCTGTGCGACTTGGTCTAGGTGATCCTGCTGTGGCAGGGGGATTGAACTAGATGATCTTTGAGGTCCCTTCCAATCCCTAATGATTCTATGATTCTATCGCAGGACTGTCCTGTAGCACCTATTTACATAATGCAGCTTCCTCACAGAGTGGTTCTTACTACCCTAATGGACAACATGTTCAGAGAGGAGACTAACACAGTAGTTAACATTGTAGTAGTAAAACTACTATTTGCTTTGCAAATACAGCACTGTTATATAGCTCTTCATTGCACTTCAGGTACTCAACAGGCTACAGATTTCTGTATCTGTAGAGCTGTGAACCTGAAGGAATCACTTGGAATCGCTGGGTTTCCAAGGATTTCGTTGAAGAAGGGCACAAAGGAAATGATAAAGGGAAAACTGTAACAGAACATGTAAACAGATGACAAAATAGGAATCTACATGAGCTACACAGGAATAATTATGTTGAAAATTATTTCTTTCTATTGAAATAAAATAAGAATCTAGATTGCCTGGAGGGTCTATGTACCACAAGTCTGTTGGAGAACCTCAGTTTACCTGCAAGTATAACCTGGAATTTCTGCTGTGGACACGTGTCGTGTACTCCAGAGACGTGCAAGCAAACTAGGGCAGTAGGGCAGAAGGCACAGAGCACCACGCTGCATCCCAGAACAGGATCAGCTCTTCCCAAAATAATAGTAACACACGAGAGCAATGCCCTTCTTAAATCAGTGAATGATGACACTTGTTATTGTAGAAACAGTGTCACACGTATATTACTTATTGTTTCAGTGCTGCCATAATAATTTATGGATTACTTTCTCTGTAGTACACCACTTCATCTTGTAAATATATATCTGAACTGTAAGAGTATAGGAAATGCTTTTAAATGTCAAAACCCGAGTATGGAAATATAATTTAACATCTTAAACCAATTGTATAATACTCATCAACTTAGTTTATGCATTACTGATGATGTTACTGTGTTGTGTCAGGATTTCTTAGTTTTCCTCCACAGCAGTCATTGTGTTTTCAGTAGAGAAATTACTAGGGTTTGGGGTTTTTTTAGTAACTGTTGAAAAATTTGCCAGAGAAAATACTGAGATAAGCATGAGGGGAAAAAACCTCCAACTTTTTCACTTTTCAAAGAACTAAAACTTGCGTTCAGGTGGATGATTAAAAGTTACAAATTTATCTTTTTCCAGCTTTAATGTTGCAAGGGAGTAGTAAGAAAAATCACTGGAAGTCTGGAAAAGGAGACGTGAGAGAAATATAAATGAAAGAATAAATGAAACAGATCATTTTATAGTGTTAATGATGTGTAGCTATTAAACCCTCAGTTGAATCACCAGAACTACAGTGTATTTTTCCTTCTTAGCCCCTGGTGAAATATTTAAAATCATTTTACTGGTATAAATGTGAGTCAGTAGTTTCTGTTAAATCTCGAGTACTGTTACAAAAAACCAATTGAACACTGTTTCTGGGTTCTCAAGAAGGAGTATCAAGCTGAAAATGGTTTCAGAAAAAGGAAACAAGAAAATGTTCTGGCAAATAAGGAATGCAAGTAGACCTATTTCTCTCTGTGCTGTGCCCTCATAGGCTCAGCTCATCGAGGTTACATTTGATAATAGTCCATCTATTTGCCATCTGTATGTGGAAGGCTCTGTTCTGTTCACTAGCTGCCAAAGTCTTTAGGCTCACTGACATAAGTCAGGAGATGTTAAATAATTGAATGAGCTCTGGCAAGTATCCCATATTTCTGAAACTTTTGATGTAGAAGAAAACGGTGCCTTTTCATTCTAACCAGAGATAACAGGATGGTTGATGTGAGGTAAATGGTGTAACTACATTCTTTTTAGTATGGACCAGGATAAAGAAGTATACAAATTATTTCAAATATCTACAGATCAGTTGTCAGGTTCAAGAACATTTATGAAGTCTCAAGTTTTAGAAATCTTAGGACTGTCATTTGGCTCTCTATGCTTCCTTGAAGTGGGCTTTGGAAAGCACTTGGTAGAATACCACTGTGAACTGCCTGTCCTGCTTCTGACAGACTTGGTCTGCATAGAGTTCTTACTGGGGATAGAATAAAGAAAATGAATTGGCAGTGGTGGTGAAAAAGCAAAGCTATTCAGAGAGAACTGTGCTGTGATAGTGAGCACCCTGTTCACTACTACAGTGCTACAATCCCCAGTTGCACTGTGGGACAGTTCTAGTGCACTCCACATACAAATGTAATCCAGAACATGTGTGAACCAAACCAGTTGGAACTGCATTAGATGGCATTTTGTGCTTTTATGGCAGACTTTTACAGGCTGTATGTGAACAGATGCTCTCTGATCCTGCACACAGCCCCCTAGATAATCCTTTGAAATGTTTTGAGCAAATCTGAACCAGCAAAATGGGTTTATACTGGATCAATGTTTTGTGGCACGTAGCCACAGAGTTTTGGATTTGATAGAAAGAAACTCAAAGCCAAATTTTCTGTCTTGTTGAACCATGGCCTAGGTAAACTTGAAAATAATTTTGTTCCATGGCACTAGATACTGCCATGCTGCATGCTTTACAAATGGGCCAATAGGTGGACTCTAATTTTTTCTTTAAAATAGGATGAAATTATTGTGGAAGAAAATGGGACATACTTTTCTCTTTCTCTGTAGGTGCTTTTTCTCCCTATTATTTTCCTGGGCCCTTAATACTTGTCCCAGGAAAAGAAACTACCAAGAAAACCAACCAAACTTGAGCCCTTACCCACAACATTATGCTGCTCATACTGCTCTATTTGTTCCTAAAATCAGACGACTTCTTGTAAATGTGGTGTTTTGGCAGAGGAACAAATAGAAACTGTGCCACCCCATCCAGCTTGCACTCTTCTGAGCAAACAAAACTGACACTACAGTCATTTTAAAGTCATGTTATGCAGCTGGTAGCATCAAAACACAAGATCTTTCTTCTTTTCCTTCAAGAATATAACTCAGCTATGAGGGGGATACATTGATCAATCTGTGTATGCAACAAATGAGTTAAATGTGGAACGACACATAATAAAAATGTCAAGTTTGTTGTTTATATCCTAAATTAGTCATGTTTTAACAGCAAGTGAGATACATAACGCAGTGGGATAGGTCACTGAATACCAAGGGACAAATAAAGATTTCTGTGTTACAGTAGTAGTTACTAGTGTTTCCATTCAAGGATGCCTGGTTTCCTAACAGCTCATGAAAACACAGAATTTTTCCTCAAATCTTTTCTTCTCAATCTCCAATTCACTAGAGACAGTAATTCATCAGGGACATGATCCAGTTCCACTGCAGCCAGTAGAAAAGATTCCGACTGGGATTTGGATCTAGTCCTTACTAACATTACAGGGTGGAGTTAACAATGTAAAAAGCTATCATTTCCAGATCTGACTATCTAAGACCAGATGTGCAAGGCAGGAAACCATATGATTAGATTCCAACAATAAATAAAAAAGGAGTTGCCCTTGTGTAAAGATTTTCCACTAGTGGAGATTTTCTAACCATGACAACATACTGCAGAATTCAGTATGAAGTCACTGAGTGGCTGAACCTCTCTGCAGCAAAGCCTACCGAATCTTCTGGGAGTCAGGATTAGCTGTAAGAACAAATGTAAGAGATCACTTCATGTCCATCTAAAGCCAACAAGGCTTTAATGCTGAACTTTCTTCTGGTTTTCATTTTCTGAGTTTTGTGTTACTTATCTTGGTTGACTCTCGATTGCAGGATCCTTTTAACTATTGCAGTGTGTTTTTAGTTAAGACAAGTAGAGAGAAGATGTTTGTTGAAACCAGCTTTGTTTTGTCTTTCCTTCTCTCCTCTCCTTCCTTACCTCTCCTTCCCCTCCCTTCTCTTCTCTTCCTACCTTCCTTCTCTTCCTTCCTTTCTTCCAACTCTTCCACGTAAAACACAAAGCCACCGAAAAGAAAACAGCCGCTGTAACCACACCCGAGTGCTGTGAGGGTTTTACTTATCAAAGACATTTCCACATCGTGCTGGTTACTGAGATGAGCACATTGTGAGTCTCTTCTCTTTGCACCTTGCATAACAGTTGCCAGTCTAAAAAGGGTTGGAAATACCGTAATTCTGATTTGCAGCTTGTTTTTGCAATCACTTTTGCAATTTCTTTCCACTGAGACAAGTGTCTAAAGGAACTGGAAGGAAAATCTGCAACTCTGAATTTTCAACTTCATGTGCGCTTCATGGGTGTAAAGGGAAACTGTGACTTGATGACTTTTAAGGTCATTTAGCATTGCAAAACATCCAGTCATATGTGCAGTGGGGAAAGAAAGAGTGAGTTATGAGGATATCCACAACTGGATCAACATCCAAACCCCAATAAAATATTTGGGCAGCATTTTCAGGATGAAAGGCCCTGTGATAACGTGTTTTTAGGACTAAAAGTTTTCACAACTGTGGGCAATTGATAACTGTCTGGAAGCAGCCACCATGAAGAAGGTGCCTGAAAAGAAGTTAAATTTGAAGCCTTAGAGATAGTTAAAATTTTAAATTTACCAGTCACTACCTACCCATTTATTATTGCTGCACAAGGAAGTAAGGATTTATATATCGGCACAAATGTGGACATTGTACTGTTTTCATTTCCATTCATTTCTCTGTCAAGGAGGAAGTAACCCACACGTGGAATGCAAACCTCCCCTCTGTTCAAGAGCAGTTAGAACAAAACATAACTGTTATAAATCCCAAGGCAGATGCCATGAAAGCTCCTAGTATCCCCTTGCCTAGGAAATGCTCCTAGAAAGCTCTCCCTTGCCCCTGCTATCATGTTTATTACTATGGTTAAAAGATTTATATACTGTGGCAATAGTTAGTGAAAGATAAGGTTAGATTCTATTATTTTTTCCCCCGCACAGAGGAACATGTTATAAGAACATGTTTCTCAACATGACTTTGTCAAGATGACTTTCTCAACAAGAAAATTGACCCATTTTATCTTGCTTGTAAAGGTAGGTTTAAAAAGAAACAAAACCAGCAACATTCTTAAATAATGTATAGAACTAATATAGTACAAAAGACAGCGATGTGTTTCCAGGCTGTAGTTCAAAATCACTGCAGAATCTGTATGCATGGGAGGAATCTACTCTTCAACTTGATCGAGGTCAGCCTGTTCCAGCTGAGGTCATTCTGATTAGCTTGGGCAGCTACCGAGCCAGCTGGTAAACAGATGCTTTCTTATAAATTGATGGTTTAGAATAAATTAGGCCAAATGCTCTGACTGTGGTTGATGCAAGAAGTCTGATAAATACAGCCCTGTGTTTTCTCTACTTTTTTTGGAAGTGTTTAGGCAGCAAAATTATAATATTATCCTTAATACAATAAGTAAATTTACAACACATAATGATAACAAACCAAAAATGTCCTTATTTAATGTCTGTCTTCTAGTCAGATGTGCTCCTGTACTGTAGCCATCTTTATGGGACTTTCTAAGAACCCTACAGCAAAAGTGCAGTTTTTGATTTACATAGCATTGCAGTAATTGCCCCTAGCAGGTCCTGGAGATACTCCTTCCTATCAGGCATCATGCACATCTGACTAGAAGGCAGACACAGGATTAGAATTTTTTTAATGCAAGGAAATCACAATAGCTGCTGTAAACACTACTTTTGCCCTTCTTGAAAGATGGACTGGTCTCCTATCATTCAGAACCTGTCTCAACAGTTAAGAAAGTACTTAACTCTACGTATCAAACTCTGTTTCAAGAAGAAGATGAAGCTGTATATGGCTGGGATTTCCCTAGAGAAGGATAGGCAGCAATTCTTATCAGTTTTCATTCCCTTTCTCCATCCTCTAGGCGGATGGATGTTGAGTGGCATGTTTGGGGTTTTTGTTTTGTTTTTTCCATGGATTTTATTCATGCCTGGCCTTATTCTGATTGTCTTAGAAAATTTACAGTCCCTGATAGTTGTCAGTTGTCAGCTGTTAAGCAAATACAGCCACAAATACATTGAGCTGGATTCTCCTGTTGCTTCCTATATTCACACTTGCTCAGCTCACCTAGTGGCACATTGCTGATTTACACCAGTACAAATATGATCCATTTGTTGCCTTCACAGACACAATCAGTTGTTTCTTTTGCAAAATGATACCTTTGTGAGTTGTCCTTTCTGCAGACATGTTGTCCCAACGTAATGAAAGCAGAGGATTTAGTGGCAGAGAGGGACAAGACAGGGACAGGGGAGTAGATCTGCACATCTACCTGCAGAACAAACCCATCTCGTGGTAGAGGTCTCTGATCTTCCCAAGTCTGCACTGAGCAGCTGTGTTGTAGTTACTCAGCTTTAAGCTCATCAGAAGATACCAAAGATGAAGATTAGTGCTTGGTTTCTGTCATTTAAGTAACAACTACCACCATTCCATGAAACAGAAACCACTGAGCACGTGAGTATGTTGCTGATAAGAGATGAATCTAGTACCTTGTTGATGCTGCTCACACATGTAGCCAGAACGATTCACAGTCTTGCTATAAAGGGTGGCACGTGCGTGTGTTATCTACAGCACAGACAACATCAGCATGTAATGTTAAGCAGATATATGTGCCTGGGCTCAGGCACAAGCTGAATGCTGAAATACATGTGAAAGCCTACTCAATTTCATCACTTGGAACCACAATGCAGAGTAAAGTTTAACTGCCTGATCACCTGTCATCAGATAATTTTTGTTCTATGTACTTGAAGGAAATACTGGATTTTGTCACAGAAGTGTGAAGTATGTTCTATGTAAGTTAACAGGACCTGGACGTTGCCTCAAAACACTGCTAACAGAGATGAGAAGGTGAAAAAAATGCAATTATCTAGTGAAAAAGAGACACCCCTAGTAAGGGAAACCTTTTCCTAAAGCTTTATGTCAGCATGGATATCTAGAGAATGGAGGAGAAGCAGTTAACAGAAATGTTATAAACTGTGGAGAAATTTGCTGCAACTGAGAAATGACTGGAAATTGAAAGCACTCTCTTAGGCTTTAGTCAGCAGATGTCCTGCCATTTGGATCCAGCACTGTTCATGCTCTCAAATCAAAATCACATGAGGGCTTTTGAGAAGCCGTTTTCAGACTGTTTCCCCTTGTGATCTGTCAGAAGTTTTCCATTAAGAAATACCACCCTAGACTGGATCTTATTAAAATCACAATTCTGATCTCAACCCTGTCTCTCACTAATAAATGACCTTTTATAAGAGTTTCTTCACTACTGATTGTCTCTTCTTTTCCTCCTTCAGGTAATTATTTATCTTTGGGCTCAATTTTTTTAATGCTTTTCCCCCAAAAAAACTGTCTTAAAGGTGTATCTTCCCCATCACTTTCCAGAACCAGAATGAAATTTCGTTTCAAGGTAACTTTTCTATCCCCACTCTACCTGTGAACTTTTAGTTTACTAGAAGCTGTGTTTGCCAATACCTGCCACCAGTCCCCAGGCATGCCTTGCATGGGTGCTGCTTTGGAGCTGCTGCACAGCCTACCCCTCCAGAAGGGATGCTCTGGAACCTATGGTCCTGGCACATGCTTACCATCTCTCCTAAAGCTCTGATCCCCTATTCAGACAGCTGTGCAATCACCAGAGAATGGATTCACTTCTGCCTTTTGGAAACACTTCAGGCACAACCTGTGTCTTTTGCAGTTATTTACTTTCCCAGTAAAAGGGGCTATAAATTAGACAACGTGTTTGATTCGACATTTCATGTGATGAATACAGCTGGGAGTGATGCCCACAGAGGAACGGAATAAGGAGTCCAGCTTTGGCATGGCCTTTGCTGAAGGATGCTACATGGTCCTTTTGCTTCCCGACCTCACATGTCTCATCTATATGTCCTGAAGACAGATTGTTAGATCAAGAACAGATATAACACTTGGGTTCATGAGTGGTAGGGAAGTGAATCACTCTGCCATGAGAATGGACTGCACTGCCAGGAAGTATAGGGATAGGCTTAAGCAATCATTGTACTAGACTTGTCCATCTCCTCAGATCAGCTCCAGGTCTGTAAAGGCAGTGGGGTACAGTGTGCTGCAACACCTCTCTGGGAATATCTTCTGTTGGGCTAGGGCCAAAAATCCCTATGGATTGACCGACATGACTGGGGTCCAGGGATTGGAATGGACAGGATTTAAATAATCTAGCAGCTTTTATGTGCTCTTCCTTTATCCTTGGTAGTAGCTGTATCCTTTGGATTACACTCTGTTGTGCCTGGGAAGGGTTTCTGAACACATCCGAAACCATGGATAAAGATTTTCTTTTTCATTCTTTCCACATTGCCAGTTGCCCTCACATAGACCTACCACAATGTGTCCTGTGCTGTGTAATCAAACATTGAAAAGAAGACAAGCATAACACAACTCAGCTTTGTGCTTCACCACATACATGGCAATGCTGACTTTGAATCCTCATGCCAAAGCAATCCCTGATCTCAACCCCTAGTTTAGTACGACGTGTGAGTTTTATCTCAGTGGGTCTGACAATTGATATGCTGAGATCTGCACTTCCTAAATTTTATATCAAGAAATCACTAAGTCTTAACTAATTACTTCACATGAAGCTCAGAGTGAGGGATAATCTTAGGAAAGTAAAATAACAGAGACTGGTGGGATCAAAGTAACCATCTTAACCAATGTGGTGCTTAGTTTGCTTCTGTTGGTGGTTCAGTTTAGAGTGCTTGGCTATGTGAAAGCTTTGGAATCCCTGAATCCTTGCTTTGAATGGGGAAAACCACATATCTTCACAACTGCATTCTGATCTTATTCTGGTTTGGATTAGGTTTATTATTAAAAATTCCCTCATGCTTTCTATTATTTTCATATGTTGTCTATGAAAGGGTTATGAAGGGTTAACAGCTGATTACTATCTGTGATAAAATATGAACAATGTGTTGCAAATGGTTAGGAGCACAGAAGAAGACAGTTACAACCTACCCATTGGTCTGCTTGATGTTGTCTCAATGGAGCCTGGTATTTGTTGAAGCAGCCATCGTTACTTAACAGGGCAAAATACAACGTGGAGAGTGGACAAAAGGCAGAGGGAATCCTGCAGGTCTGAAGCCAGCACATGAATTTTCCTGCTGTCTCTCATTCAGCACAATGTTGTTTCACATTTCCAATGGATCTGATGCTCTGCTCACTGTTGTACCTGTCCCATCTGCCCATTTTGCAGACAGTTGCCAGAATAAATGTCTGTATGTTAGTGTGCAGTGGCCATAAGATGAGAATGTATGTCTGAAGGTTTTGGGTTGTATTCACATACAGTGCCACTGGCTATGAGAAATATTAAGATCTGCTGCTATGTAAAACTTCCAGAGCCTGAATTTTGGGAAATGGAGGGGATTCAGCCATACACAGTATGTGATTTGACTACAGCTCCCTATACATCTTCTTTTAACATTAGAAGGATCTTGGAACTAAAAACCTGGGAAAACAGCTCACTCACTTCTTAACTCATAGTGTAGTAACAGGTCAGAATATGGGCCTCTCAGTCTCCACGTTGGGATGCCAAGCACAGAAAATAATTTGTTTCTTTCTCATCTGTGACCCTATTGATATTTAAGAAAAATGAATATATTCATGATAGAGGCTGAGTCTATAATTTGAAAGAAGATCAGGTTTTTATGCTAGCTTATATCAGAAAATAAAATAATTGAAATAAAATGCAAACATTTGAATAAGAAAAAAATTAGAGATTTTATGTCACCTAATGAGAAAAAACTTGTAAAAAAATCAATTTAGCTGATATATATAGATCTAAATTGACTATAAAAAGTCAGTAGAAGTCATCTGTATAAAGAAGGCAGGCTGTACAATTCTTTGCTTTGTCATTGAACATTTAGAATTTATAGAAATAGCAGAGGTCTGCAATGAAATGTAAATAAAGCCATAAATATATGCATAAAATTTGGTAAGGCAAATTAGGTCTGCTGAAGGTCCTGCACTTTTCAAAACTTTCCCCAAACCTTATTATCCACTGCATAGGACAATAATCATCCATCCATATAACAATTATAGATGCAATAGATATAGAATAATTTTACTTGTTATAGTTTTAAAATATCAATATTACAGAAGAGTTTTATGTACAGTAAAACTTTATTTTACAGATTTTTATTTTATTTTACAGATTTTTATTTTATTTTACAGATTTTTATTTTATTTTACAGATTTTTATTTTATTTTACAGATTTTACACCTTATTTTACAGATCTCGCCTTACTTACATTTGTGGTTTTCTTTTTCTTTAGTTAGTTATGACTTCCCAATTTTCACCTATTGGTAAAATACACTGAAAAATTCAAAGTCACAATCCAGTCTTGCTTCTTAATTGAACAGAACCTATAGCTTTGACTCTGGCATTGTGTTTGGCTGTAACAGTATATGCACATCCTAAATGGTAGCAAAACATTTCAGGACCTGGGTTCAGGATCTTAAGTGGTTGGTCCAAGCTGCTCTGGATGATCAGAGCCACCTATAAAAAAGGCAAGTGATCAAGCTGTGTGGCCTAGAGCAGAGATATTCATATTCATAGAGCAGGGTTATTCATTTCATTTTCTTTATGTGTGTGGTCCTGAATATTTCTTGCCCATTGTTTACACTATACAGAATATTTTTTCAGGTTATGTAGAGTATGAGAAAGATATAGTACCTCTTTCCTATTTAATTAAGAGAGCATTGCTTTCAGACATAAAGCCTTCACTGCTGAAGTTCAGGATCAAACTAGGAATAGGTGAATGAGGGTTTCTAGTGGAAGAGCCATTTAGTTTTAAATATTTGTGGAGGAATGATTTGTAGTAAAGTTTTGTGTATTTATATGAGGATGGTCGCTGATGCTGATCACTTCAGGGAAAGGTTTTCATAATGTTTTATTCAGGAAAGTTCATTTTTCAATATTTGCAGAAGAAATGAAATGACACATTTAATCTGTCTTAGTTAAATAAACATTCGTGCATCTCTTTTTATCTGAAAAATTCGGTTCCATTTTACATGCATAGAGTTTTCTATTAAAAAAGTTTCTCCATTAGCTCTTCGTTGAAGCAGTATTCCTAGAGATTGAAAATAAAAGAACAGAGCCATCCCGTCGGCCTGCTTTTCTCTCTGTTTTTGTGTGTCTGTATGTATGCAGCCATCTCTCTAGCCTCACACTTTCAAGCATATGTCAGAAAGTTTCCCATAAAACAAAGAGGGGTGTTTGCTTTCTTTGATTTTATGGTTGGCCAGCTTCCATTGCTTTCATTTGTTCTTCGTTTCTACTCTTCTTCTTTCAAATATACTGTCCTTCTTTGTTGCTATTTATTCCTAGGTAGGACTTCTCTGCCCTTATTAACATATGACCTCAGGTTTTGACACAGTTTTATTGTTATAGAAGGTATGAACACATGTTTTCACAGAGCAGTGGTCTTACTCTCCTTAGAAAATACACTTCACACGATGTCAGGTTGTTTTAACATGTTATTTCCTTTTCAGCTTAGTCTTGCTCTTTCAGGAGAGCATTGTCCACACCTGACAGATGCATCTGAATCTCTATTAATACCATTGTGTTCATCTCTTCACCACCTTAATAGCTTTATTTATATGGAAAGTCTTTCTGAGGCTTTTTCTTATAGTCTTCTGCATCAATTCTGTATTCAAATTATGCTTTATGCCAAAAAATCCCACTACCTGCTTCAGGTGCTCTCCTGGCCAGCCACAAGGCTCTTCTGCTCTGAACTGGTTGAAGGCGAATTGTCTTGCGTGTGGTCTTGTAGCATGCAAAGCTAAGGCCAAATCTGGGAAGGTGAGGAAGAAATTCTGAGGCTTCTCATTGCAGAATAAAGTTATAGATGCAGCATGTTTTTGTTTTGGCAATAGCCTTGCAGCCACCCTGTGGCTCTGGCCCTTTCCCATTCCTCTAATGTCATCTTGGTAAGAGTCTTCTCCCATTAAGTTCCTCACAGCTTCACAACTTGTCTCAGAGGCTTGTTTTATGGACAGGCTGAGAACTTAAAGACCTTATCCACCTTTTTTAGCACTGAAAATGTATTTAAAACAGACCAGATGTGATCTCATATGCAAAGATGAGTGAGGAATAAAAGCTTGCTTGATTCTTGATACAGACATTCATTTTTGAGACTAACGATTTGTTCTAATTAAGAAGCTGTAATAGCTTTGTGATTTGTTTGGGCCATGGTGATTTTCTCTATGTGACAGGAACATTTATAATCATTAAATTAAATAGTTTACAAATTAAACAGCCACAAGAGAAGGGAAAGGGTGCTAATATTTTTTCTTAAAGAAAGACTGAATGAACTACAACATTATCCTGATTCTAGCACAGCTGTTTCCGTTTCCAAACTTCTTTCCCTCCCTCCCTCATGGTTTAAAATGTAGTGTGAAAGAAATAGAAATGAAAAAAAGATGGGAAAGGATATACTGCTCTGAGTATTCTGTGTAGACAAAGGAATAAGAACAAAACACAAGGCCATTTCTTTTCTGTTTATTTCAAGCTATTTAGAAATATTCTGCTCTGCCAAAAACACTGCGTGAACATACAAAACTTTTTGTAATGAAACTCTGGTGTTAAAGTCAACTTCCATGGAGTGCAGAGAAAATTAATCTGTTGTGAAAGACCTTACAGATGAAGCCCCATGTGATATCTGTCTTCAGGTGCAGATAGTCATCAGAAGGAACATGTGCTTCCCCTGTTTAGTTTTTCTATCTCCATGGAAATATACAAATCATAAGGATTAAAGAACAAAGTCTAAAACTTATCAAAATTGCCTGAATACCTTCTGATGCAAATTAGGATGTTGTCTAGTCTCAGACTTTCAGGTTTGTTCCTGGAAAAGATAATTTTAACCTAAATTGTACAGAGAGGGGGATTGCATGTGAAACAATGCATCATGCATCAGTTTCTTGTGCACACCCACCCCGGGATATTCTTTTTCCAATTTCTTCTCAAGCAAATGGGTAAAAAAAAGATGGGAATAGGAGAATCTCAGCTCCATCTCAAAGACATTCACCAGCAAAATGGAGCCAAAAGCTTCGAGTGTGGTGTTAAAGCTGTTCAGAGAAGGAAAAATACATCAAGTTTATTTCTCTAAGGCAAAATAAGCAGACAGACCACCATTAGGAGAGTGCAATGTGTGTATTAGCATGAGTTAAGGACTATGTCTCAAGCTATGGGAAGATTATTGAGCACTGACCTAACTCTAGTGAACATTATCCTAAAAGACAGTGCATCTGTTCACAGTGGCACAATTCATGGCTGTTAGTTTTAACTAACTCTTGAGCCCGTGTAATTTATTTCTGTTTTAATCCAGAATGGTATTTTTACAGGGAAATGAATGTGTCTTTTGTAATGCAGGTGGTTTCTTGAGTAAGCTTTCTAATTTTTAAATATTGGGAAAGAAATAAGACTTCCATGGTCTCCAGACAAATGAGACTTAGGTTGTAAGTCTTTGACTTCCAGGGTGACCTTTCGTTACTGCCGAGTTGCTGTCAGCCATGCAAGACTTGACAGAACAAAAGTGGGATTAGATTTCAGAGGCATTAGCCATCAGGCTCTACGGTCCAAACTCTTTAGTGCATGACCTGAGAAGTAACTGGCTTGCTGCCACATATGGCAGTATGTAGACCCTAAAATCAAACTCATGAAAATATTCAAATAAACAAGAGAGAGAAGAGTAAAAAGTAGAAACAAATGAGCAGCAGCTAACAGAAGCTGGGCTTGGCAGCTACGTCCCCTTCAGCAGCTACATCCCTTTTGGAAACTGATTGCATGGATGTTTCCATCTTTTCAAAAAGGGCTTTACTATGAAACAGTCAAACACCAAGAGAATGGACTAAAGGAAGTAAGGATGTGTGCTTAGAAAGTAAAAACTTAATGACTCACACTGTGGTTGAAACAGACACGTTTTGTGGAGATTTCACCTACTTCACTGTCCTGTTCTGCCTGGGTGTGGTTTGTCCCTGCTCTCCTCAGAAATGCCAGATCTGAAATCCAACACAATTTCTTATTCTCTCTCGAGCACAGATTGAAATATTTTGAAATTAAGCAAACATGTAACGAGTGTGAGGGCTCCCTTAGTAATCAAAAGTTTTCTTTTGTTTGGAAATTCCAGGGAAGGTGATAACATCCATGGGCTGCCGTCGTGTTTCCCGGCCTCCATGGTCACGTTCCCCATTTCTTACTGAAGCACAGGCAAAGAAACACAAAGACACACACACTAGGAGAGGTGAGGAGAAAGTTCTTGACTGAGAGAGTCATTGGCCACTGGAATGTCCTGCTCGGGGAGGTGGTGGAGTCGCCGTCCCTGGAGCTGTTCAAGGCAGGACTAGACGTGGCACTTGGTGCCATGGTCTAGCATTGAGCTCTGTGGTAACAGGTTGGACTTGATGATCTATGAGGTCTCTTCCAACCTCGGTAATACTGTGATACTGTGAAAACAAAATAAATTGAAATAGAGCAGAAATAGCCAGCAAAGAAGAAAATGCTACTTTTCTTTTCCTAAATGATTTTAGGACACGAAATCTAATTTTTACCAAATCTCTAGGACATCTGGCACCTGGCTACAGTTCTGAAAGCTTTGCCGTTTAAGAAATGCATCCTGGATTTCAAATCTGAATTTCTTATTTTGGACAGATCTGTTTGGATGTCTACATGTGATTTTTTCCTTCAGACAAAGATGTGGCTTGGCTAGATCAAGAGTATTCTTTCCTTTTCCACTTCTTTGACGAAAACATTGTGTTGCTCTATGTTTTTACTGTTTGAAACTCAGCATCAAAAATTCTGTTCTTCCAAAGAATTGAGTAGTCTCTCTAAGAAAAGGTTTGAATTTTCTAGTGGTTGTAAGAGTTGATGCCACATGCCACTGATACGAGTTCATACTGCTGCTTCAAATTTGTTCAAAATATTTTGATAGGGTAAATTTCTTGCTGGCAGACTCCGGATCAGATCAAGTGTCATCAATTCTCCTGCAGCTACACAAGTGCAGCCCCAGCACCATATGGCCTGCTCTGGACCAGCATGCGTGCCATGCTGTCACATGCTGTTGCCAGACCAAGATCTGATTTCTGTTGCTTTTTATTGCATACATCAAGTAGCAACGAATATGGAACCGTGGCTTGCAGTGGTTTTAAGAGAAATACCCCAGCATTGGTACCAAGTATTGGACCTAATGCTGGGAGATGGTGAGGCCTCTGTTTTTGTGTTGTGTAAATGGGACTGTCAGTTGGGCTGCTGCTGAAAAGAGAGAGTAACAGAGGCACTGCGGGACATGGTGTGTTAGAGAGGGCTTAGCTCCTCTGTGCCCACAGCTGCACATTTGCTGCTGTGAAAAGTGTATCTGCACTCTCTCAGTTCAGCAAGATCTTTCCATTGCTCATGCAAGACTCTTATTTGTACAGATGCATACATGCACACAGGGCATGGGTGTTTTCTTAGAGCTTTCTGGCCAATCTCCAATTAATCTTGAATTGCAAAATCTATATCTAAAAACTGATTTCACTGTTCCTCTGAAAATGGATTTGGATCCTACGTGAGTAGGTTTCATTAAGTGTTAAACGGTGCATAATTATGCTCACATTATTAAGCTAAAATATTGTCTTTTTCTACTTGCTTTACCTCTTTTTTTCCATGTATGTAAAAAACATCTATAGCTATCTATCTGCAATTTAGTTCAATTCATAAAATGCTGTGAGGTTTGTTGTCATTTTCAAACTTCTGAAACTTTTATTGGTTGAAAAAGAAAACCTAACAGGACTATTTCTTTAAAAAAAATTCTAACAAAAACAAAGATTAATTTTAAATGTGTTAAAACACTCTGTGTCATGAAAATCAAATGATTTGTTTCAACTTCCAGCTTTGAAAAGCATATCGAATTTCTAAGAAACTGAAAGGAAATTCTCAGATAGAAAACTATTTCAAATGGATCCATTTTTCAAAATCAAATCTAATTTATCTTTTTAACCAGATAAATGCATGTTTTCAAAGCAATTCTGTAACGCTGGTTGTGCATTTTGTCCTAGAAAAGATTTATGCATATGACTGATCATTTCACACCTGTGTAAATTGAGTGTAAGCAGATCTATAAGGCTTCTGTTATAATGTGCACGGCTTCCACTCAGGGGAAATCCTGGCTCCAGTGAAGTCAGAGTTTCAGAGACTCATTTCTTCACACCTAATTCACGCTTCATCTTTAAGAATCAGTGATTTCACACTAGCCTAAATGTTGCTACCCTTAGTGTTGGAATTGCCAGATCACTCACATTAAGTATTCTTACTATAGCAACAATTCAGATTTTTCAGTTCACGACCTAGATATTTCCTGTCTAGACTACTATATTGGTCTTTTGGACAGATTTCTTGCTTTTTCCATTGTTTGTTTTTAAAGTGAAATGTAAAAAACTCTGTAGCTTGTTCTTTACTTGTTTAAGTTCTCAAGAAGATGACTGGCCTGTTTTATTTGCTGATAATATTAGAAAAGTCTGCATATTGTGAGGAATCAGTCCTTTATTTATATTTTAACTTTAATTACATGAGGAACAGATTCTATCGGTTAGTCTGCAGTAGAGAACCCCTTAGATAACAGCAGCCTTTGAGTGGTGGTCTCTAAAATATCCAATTTATTGATAACACCATGCATTCTGTGACTCAGTAGAGACCCTCAGAGGTCAAATATTCAGGTGGATCTCTTTATTTTATACTGAACATATTAAAGTTAGCTATAACATCTAATTTAACCATATTATCCCCACCAGCATCTCCAGATAATTATTCTTCTGAATTCTCTTAGGTGCCTATCTTGTCTTTTCAGGACACCTGTTTCACTGTGCTGAGGAATCTTTGGACTGAAATAAGACTACCTCAGGTGCTTAATATCTGAAGTAGATTGGAAGAGTAGTATCTCCTTTTCTGATGGATAATTTGTAATTTGTCAACAGTGTATAAGAACTGTGCTGACTGTACCTGGTGTGGTAAATATGGAGTGGCTGAACAGGAAATTAAGTGATCAATAAGCCATCACCTGCTATTTGCAATAATATTTGATAAAATTTATTTTAACAATCAATAATGCTAGTCCAGCCTTTTTTTTTCAGCAATGGAACACATTGCATTTAATTAATTGGTCAGTTAGAATCCATTGCACAGGTTTTAAATTAATAATTTTCATTCTTCCGTTTTCCCTGCAACAGTGACTTTTCCCATGTATTCCTTGTCCACACACGATTTGCAATCTGTTGTCTGAATGGCTTTCCCAATAGTTGCCACGTTGTGGTTTCTTTTATAGTCGGGACATAGGCAGCTTCACTACTTGTTTGATTTTCCAACATCTGAGATTTCAGCTGAGTGACTTCGTTCTTCTGTAATCATGAATTTTGTTTTAATAAGTTTTGTATTTAACATGGTTTTTATATAGAGAATGCTATTCATGCGTGTTTCCCAACCAGTACTCCAACAAAGCTCAAGTGTTCTGTTGGTCTCATTGTGAACAGTTTTTAACAAAGATTGTTGGAAGCTTTCCAATAAAAATGCAACAGAAGCAGACAGAGAGGTTAGGCAAACAGTGCTGCATTATAAATGGCCACATATAATGTGGGATTTAGGAAAGACTAAAAAGAAATAGAATTGCTCAAAGGGACCATTTATGAGGAACAACAGTAACAAACATGAGTAAATGTTTCAGAATTGTCCTTAGTTAGAAGAAAATACAGGGATCAATGTTATCCTTAGTCTGTAAGGTTCTGTCTTACCATAAAACTTCACAGTTTTCAGTGGTATGTAAATCAAATGCTCTTTTAAAAACACTTCAGGATGCTTTTGTGTATCTCTGGTTTTATTCTTCACAAATATCAGAAAATACAGAAGGAGGGTGATATTGATTGATTGAGGTGTAAACTATGCATGGTTCCTTATTCCACATTGTTGAAAGTAAAGAGTTGTGCCTGTGATGCTGTTCCAGTGCATATTGCGTTGATTGCATCATAAGGTGTTTCTACTACTGTCTTTCAGAGAGTGTTTGTTTACCATCACCAGAATTACAAGCAAAAATCATGTTGTTTTCTCTCTGCGGATATTCTAGGCTGCCAGCCAACTCCTCATTCTGTATATGAGGACAGATGAGAGTGTGCATGGGTCTGTTGGTCACCTCACAGCTGATGCCTGCTTCCTTAGAGATGAGGACTGGATAGGGCTAGAACAGGCTCTGAGCTCTGCTAACAGAAAAGCAGTTGGCCCTGGGGAGCTCCTGACCGATCCCAACCTCTCTTAAAACCCTTGATGCACAGGGAAGAAAGATCAAACATTTTAATTTGGTATTAAGAATCTCTTCCTTGACTGTCATATCATCACACATGTACAAACATCAGGTGCTCCATCAGCTACCATATTTTTAAAAGGGAAATCCTCCCAAATTATTTTCTTTCCACTTTTTGCCTTTTTTTCTGTTACAGAAGGACAATCGTGTCCCGGGCTGTATCAAAATAAGTGTGACCACCAGGTCAAGGGAGATTACTTTCCTCTCTGTTCTTGTGAGACCTCAGCTGGAGTACTGTGTCCAGTTCTGGAATCCCCAGTACAAGAAGGACATGAGAGTCCAAAGAGGGGCACAGGGATGATCAGTAGGTTAGAGCACCTCTCCTATGAGGACAAGCTAAGGGGATTTAGGCTGTTTAGCCAGGGGAAGAGAAGGCTTTTGGGAGACTTTACAGCAGCCTTTCAGTACCTGAAGGAAAGCTGGAGAGGGAATATTTGTTAGTGACTCTAGTGATAGGGCAAGAGGGTTTCAAGCTAAAAGAGGATAAACTTAGATTAGATGTCAGGAAGAAATACCTAATTATGGATGCTCTATCCCTTGAAATGTTTAAGACCAAGTTGGATGAGGCTCAGGGAAATCCGGGCTAGTGAGAATTGTCCCTAAGTATGGCAAGGAGGGTTGGAACTAGATCATCTCTGAGGTCCCTTCGAATGTAAACCATTCTATGATTACTCTGGGCTTTAATGTGAATCCATGAGTTATTCAATCTTTGTATCATGGACACAAATATTGGTGTTGCAGATGGAAGCACTCTTTTAATAAAACAAGCCCCATTAATTTTGTTAGTGTTCTTCTTCTGTTAAATACTTTTCCAAAAACAGGCATCAAAAGTTGAAAACTGGGCTACCAGGAAATTGAGGTTTTCTCCAGTGAGCTTATCACTGGTTAAATATTAATAACATCTGAGCCAATATACTTTGTGTATGTACTAGATTTGCCTCCATACTCTACATCATCTTTGAATCCCAAATTTCCCATGGTCATAACACCAATAGGAGATAGTTATTTAGCCAAGATTGCTTTTTAGGTCAAGTTTTGCTTTTCCAGCAGTGGCATGCATGCACTAGCAATATGTGCTATATGTGTGTGTGTATATATATATATATATCTCTATATGTATACATATATATTTTTCCCCTGTAATATTATATTTCAAATGCATTTTTATCATCATATCTCTTCACCCTCTCTCAATATAGAATATCCTATAGTATTGCTTCCCTCAGCTGCTCTGCTTTTTTAAGTCTCCTGTAGATCTAAATACATGGCAGTTGTAACAAGTATATTTATGTTCCTAATTTTAAACTTGCTGAGTAAAAGTCACTAAAATTGATTCAGAGATTAATGCCTTTAGACGCTGCAATAGCACAACCTCTCTTTCCATTGGTTAGTGAAAATTTAATAGTACTGCACATGAAAAATTTATGAGAACCTACTATTTTACTGAAAATATTAACAAACTTTAAAAATTAGTCACTATAAAAGTGATCTGTTTTGTTTGGTTGTAGGGTGGTTTTGGGTTTTTTCACTTATGCATTGCCTAATGCATTTAAGAAAATTAAAATGAAAAGAATATTGGCATTTCATTTCATGCTTATGAAATGAGATGGTTTCATACACGAATTAAACAAAAAGTCCTGCTCTTAGCCCACATATGGAAATGTGTGTGTCTATTTCCCCAGGCTAGTATCAGTCTCCTGTGTCAGGATGCTGCTCAGCATCAGTATGTTGTTGCCAGATCTGAATTGTCTTTCAGGTTTCAGGGTCACAGCATTCACTATGCTAGTGCGAAAGGCAGGAAAGAATGGTTAGAAACTCTTTCAACATGAGAGGTAAGTCTGTCCCCTTCCTTTGGGAAAGAGGGAGAAAGAGGCAGAGAATATTTGGAGAGGGATCAGGGCTGTGGATGGCTTTTCCTTTCCTCTTTTTTTGAAATAATGGACAACTGCTTAATTGCTCAAATCTGAATCTTTAGCTGTGTCCTCTAATTCTGGTAAGGCTGAATAATTTCTCTAGTCAATGTTGTTGCTCTTGTCATGTTTTAACTGGTTTGTCATCATCTACTGCAGGATTAGACCTTAAGAAATAAGCTGTATTCTTAAAAGCAATTTTCCACAGTTCAAAGTTTTAAATGGAGCCTGTCTGGTGACTTCACTTTTGTCTTCTTTCCCAAAACCTCACAAGACTCCCAGGCCTTAAACTCAGGATCTCTCCAAGGTCCCCTAATTTAATATGGTGTCGTCACAGACTCAGAAAAGATGTCTTGGCTTGACCTTATCAACTACCCATTCAAATTACTTCCCCAGGCAGAATGGTCCCTCTGTGGATGTCTGGAGGGAAGTGTCTGAAGCATGCGTGATTTACATCTTTTACCTAACAAACTCCAATAAAACACTCTCTTTATGGTACATTACGAAGCTGGCATTGGTAAAGGTAGTGGAGAATAGAGAAGATGAAGCTCTCTGAGGATGTACAAATTAGCATTACATGTATTCTGAATTTCCTTATTTCCTATTCATATTCATCTATTTCATAACATATCAGTGGTCAAAAGTATAAAATCAAAAGTAAACTGGCTCATGTTTTTCCACGCACAGAAAAGGCTATGAGCTCATTGTGATGTTTCAAGATATACATAGAAAAGTTTATAAAGATGCAGTTATCCATGTTTGTGCACAATGCACAATCATTTTCTGTGTATTTCTCATGTAGAATTTATGACGATGAGTAACCCAAGAAAAAGAGCCACTTTTGGAAAGGTGAATGGGAAGCAGTAGCATAAGGGAGAGGATCAGAAGAAGGGATGAAAAATAGCAGCTGAGCAAGAGTGAAAAGTGTGCTCCAAGCATGAAAAGACACAAGGCACAGAAAGCTGCTTTCAGAAACAGGCAACATTGCACCCTCTGGTAGCTAAGCTAGACCAATCTGTTTAACAGTGAACAAATAGTAAAAAAAATAAGAATTGCTGCTGTGTGTTTGAGCTTTACACGGCTGCAAAGGAAGAGGTGGGTACACTTGGCTGGGTACTGTGTGCTTAGTAAAAGGGTTGAAAAACCAGAAAAAAAAGACAGACTCTTAATTGCAGCTGCTTGTGAGGTCTGTTAGGGTAATGTATGCAAATCAAGAATTAGAGTACATGACAAAATCTATGTGTGGTGAATACAGCAGAGGCAGATATTAATCCAGACTGATTGGCTGCAGTTTGTGATCATTAAAACATGGAAAATGTAGCAGTGAGACATTCAAAAAGGAAACAGCAGAACATTTTTTATTTTCAAATACATGTCCTTTAGGCAATGGGAAAAGACAGCTGTGTCAAGAGTGCAATTCACCTTGCTTTAGTGAGAGGGAAAATCGCTTTCTGGCGTGCCTTGCTCTCCACTCTTTCTCTATGGAAAGAGCCCAACTAACTGCTAGAGAATTTATCCTGCATTTAAAAAATAAATTTGTGATTGATTTTAATAACTCCTTGCCTGAACCAGTTCTGTTCAGGTAAGCATGAACACCGTCACCCTCTACAACTATCTGAAAGGACATTGTAGAGATGTTGGTGTTGGTCTCTCCTCTCAGACAATTAGTGACAGAACCAGAAGGAATGGTTTCAAGCTCCAGCAGGGTAGGTTTAGATAGGGCATCAGGAAAATACTCTTCATGGAAAGAGTGGTCAGGCACTGCAATGGGCTGCCCAGGGTGGGGGTTGAGTCACCATCCCTGGATGAGTTTAAAAGATGCTTAGCTGTAGTGCTGGGGGATCTGGTTTAGGAGTGATCCCCTACTTGTACAGTAGGATTGATGGTTGCACTCGATGATCCCAAAGGTTTTTTCCAGTCTCAATGATTCTGTGATTCTGTGAACACAATTTATCAGTATGTAAAGCTATCTTGTGTAGGACTTATATTTATTTTGCACACAGTTGCAAGTGTCTATTTACATTTTTTGCTGAAATAATGCAAGCACATTGGTCCATACTTAGGCAAGGATAGGTTTTTTTCCTAGAAGTCCTTTAATACTGTATTTTTTCTGTACAACCTTAGAACTGCTTAGAACCGGGGAATCTGTTTTGTCACTCGGATACATCTTCCGATACATTTGTGTTGGTAGATAGGTTAAAATGTATCCATAAATAAATCGACTGTGGTTTCTAAGCCTAGTGTAGTGCTTGCAGTTTGGTTTTTTTTCCCTGTAGACAAAAGGGTTTCTGTTTATGCTTCTTTAATATGATGACTAGTAGTAACATTATATCAAATTTGCAACAAATCAATCAAAATTGATTCCCGCCTGAACATGAGCCAGCAGTGTGCGCAGGTGTCCAAGAAGGCCAATGGCATCGTGGCCTGCATCAGGAATGGTGTGGCCAGCAGGAGCAGGGAGGTCATTCTGCCCCTGTACTCTGCACTGGTTAGGCCACACCTTGAGTACTGTGTCCAGTTCTGGGCCCCTCAATTTAGGAAGGACATTGAGGTGCTTGAGCGTGTCCAGAGAAGGGCAACGAGGCTGGTGAGAGGCCTTGAGCACAAGCCCTATGAGGAGAGGCTGAGGGAGCTGGGATTGTTTAGCCTTGAGAAGAGGAGGCTCAGGGGAGACCTTATTGCTGTCTACAACTACCTGAGGGGTGGTTGTGGCCAGGAGGAGGTTGCTCTCTTCTCTCAGGCAGCCAGCACCAGAACAAGAGGACACAGCCTCAAGCTGCGCCAGGGGAAATTTAGGCTTGAGGTGAGGAGAAAATTCTTCACCGAGAGAGTCATTGGCCACTGGAATGGCCTGCCCAGGGAGGTGGTGGAGTCGCCAACTCTGGAGCTGTTCAAGGCAGGATTGGACGTGGCACTTGGTGCCATGGTCTAGCCTTGAGCTGTGTGGTGACAGGTTGGACTTGATGATCTATGAGGTCTCTTCCAACCTTGATAATACTGTGATACTGTGAAAATCCAAACTATTAAAATCTTAAATATCCTGTGAAATAGAGTATAGGAGAAAAGTAAACATATAATACCTTGTTCAGAAAAACCGTAAAACCTTGTGTGTACAACCAAAGAACGCAGAGTCTGTCCTAATGAGGAATAATCAGTACAAAAAAGCAATAGCAAGAAGCAATACGATTCACAAACCTATGATCACAAGAAATTCACAAAGTTATGATCCCAACTGTTTTTCAAAATAAAAGTTGATTATTTTTAATTTAAAAAAAAAAAGAGCAAAACCTAAACAGAATGAGACTGTTAAATGTTTCTGAGCATAGAATCACAGAATCATAGAATCATTAGGGATTGGAAGGGACCTCAACAGCAGGATCACCTAGACCAAGTCATACAGGACCACATCCAGCACATCCAGGTGAGTCTTAAACATCTCATTATACAACATCAGAAGAACAGATGAAAATGAAGGAGCTGGTAGATACAAATCCTGCTCTAAGTGGCTCCCTACAGTTAATCCAAGGATGTCTTCAATTTAAAGTATAACAAGGTTTCTATAATATATTGCTTTCCTTTCCTTTTCTTACCACTCAGACCTTATGTAATAGTTTCTGAAAAGCAGGCTACTGTTAAACTCTGAACTTCATTGATATTTTTGGCTCTTTAAAGTGAAGCTCAAATATTTTATTAGTAAGCAAAATCTATTCATGTCAATTTTTGCAAGCATATATATTGCTATTTCATTTGCTACTTTGCTGGTAGCAGCATTTAATTCTGACTTTTTTGAAAGGCCCTCCTACTGAGAGGACTTAATATGGCATAAATTAGACAATCAGCTATTATCATCATAAAAGATACATGCTCACCTTCTGCTATTTTTTAGCTGCAGATTATAGTCTGAAGGTGATTGCAGCAATAACAGAAGTGCCCTGGTTAGTGTGTGCCCCTCATATAGTCACAATCTCATACCTTGTCTGGCAGGATGCAAAATCACTCCCTGCAAGTTTGGTATCAAACTCATGTGCATGTTGCTGAAGCAAAATATATCTTTTTAGCCCTGCTTTTTTGCTGCACACATGAGTATAGGAGAGGTTATATAGTCTTGTTTAAAAATGCTCTTTAGTGAGTTGGTAACACAGTCCAGGTTGTAAGTTGTAGACTAGGCAAAGGAAGTAACAAGGCAGTCATTTGGGAGTCTGGTTTACTAATATTTCTGTTCTCATTCATTTGACATAACAGTTCATTCTCCAGAGAGGTAGCTACAAGTCAAGCCCACTCCACAGCTTTGATAGCTGTTTCCTGACACTTAACATTACACCAGTGGATCCACTAAGTAAGTACTAACAGTAATAAAATAAGTGTCAAATAACCATAAATACTTATAAAAGAAGTACAATACCACAGTTAAAAATAAATAACTAAATAAGCAAACTTCATTCTGATCTGATTTACAGTTAAATTTGGTTTTAGATACAGCTGTATGTTACCAGTGTATTTCCTGCAATACACAAGGAAATCTGATTTTATAGACACTAGAAAAACCACTAGAAGGTCCAACTCTTGTAGTTCTATGCACATGGAAAAATAACATAAAGTTGAAAAAGCACATATCTAGTGCCTTGTTAACAACAAATTACTGAGTCTATAATTTCCTACAAGTTCCATGTACTTCTGAAGAGTTAATAAAAATGGTGATTGGGCCCCCACCACCTTTTGAAAAAAGGAACACTGCATGAATACCTGAACACTAACAGCTTGCATTGCTCATTTGAAAAATCAAGTCTGGTAGGGTGCTGATAGAATGAGGAACAATTTCCAGTATAGACTTAATGTTTATGTTGTTCTTATTCAAAGAGATAATCGGAAAAGGGAATGTATTTCCATTTCCTTCAAATATTTTTTCTTCTCCTTCTCCCCATCAGAAACAGAAACCAAATGACCCTGTAAAGTGGAAAAATGGAAAGAGAATACATTTATATTATCCTATAAAATGATGGAGAGTAAGGTAAGACCTTATATCTCTGATATTCCTAAATATACCATAGCACTAGTTACACTTGATTGTCTGATGCATTGTTTGCTGCCCTGCATTTTAAATGACTGGACTGCCTAGGTTGCTAGGAAAAGAAAATTAAGCAAACCATTAAAAAACATAAAATTTTAAAACATTTAAGCTTTAGGAAGTTTGAGTCACTTAATTGTCTATGTTCTCTGCTACCAAATTGTTTGTTTAGCAGAGAACAAAAATGAGACTGGTGACTAATGGGATTAGAATGCAATTAAACCAACAAGTACATGAAATTCAATATATAAGCAATAAGGAAAACTGTCATTTTTACACTGATTTGTGCCTGAAAAACACAGTTGAAAGTGACCTGATGTAAAGTTTGTCATGAGTAGATACCTTTAGTGAAAGCTGAATACTTTGCCTCTACGAAGTCATGCAATGAGTAGAAGATTGTCAGAAAGCTATAAAACAAGAGCCCCAGACCTTCATTCATTTACTCATTCATTCATCGTTTTACCTTCCTGGGGAAGGTAAAGGGCTGGTGGTACACGTGTGACAAAACCTGTTCTCAGTGATGTCATGTAAATCACTGAACAGTAGGGATTGGAAAGGACCTCAAAAGATCACCGTTGATACAAGAAGTCGGGATGCCTTTTGTGTTTTTGGCCACCTGAGTACAACGCTGGCTCATGCAGTTCATACACTTGGCCTGTGAATCCCTCTTGTCTGTATCTTTCAGTAAGGCATAATTTTTCCAGACACAAATGATCTTAGCACACTTACAGAAATCATTCCACACTCATGAACACTCTTGTTGCCTTTCTGTGCAGCTTTTTCAGCTCCGTTAGCATAATTTTGGATATATACATGTTAGATATACAGTTTTTAGGAGAAATGTATATGGTGTTTTGTTCTCCAGTCCCTTACTAATACCACTTGGTTTTTTGTTTACTCCTATTGAGTTTTAAGAGAATTTTTCATTACTCTAGATATCTAACACCAACTTCCCACAACTTATGAAAGCTCAGAGCTCATCCTTTTGTATTTTACACAGAACATTTTTTTCCCCTGAGTGTATTATTTTATGTTGATCCATTTTGAGTTGGATCTTTCATTGTATAGTTTTACAGTTCACTGTCCTTTGGCCAGGCTTTACAGCCACTGCTCATTTCTAATAAGTGATTTGTTTAAAAACATTTGCAAACCCTCATACCTTACTGGACATGCCCTGGTTTAGGGTTGTTGTTAGGGTAAAATAAACACCACAGGTCTCAGTGCAGCTTCCTGCACTGCTGCCTCTCTGTTACAAGAGCTGGCCATGTATTTCAGTCTTGTATTTTTAAATCATCTTGAGGCAGATGATTTATCTATGCAAGAACAACCCTTCTTATGCTTTGCTCCTTGTTTCCTTAGATGCTAAGGGGCTTTGTGAAGAACCTTTGAAAATACAAGCAGAATTCTGTGAGGAATACACCTTTGTTCTGTTGATTCTTTTAGGTCACATGCACTTTTATGACACATTACTATTATCATTACAGCTAGCTCATCCTTTGAAGTACACACAGAATTCTTCGGTAATTATCAACCTCTGGTTTGCATTTTCTTGTTGATTTTGTTTATATATACCATACATCGTGGTAAGTTACATTGTAGGAGGATGCTCTGAATAATCTCACACAATCTAAATTCTGGTTTATCTAGTTCCTTATTCAAGTAGTTTTCTTATGTGGTTTTCCCTAGCCATCATTGGCTTTATAGACTACTACAGGCTTACTCCTTTCAATACATTTGAAAAAATAGAAGATTTATTATCTGTTTTCAAAATTTTATAGAAGTTTTCTTACAACCTTGTGTTTGTAATGTTCTTAGTCTGTTTCCACTGCTGGTGAGGTAGGCATAAATTTCAGCAGTATTCTAATGCAAGACACGTGGTAGGCCACCAACTAATTTTTTTTTCTATATTTAATTTTTCATTTGAAATGTCTGTATATAGAATTATTGCAGAGACAATTTAATGCAGAGACATTGACTATGAGGTGGTTTATGAGTCTGTTCTCTATATTTTGCATATATTTTCCAATTGTTCAAAAACATGAATGCACATTTTTGTATAAGGGTTGACAGGCAAAGAGCAAATAATTAGCATCTTCACTCAGATAATTCAGCTTTATTATGTTCGTCTCTTCCAGTACTCTATGTTTAACAGTTCCTTTATTAATGTTCATGGAAGGAATAAAGAACATTGACAGCACAGGCTGAATCTTCCTCTGGCCAAGGACCCTCCACCATCCCATCTTTAATAGTCTCCAGGGTCCTTGCTCCCCTGAAAATTTGTTCAATGCCTCCTGGAGTCCAGCTATAATATTTAAAGGCAATTAGTTGCCTTATTTGCTTACTTACCCTGTTAAAAGTACCTTTTGAAGGCCTTCAAAGACAGCTGATAATTTTATTTTTATCACCTTCTGTCATGTTTTGGGGGAGAGGAAATAAACTGTTCTGTTTCAATATATTGTTCCTCAAAAAGAAAAGAAAGCAGAACGTTGACTTAGGTGCATAAAGCTGTTGTCTCTCCAACTAAATTACCCACAACAATCATGACAAAGGGACTGCAAGCAGGCGTGAATAAAATTTATGGGGTGGTTTTTGTTATTCTACTGATGCGTATTCAACTTGCCTACCTTTTAGACAACAGTTTCAAAGAACTTTGTCTTTCACTGAAAGAGAAAGAAAAGTCACCTGACAAAAAAAATTCTGTTATGGAATAAACTGTTTTAACAAGCTGCTGGGATCATTACAAACCAAAGTGCATCCACCAACTGGGAATACTTTACGTATACTTAAGAATTTTGGGTTTTGAGCACATTCTTTACCTTCATGTCCTTTAGTCCTTGGGGCATTTAACGTATTTGAATACACCACAATAAAGATTGCCCAAATTATCTAGACCTTCCATTAATTAAGTTATGTATTTGTAATAAATTCCATAGGAAAAAGGAAATTTAAACCCTAGGATCACTTATTTTAATGTAAAATTTATGGCTGTGTGCGACATTAGTTTGCAATACTGATGAAATTTTTGACATTTTTGGAGTATAATTCTCCCTTGGTAAATTCTTTGGAGCATTTACAATTTTCTGTCTTCTGATAAACAATCATAGTTCCTAACAAAGCAAAGGACCACATTTAAAATTGGCTAAATTACCATCAAGAAAGATTTGTCTGATAAATGCGGCTCATGAGTTTCTCTCAAATGGTTCTTTGAAACTTGCTGTTGACACAAAGACCCAAATACTGATTCTGTGAAAGTTTATTTGTAAAAGCTTTATTACTTGCAGCCTGATCTTTGATTTTCCTTTAAATTCAAAAATAAAATAGTCTAAGCTTCATTCTTGGCCCTCAGGCACCAAATGTCTGTAATACATGTCCTCACTGCTAAACTCTCTCCCCTGCTAGACAGAGCACCCTTATACAGGCTGTCTGGGGAGCAGCCTTGTTCCCAGCACTGTATGGGAGGACAATAGCTGGCACAAGCCAAGACCATGTCACAGGGCATGTTCACCAGTACTCAGTACCACCTACTGGTGCTTGAACCTGGAGTTCTGTCCTGTTTACTTTATTAGTGTAAACACAACCCTCAAATAATTAATCATATGTAAAGACATTTTATACTTCAGAGCTGAACTGAACTGTTGTTTTAAAGCTATTTATTTAGACTGTTACAATTGATTATGCAGCTCGACACCAGCAAAGGACAAGCCAAGCCACATGGTATTGCTTAGTCTCTTTCACAGGCTTATTCTGTACAAAGAATAATCAATAGAAGATAAAGCTGTGGAAAAAAAGATGAAAAGGAGTCAATGAACTCTTCGGTTCTCCTTTCGCTGAAACAGAAACTTTTAAAAATCTTTTAACCGATCTATTAAAATAACAAAATAATCAGTGTTGCACATAGCAATTAACTTTTTCACCCAAGAACTATTATTCTGTTATAATAAAAATTTAAATATCAGTTTTCCATATATCAAAAGGGAGGAAAAGCTTTTTGTGAAACATGATCAGCAATATTATATAGAAGAACAATCAGCAATGTGAGAATTCAGCTTCTGAAGACTCTGAAAAGTTCAGAGTGGTACCAATCAAACTGTAGGCAAAGCTTTTAAAATCTTTGTACATAATGTTTGCCCATTAATGTGTTTAAAAGAGCAGAGGACTGTACTTCATAAAAGAGAACAACCACACATGAACAACATCAGCTATTTTCTGCTGGTGTGAGCCTTCCTACATCTAATGAGCACCAGTGACCAAGTCAGGTCAAAGCTAGTGTTCTGCAAGAAGGGAACTTTAATGCTTACCTCTAAGGAGGATCTGAAGTAACACTTGCTATTATTGTAGACCTATGGTATCACAATGCTAGCAGGAGATAGTAGCTTCAAGAATAAAAGAAGCCAGGGGGGAGACTACATTCACCCTGGCTAACAACAGGTTTCATGATAGCTTTAATTGCAATGTAGACAAATACTCAAGGGGAAAGGTCAAAGGCAGGAGTCATCATGCAAAGAAAAATACCCAAGTTTAAATGCTTGTGTATAGATATTTACATGCAAATCAGACATTTCAGCTCCCATTGCAAATAAGGGGGATATCCACAGGAATCACTCAGTTGCCAGCACACAGATGCCTTCTGCTAGTAGAGATGATCTAAGCATCGCTTATTGCATCTGGCCACCAGTTGCTGCTGCAGAGAAGCAAGCATGAGTGCAGGGCTCCTGTGTGTCCTTTTTGTGCAGCTGTACAGGATGTAGAGGATGAGCAAAATGTCGTTGGCTGACCAGGTAATCTGTTGATATTGTCAGTTAATCTGAAGAGCTACAGCCACTCATATGTAAGTGTTTCCTGGTGGAAAAATATTCTCTAGTCTAACCTCCATGATGGGCAGACTTATGGTTGGCTGTAACATCATATTCACATGTACATAAGTACATCTTCATGTGTCTGAATCTGGATCCGAACCTTACCCCAGAGGCCATTTTAAAGTCCTCACACATGGGTGTCTCCTGCTGCTTGAGATGCCTTACAGATCCTGGGACATAAGCGTCACAGACTCTGTGTGGTCCCTCTGGCCTTTTGAAGCAGGAGTCACAGTTCAACAAACATGCCACAGGGCATCTTTTATGTGAGCAACGACTTGAACCTCGAATTCTTAGAAGCTAATAAAAGTTTAGGAGAAGCCATGTGGCAGGTACACACCTATGGCAGGTCATGCTGTCTCTCTGTTCTCCCCTTGGCAATGAAATTTTTGGTTTTGGGCACAGTGTACTCTTTCTGATCTCCATTTTTTCCCATTTTCTGTTGCACCATACACAGAACCGATCTGTCACCCTCAGTTATGTACCAGCTTCTCTCAGAACCTGTATGTGCTCCTTTACAATGAGTTTTGGAAGAACTTTTTTGTTGCTATGGTAGACATTGTGCAGTAGATGACCAGCTGCACTGCTGTAACGATGTGTTTCAAGGCTTCTTCACATCACAGGCATCCAGGGACAAATTGTCCTTCACCTCCTCTATACTAGACCTAAAGAAATGTTCGAAATGTCAGTGCCTGTAAAGTGTAATGACACGATGCCCCTCCAGAACATGCTGAGATCTTGAAATTAATTTTTTGTTGTGGAAATTAAATTGTTTTCTGTAAAGAAAGAAGAATAATCAAAATACTACACAGCTTCAGTCTTCAGTATGTACTTCTAAATCACAAGCTCTCCTGGTGTAAAATAGTTTATGTTTTTCCCCAAAATATCAATTGTTTGCAAATTCAACACTGAAGGGTAAGAAAGTGGATATTATAGACCAGCTGTAAAGAAGAGAAAAGAAAACCCTTTTGTTCCAAGTTTGGACAAGGGCAGATTACTTATGCTCAGCAAATGTAGAAATAGAAACAGGATCTCCAAACCCAGACAATGAGAGGAAGGTTTGAGATACTGTTAGCTATTTTTCATATGAAACCACAATAATCAGAAGGTTTGTCAAGACAGTAAACCTTGAATAGAATGGCAAAAAAGACAGAAAATTAAATCACCCATTCTAATTTCCCTTACTACTGCTTATTATCATTTTTCAGGTATTCAGTGGCAGCAAATCTCTTCTATCAGGCCACTCAAAATGATGTGTGGAATTGTAAATGTTTAAAGTGGCTTGCTAAGAGATGAATTGAGAAAAAAAGCTGTGCTCTACGACGAAGTTAGTGTCCTACAGAACTGAAAATGCTGTGTAGTTCGTATTCAAATTCAAATAAGGTAAGTAATTTCTTTTGAAAAGGAAAATGGGCAATCTGCAAATTTGGGTGCGATGATGGAATGATGTGGATGTGACAGTCATCTCTGGCTGACAAATGAAAGATCACGATGTACAGTAAAGAGCAGCATGGCAAGCACTAGCTGTGCTATTAGGGAGAAAATATCAATTCAATGTTAAACTATCTTCTAAACCATTAATATGTCTTTTGGTCCGTCTAACCTTTAAAAATATGTTTTCTGTGAAGCTGCTTCTTTCTGCATTGCAACATCTTATTTAGAAATAAAAGCAAATTATAAATAATTAAATGGATTAGGCACTGAAGAAAATCTCTTTGGCTTTTATAATCTTAGCTATATTCACCATACAAAGAAAACATTCCAGTGAGCACATGCTGCCTTCTTCAGCTTTCTAATCTGCATTTTTGCTGAAGTTAGATCAAGTACTACTCTGATATGGGAACTAAAACAAGTGCTAGTGAGATCTGTACTTAATGAAAAATGTGCTACATATGAGTTGCAGTGCCTTTTCAATTGCTAATTTAAAGGCAATTCACACAATGCAGTGTGTCCTCTATGTTGTGAAGAAATATTTGGGTGAAGAGAGATGCAGCAGCTGTGACATTTTATGCATGTCTAGATTGCTGAGATTCTTTAGAATAGTCCCCAACAAAATGGTGCTGCTGCTGCCATAATCCTTATATCACAATCCATAGTACTGAAAGCTGAGCCACATTCTTTCTTTGCTTTCTTTTCAAAGCTATTGAATTAAATCTTGGCCCCAGTGAAGTCAAGTCAAGATAAAAATTACCATGGACATGAAATGGGTCCAAGTTCCTCTCATGAGCAAAATATAAATTCAGCTTTACCTGACCATGCACAATTCATCAATTGATTCAGCTTTGCAGGTTTTGGTAATTACCTCTACAAAGTGCACTGTGGTTTTATCAAACTAACACATCCATTCCCTTAGGTACTGTTGAGATTTAATTTTGTTTTACATTGCAGGCAGGAAAAGTCTATTGACCGAGATTATGCTAAATGCTTTTTTAGCATCTGTTGTCTGACATGACTGCAGTGTTTCTTGCATTTTGTACAACATTAGCAAAAATATTATTACCCTCACTTTATAATTTGTAGAGACAAAAAAAAAAATCTACATATCTTATATTCAGATTATTCTACAACTTTTCCTTCTAGTTACATGCACGAGATAATACTTGGACAGAATCACAATAACTTTATTATATTAGAAATATGTTCACAATATTTTAGACTACACATGGAAAAGTGTTTGAGTCTGGTATTTGAATGCTTCAGATGTCTGTTAAACAAACTTAGGTTATTTATTTATTTGAATCTATTCCAAGTCAGTTATAATGACTAAAAATTTGACAAACCATAATGACTTTTTAGGAGACCTACTGGTAATCAGTTGACTGCCTCAGTTCTCATTGTACTTTGCACTTATAGATGACAAAGCTGGCATCAATATGAAGGCAGTTGCCAGTAAGACTGGTTACATCGTTGGTAAGGTCAAGAAGGGAGATTTTATTGATGATGCTGAACTACAATTTGCAATTTTTCATCTACTGTTACAAAATATTTCAAGGACATTTGCCCTTTAAATAGCAAGACAAATGAAAATATTCCTCCAAATGTAAAAATTGCATAAAGGATATTAATAGGATTTTATTCTATTCTGAGAATAATCGAATCATTTAAGTTGGAAAAGACCTTTAAGATCATTGAGTCCAACCATTAACCCAACCGTACCAAGACAACCACTAAACCTTGTCCCTAAGCTCCATATCTACACAGCTCTGAAACATGTGCAGAATGGCAATTCAACCACTTCTCTGTGCAAACCTGCTTCAGTGCCTTTCAATGGAGAGATTTTTCCTAATGTCCAGCCTCAACTCCCCCTGGTGCATCTTAAGTCTTTTTTTTTCTCTATTCCTATCAGTAGTTTTTTGTGAGAAGGGACCAACATCCACCTCTATGCAACCTTCATTAAGGAAGTTGTAGAGAGTAATAAGATATCTTCCTTCAGTCTTCTCTTTCTTAGACTAAATGACCCCAAATCCTTCAGCTACTCTCCATCAAATTTCTGCTCCAGACCATTCATCGGCCTTGTTGTTCTTCTCCGGATGTGCTCCAGGGCCTTGATATCAGTCTTGTATTGAGGTGCCTAAAACTGAACCAAATACTTGAGGTGTGATTTCACCACTGCCAAGAACATGTGGATGTTCACTTCCCTGCTCTTAATGGTCATGCCATTTCTGCAACAAGTCAGGATGCCTTTTGTGGTTTTGGCCACCTGAGCACAATGCTGACTCATGTTTTCCTGGGTTTCAATCAATATGCCCAAGTCCCTTTCTGCCCAGGAGCTTTCCACTTGGCCTTGTTGAAGCTCATACACTTGTCCTCAGTCCAGCAACCCAGCCTGTCCAGATCTCTCTGTCGAGCCTGTCTAACCTCAAGGAGACCAACACACCACCAAAATTGGTGTCATCTGCAAACTTAACGGTGCACCGGTCCATATTATCAATATTATTGTTCATATTATCAATAAAGATATTAGACAGGAGTGGCCTCAATACCCTGGGGAACAGCAGTTGTGACTGTACACCAACTGAATTTAGCTTTGTTCAGCATCACTTTTTGGGCCTATCTGACCAGACAGTGTTTAACTCAGCAAAGCATGCATGTGTCCAAGCCACGGGCAGCTGGCTTTTTCATGAGAATGCTATGGCGTCTAGTGCTGTGTGCATTGCTGAAGTTCAGGGAGACAAAGTGCATAGTCTTTCTCTCAATCATGTCTGGAAGAAACTAGCAATATGATAACTATCTATCCTGTGATAAGAAAATGTTTCCAAAAAGTATGGTGTGACTGGCTTCCATATGTAAGTGTTCTGCCTCTCCTGTAGACGCTGAAGATGCACCTGATCAGTAGACCACTTTTCACACATACTATAAGCAGTCATACTTAAACAAGTATCTTGATATTTCCTCAGAAAAGTATTCATATCAAAGACATATTTAGGGTTTTTGTCTAAAAAACCCTATTTTGGCCTTAGAAAACAGTTGTTTCACTGGGCACATGTTTGACATCTGATTTTTTCACTCAAATGTGTTGATCTTCAGCTTGACTTTACATTTATTTGCTTGTGCTTAGAGGTAAATACATTTATAGAATCACAGAATCGCAGAACATTAGGGATTGGAAGGGACCTTGAAAGATCATCTAGTCCAATCACCTAGACCAAGTCACACAGGAACACATCCAGGCAGGTTTTAAAGATCTCCAGAGAAGGAGACTCCACAAACACCCTGGGCAGCCTGTTCCAGTGCTCTGTCACCCTCCCTGTGAAAAAGTCCCTTCTTATATTGATGTGGAACCTCTTGTGTTCCAACTTACACCCATTATCCCTTGTCCTATCACTAGACGACAATGAGAAAAGCCTGGCTTCATCTTCCTGACACCATCAAGTCCAATCCCCCTGCCACAGCACGATCCCCTAGATCAAGTCACACAGGAACATATCCGGGTGGTTTTAGGTACAGAAAAATAACAGGTCTTCTTTCTAAGAGAGATTTAATATGCTTGAAAGTCATGCAGCTGCCCATGATCTTGATTGGTCATTAATTTTTAAAGCATTTATTTAACTGACATAACACTTAAAATATGAAATAATTTTCAAAGTTCCCTAAAGTACCTTAATAAATGTTCAGATCCAATAGATTTTAACGTACTTACCTCAACTTTCATTATAGAACTGCAGGTTTGTAACATCTAGAATTTTTTATTCAAACTAAATTTAAGTAACGTATTTTGCCTGAAGAAGCACAAAAATTGCAGAAAAAAGTGTTGCCCTCCAAAAATGAATGTCCTAAATGAATGGAACACCCAGGAGTAACATCTTGCAATTGCTCATACAGGGGGTATCAGTTTTGTTGCATGAATATGCTACAAAAAAAGAAGTGACTTGTGTTATTTCTGTTATGTAAACATGGTATTTTAGCCAGTTATACACCACTGATTAGGTGTCTGTGGTTAAATGAGCACATTCAGAGAAAGAAAAACATTAATGTGTTTGATGTCATCCTCCTATTCAGTCTTGGGTCTGCTAAAATACTAGAGATAACAATGGAATCTGGACTACATTCTGATTATAGCTATCAGGAAAAAATCTTGGCTCTATTCATTCCATTTCAGGGAATAAAAATACCATTCGTTGGTGCTTTTCTAGACTAATCTCCTTGGAAAATCAAGAATAAAAATAAGGTTTGTTTGGGGTTTGTTTAGAAGAACAATCCCAAGCTGCCTGTTATGGGAATATCACCAAAACGAGTATTTGGGCTGGATCTTGATTGGAGAAACTGTGTGAGAGACAACACTGTGGCAGTGAGGTGGGCAGGTGAAGAGCAGTTGTGGGAGAAAGCAGGCACTAACCTCCAAAGAAACTGAAATCTGGAAAGACACTCTAGCTGAAATCACAACCTACCACTGAAATTAATTACTGTGTTTATTTTTATTCCTCAAATGCACAGTCCAAAGCCCACTTTTGTCTGAACTTTTTGGAATGAAAAATTATATCCCGTTTTGACATCTTTCCAATAGCACAGCATAGGTGAGTGTATGAAATTAATGACAGAGGAGTGAGGACAGATAGCTGTGCTTTCTTGTAATGATTTCAGCTGATTTTCTGACCTAAAGGCAAAATTCCATTGAGCTCCCTTGGAAAGAAATAACACTTTCCATGTCTAGGATAGAGGGTAAAAATACCCCTTGTGATTACACTGGTAAATGAGAACTGTCTGTGGCCAGAACCATTTGCATTTGAATCCATACTTGATCCCAAAGTAAATTTGCAGGATTTTTTGCTTGATTGTTTCTCAACGATTTAACCCTTTCTCACAATCTCATTCAAGCAGGGACACATTTGTTTCCTTCAGCATCTGTTATAGCACTGGTTTATCACAGATCTTCTTTATAAATACAAAGAGGATGTGAAAGAAAAGAGTTGGATTGTTAATGCAAGAACATGAGATTTTCCTTTTTCATGGCTTAGGGTTGCAGCTGATGTTTCAACGACCTTGCGAATTCTCTCACCACAAAGTTTTGAGTGTCATGGTAGGTAGCACTGTGCCAGTCCTGCAGATGTGACACCTGACATCAGTTTTCACTGCTATAGTTAGTCAAAGCACACACACAAATGTTTACGTACTGGCAAAGCACTTAAGAGTAAAAATAACAGCATGCAGTAGGCAGGCAGCCATACCATAAACTTTACTCTGTACCTTTATTTCTGCTGTCTCTTTATATTTTTCTTTCTTCTCTTGGCATCCTTGGCAAAATGCCATTTATTTCTCACTTTCTTTTATTACATGTCAGGCTTTCTAAACAGAGCAATCTATTCCAAGGCCACATTGGCAAGTCAAAGTTCATAGCAGAGCACTAATGTTAACTGAGCATTTGAGTTAGATGTTGCTAAGCGTTTTGTGGTTATGTGGTGCTGTAGTACCAAAATGTTTGAACATTCTTGGCTGACATGATCGGGTGATGTGGAAGCAGCAATGGAAAATTCTTTTACAACAGGACATTATTTCCTAATGTGGATGGTCGTGTATAATACTCATGTTTTTTGATGACTGACTATGGCTGAGTGGATCCAGGACATAGTATCCATGGCATGAAAGTCTCTCTCTAGTTAGTTATCTATTGCTGTCCATTTATTGTACATGTTATACATAGCCATTTCTTTGTTACATCTTCTAGACTGATTATCAGACCATTAAAGTAGTTGATTTTGAATCTGGATATTTAAAAATATTTTAATAAAGTCTATTTCATTACTGTGTGAACAATCAAAGCCTATTATGTCTGTTTGTTTATCTGGGCTTTGAATGAGAGAAGAATTTGACTGATATCACATGGGCTTATTGTCCTCTTTCATGTTTTGAGAAATACTCAGCTGTAGTTTTTGGCTGTTGATATAAACTTTGAAATGCACTGATTGCCAAAATAAAGGCAAATCTTTTAGACTCTTACAAAAAGAGTGCTGGTCTATTTTCAAACAAGGAACTTCTTTTAAAATGAAATCTTTAGAAAAAGAACCACCACAAGATACAAAGTATAATAAAATAGTTTGTAAATATATTTTGAGTGAATAAGTGTGTTATTGGCAGTTTGAGTCTTAGTAAGGAAAACATTTCCACTTCAGAGAAATTACTGTAAAGATCCTATATAGAATTAAACTTCTGCCTCTGTATATCCCTTTTGCTCTTGACACATATTCTACAGGAATAAAATGCCTAAAATTGATGCATAGATACTTTGTGAATATTCTTATAGACTACACACCTTCTTTACAGAAGAAAATCCTGTGTTGGTGACTCCAGTATTGCTGACAATTATATAACAGCTTATGTTCTTGTCATTCCATACACTTTTTTTGCTGTTTGTAAAAATAGAGTAGTTGTAGATGCTCAGAAAACTGTTGTTTAATTTGAAGGTGAACCACTGTGTTGTGTTTGAACTCCTTTAACTTCCAATTTTTAGGATACTTGTCCTTGGATATTTTAGATGAGAAACAAAACATTTTCAGATTTCATTTAACAGCACATAGTTTTTCTGCTTAGATTGCTGCTATCTTTGCCTAGAGGTCTCACCTAGAAGCTGGATATCACACTGCTTAGTTAGTTCTGAAGCACTGGAAATTTTGTCAAGTGCAACACCTATCAGATGTAGGTTCCTTAACTTTCCAAGACCTGGTATCATACAACAGTAACTGCTGTATGGCGCTGCAGCAGGGATGTGCGTATAGGACGGGGAATAAACAATATATTCTCCAAAACTCATCCAAATGCCTTTCAACCTGAAGTGACAATGTGTGCATGGGCAGCACTTGTCCAAGTACACATTCCAGGAAGAAAGGTTCTCTTTTCCTATGTGTATTGAATGCTTTTAAGGCCTGCTCTGTAGATCATATGGTAGGGAAGGGTACGGTCTCCTAATTGTCAACATGTTTCTTGACATTCAGCCTAGGCTTTCTTTTGCTTGTTTTTATATGTGACAAGGGTGTGCTTTGGCTTTAAAGTATCAGAACATGTACCACTCTATGAAAGGAACATGGTACAGACAGGGAGCATAAAATGCCATTTGTTACTGGTTTTCATATCAATGACATTAAAAGGGCCCAGAAGTCAGGTAAATGTGAGGAAAATATCCCTTAAACAGCTGCAGCCTTGTTTTTGAGTTAGGATTCTTTTAAAATCTGTTTACAGGATTATTTTTAAAATGAAATTTTTGGTCCTTTTACTAAGACTGAACATTTTTTAAAACCAGTGACCATAGTTCTTGGACTGCAACTGTGGACAGTTTTTACTTTCTTGCAGTCTTGAAGTCTTGAAAAGTCTTCTACCTTCAATGGAAACAAAATTGACTTCCAGAACCTGGAATGGGATGAAATAGTTTAGGCAATTATTACTGTGAAGATGAAATTATATGATCTGGGGAGCAGTTCCTTCACTTTTTCCACTTTCCACTCTATTTTATCATATAATCAATTTAGACTGACTTTAATGGAATTTGGCCTGCTGTGTTTTTGACAAAATCATATTGCAGACATCCTGGACAAACATATGTCATTTCAGATCTTTTGTTCTTGGCCCATTTGCTTTTGCATTCTTTTTCTTCTTCGCTTCCTTCCATAACTCATGGAGACTTTAACAAGATTTAAATATTGCAGTCTGTTGGAAGAAGACCTCAGACGGAACTGAATGTAGAAACGTCTCCAGATTTTGTCAAAAGTGTCTAGTCTGCTCTAGGAAGTATCTTAGCAAATAAATAACACTTACGAAATGCTGATGACCAAGAGTGAATGCGGCATTGATCTATTGATATTTGGGGGAAATCACATACAGTGTTCCCATCTTGATAAAAACTCTGAACAAGAATTTCATGTGAAAAGATAAAAACTACGGGACAGCTAGATGTTACAGCAGTTCAGTATCATTTCTTAGGGACAAGTCTCTAACGTGGTGCCATAGAACATAAAAGAAGCAGCAGAAAATTCAGTATGTGTCATGGGCAATATGAGTCTTATTTTAGCAACTTTAGCTTTCTTTGGTGAGTTGACAGAAGGGCAAAAATCTCTATTGATTAATATAAAAGCTACCTCACTTGATCTCTATCACGCTGGACTGAGGCCAGGGCTCAGAATCTGGCAGCTGGACAAATCATTAAAAGCACATAGGAAAAATTCTGTTAAGAGAGATGAAAACTTTGTTTCAGCTCCAAGCAAACTCTTTGGCCAAGGCTGCAGTACAGGCTGTAAAGGGCTGCTTTAGCTGCAACGCGCCCTTGTGTAGAGTAAATATAACATGCTGCCCTCCAAATCTAGCCAGGAATCATCAAATCTTTAAGGACATACATTGTATGCATATATGGATGTGTATAGAGAGAGTAAATACATGTGTTACCTGTGATGTTATAGAAAACTGAACATTAATTACACATGAACATGTTGGCTTTTTCAAGAGTAGTGGACTATCCATGTGGATTATACCTTCAAATCAAGCCTATAGACTCAGTAGAAACTGTAGATCAAACAGAAATGAGCTACAAACTGTTTGTACCTTTGGGGTTTTTTTTATTCTTTAGATCATTAATAATTCATCTGCTCTGGTCAGCAATGCCTGATCAACCATGGAACTGTTTGCAACACTTTTAATGGGCTTCAGTTATCTAAGCCAGTTAGCCAGAAGAGTTATTGTTTGAAAATTACTCATCTTTTCTGATCCGAGGCACTGCAACACTTTTCAAAGGATATTAAATATTTTATCTTTTGCCTTGTGAATACAACAAAATTATGAAGATGGAAGACATACTACTATCTGTTTCTATGGTACTGCACAGGAATTTACAACATTTTCTTTATATGTGTGGTTTTATTCCAGTTATGAAGTTGCTCAAATCATCCAGAAAGTTTCTGTAAACAGATATGGTAGGTGAAAAAATAATCTGAACCAAGACAAATACCGTAAGAATTTATCATGAATAAAACAATCTTGAGAAAACAAAACAAAAGTTTAAATTATTAACAATGAATGAAAGAGTTTTGACCTTGAGATTGGCACTTGAGATTGGCTCTCCAAAGCTGACCTGTTCAAGAAGAAATATAAATACCCTAAACACTAGGTCTGGAAAATATTTTGTAATTCCACAAAATCTCTTTATCACTGTAAACCAGGCACATCAGTTGGGACTTGGCTCACTTGTCCGTACCTGAAGTATACCTAGCCTAACTCAGCCTACCACTCATGAGTGCAAGACAAGTCATGGACACTCAATCAAAACACATCAAGATGTGTTTTGACATGAATTGCTTAAGTGATTACATGCCCATTTTTGTTTTATCAGTTCCTGACAAAACAGTTTATTATTTGCTTATGTAGAAATATTGCAAAATGTAGCATTTTCAGCTCTAACATGTATTTTCTTTAATGACAATCTTCAAAACATGTAAATAAAAGAAGATCATAACTAGTAAGTGTAGAACAAGTTTCAGGCTACTCGCATTTTTATTTATTATGAGAAATTTCTATAAGTAAACAAAGAGAAAGGATTTTTTTCAATGGCACTTTAAACAGCTGCATCTGTTATAAGAAACTGGGAGAAACACAGCTTCTATTTTCCATAAATGACATATATAACAATAATCTAGGTTGTTTAGCTAAGCTTTGGCGCAGGACTTTGGAGACATTATTCAGTTTATAGTGCTGTGTCTCAGGCAGCAGAAAGTTTTCCTCCATTCAGAGAAACATTACCACAAACAAGATTCATTCACATTTTATTTAAGATTTAGTCTGAAGATTCAAATGAGATTAAATATGCATTTTTGCAAGTGTCTCTGACTACATTAAGTCCAATAAGTTTTATTTAGCAGTGTACTCTTACCACTACTGTAGTATTGAACTGTTTGGCTTACTTTTTTCTGACTTAATCCTTCTGCAGTTCACCTGTTCATCGGGTTCACAGATGCATCTGACAGGGGACGGAAAGATCTATCTCTGTGCTAGAGCTGTAAGGTGGTCTATGTTCCTTTCAAACCAGCAAAGCTCTTTAATGAAAGTGACAATATGTTTTGTTCCACATTCAAAATACTGCTTTATGCTAATGAAAAACGTCAGGGGAGAGATTTGTGACAAGTCTGTCAAGAGAAGTATGGCATAATCATAGGTAGAGAAAATTTGTGCAAGGTCAGCCATACAACTGTACCTAAAAAGCAGATGTGTTGAGTCATCAAGCTCACATTGAGCAATTCAGGATTTTATTATTCAGGATTTGTGTGCTTCTTGTATGCCCTTCCTGCACAGGACATTTTAAGACTCGTTAATACACAGTGACTCCATTTGCTTAGTCAAAGTGTAACCGGACCAGATTATAAATGTTAGTCACAAACCGAAACTCTCCTTCCCTTGTGTAATTCCACCCTGGTCTCAAAGAATTGATCTCACATCACTCAAGAGACATGAGCAGTGAGCAGTCATTCTGTCTAAGGCTGTACTGGTCTTACTTTCTTATGTGGAGGACCATCTGGGTAGGAAACAATGCTTGATTTCAATCCAAGGCAGGATTGGACGTGGCACTTGGTGCCATGTTCTAGCCTTGAGCTCTGTGGTAACGGGTTGGACTTGATGTTCTATGAGGTCTCTTCCAACCTTGTTAATACTGTGATACTGTAAATTAGTCACTTTGTATGAGTGAAAATGGCACTTCACAAAAAACATTGATTCCCCAGTTATTAGCAGTCTTTGACTTGATGACTTGTTTGCCTTTAATATTTTCTTTAAATGACTATTTTATGAATTCAAAGGAACTAGTTGCTGAAAAACATACAAAAAATTATTGTACCCTTGTTGCATTGTAATATTTTTTCTCATTCTTTGTATTTAATCTCTTAAAGACACTTCAAGATACCGACTTTCACAGGCTCAATATGTAGTAAATCGAGAAAGATCTATGAATGTAATCACCCTTCCTTTGAAGCTCAATTTTTATAGTCATGATGAAGTGAACAGGTGGTCTATAAAATGTGATATTGTTATTTAATTTTCTATTTCAAAACTTTTAGTGTAATGATTTGATACAATAAATTTTGTTTTTAACAGATTTACTGGACCAGAGGCAATAATTAGAGGGTGAGAAGGCCTCAGGTCATCTTGTTATGTGGCAAAGACCGATTGCCCCTTGCAGTGCCCCTTGGATGCGCTAGGGAAAAGGGAAGCAGCAGAAAGATTAAAACAGAGGCATAAGGATATTAGCCACGCAGAACTCTCTCTCTCAAGGTCACCGAACAGGACAATATAATAAAACACACACAGTGTAAAAAGGATTTGTGTAAAGTTTTCTACAGTGAACTGAAAAGAAAGGCTGTAACTTAAAGGCCCTGAGATGAAGGAAATGGGAAAACAGCTAAATAAAAAATTTGGTTTGGTCACATGGAGGTCCCATGTAATATCTGAAGACAAATGGTTCTTCTAATGTAAGTTATCTTGAAGTAAAAATGCAATAATTTTATTTGACCACTTTTTATAATCCTTCTGCATAGCCCTTTCTTGAAACCAAGTGCTTTGCTGAGACACATTTCCGAGCATTCGTCAGATCATGATAGAAGTGTTACGACATGACACTTCTGAAGTGAAGGGAGATCTGATCATTTCATATATCCAATCAGAGTGTCTGAGATGAACATTAAATCTACACATTAGCAGCATTGTCCATTAGTTAAATCTTTTTTCCATTGTATGTGAGGGAGAAGAGCGAGTACACTTTAGCTAGTGAAAATACACAGATGGAGAAAATCCGCAGCTGATTTATGCTTCCCTGGCGTTTGAAATATAATAAAGTGCGTAACAGAAAACCAGAGACTTCCATCAAACAAGGTGGGGTAATAGATATGCCAACTGTGTTGATACTAAAATGGCTGAAACAACATCATCATTTTTATAAGTCTCATGGCTTGAAGTCTACCAAAAGTAAACACCAAATCTATCTTGAGAAGGTTACCTCAGCTGCCTCCCTGTAAAGGAGGAACCATTAGATCCTCCTTTAAAGTTTGCAGAACTTGAGAACATGTAACAGAATTCCCTCTTGTCTAACAACTAAACTCCACGATTTCTCCAATTTCTTCAAGAATTTTTAATAGGCATTTTCTCAGATGTTGAATGTGCTCACCGAATTTGAAGGACTGGCCTATTCACCCTTGGCCATTTTAGGTGTAAGAGAACTCCTGTAGGCCAAACCTATAAAATGATTAAATTAAAATTAAATTATTTGAAGTTATTTTTCAAATAAGACTTTGCTGAAGATACTGGGCAAGAACTGCTGGAATTTTTCTTCCAATGTATGACAAATTCAGTTTATTAGAAAGAAAAAATAAAAACAATAGAAAAACCCATAGACAAACATATACTCTTTTTTTCTTTTTCTTGATGTTTTTTATAATACTTATACTTTATATAGGGAGAGTATAAAAGGCAAGGTTTTAGTATTGGATCAATGGAGAGCTGCAAGGCTTGCAGTGTTTAATCATTTGTCTTCCTTCTTTTCTTCTATCTGCATCAGTAATTACACGTTTAAGTTATGTTAATTGGCAATAAATAAAATTGTGTAACTCAAATCTGCTTTGCTTGTGTCAGTAACTGATGTGCGGTATCACTGACGTTATTTTGCCCCACAAGTATTTTTTCTCTTGTTCTTATTTTCTCCCCTAACCCACTGAAGGACTGTAGTGAGCAAGAGGTTGTGTGGATGCTCAGTTCCTTGGTGGGCAAACTCACCAGTCTTTTAAGATTTTTGATTTGTTTTTAACATTCAATATAAGTTTCTCATCTTCATTTCTATCATCCACTTGCTTTAAATCCCATTTCATACACCAGCATTCTTATTGGACAAAAAACCAAGAAGTTATTACTAAATCTTATAAAAACTATTTTAAACTCTACTAATCCTGTTTTTGTTCTGTGATCTAACTTGCCATTAGATTTTATTCCTCTGCAATGAATCGTTTCACTGCACTTCCTGATCTCTCATGTGTAGCACTCTTTACTCACTTGCAATATCCTCCTCGAGATGATTCATGGAGCTTGGAGTCCTCCTCTGACTTCTGTCCACCTTGTTTGCACTGATAATTTCTGGCTGTTTGTGCATGTTTGCTTTAGAGAACCTATAAATCTTTTCCACGCTTAAATCTTTGAGTGTCTTTGCCTGGTTTATCTAACTGATTTGCTTCCTATTTAATTAGACCTTTAAATCTTACTTGATAATCTCAGCTGAATTTTTTTATGTCTTTCCCTTACACATAAGTTTGAATTACATCTGAAATATCTCACAGCAGCGATTGATTACAAACTACTCACGTCTTCAGTTACTCTCTTGTGGTTAAGCAGTACTCCATAGTACTAATTACCAATTGTACTAAAGACTGTTTCACTAACAAGGATATACTTGCAGTTAGAGCAGCAGTCTATCTCTCTCTAAAAAATTTACTTACATATTGTGATTCAGATTAAATTATTTAAACATCCTAATTAATGCTGAAATTTTACTTGTTTGGGATTTTTTTTTCATTTATTGACTCATTATTTTTATTGAGATTGCATTTAGTGAGGTGACAGGATTTGTTCACTGGAAAACACTGGCAAATGGCTTCACATGGAATACTTATGGAACCAAAGTGTGTTGAAGTTTAGATGGACCATCCTTGCTGAGATACAATTATTTCCCTGAAGTGAACCCTGACTATAAATCTGGCAGACATACCAGTATCTTCTTTCTCATCTCAGATTTCCACAAGATCAACACTTTTATGTGGCTCTACAGTTTCAGTCTGGCATGAAATATGCAGTGAAAGTCAGGAAGAATGCAAACCCTGAATGCAAATCAAATTTAGAAGCCACTTATTGCCTGTACCCAACCTTAAAAAAAGTAGCAAAACAAGGACACTAATGACTGAAATGTGCTGTAGAACACAGTCCACATGGAAGACAAATTAAGCCACAGGGCTTGAGAGAGTTACTGGAGGAACAAACTACAAGTCCAAAACAGGAACCAGATCAAGGATGAAAAAAAACAACAAATAAACAAAACCCCTACTTGTTCTACTTTTATTCCCCACATTGAACACAAATCTCGTTTCCCCTTCATTTTAATGCCTTTGCATGTCTGCATACTTAGAAGGGGAAAACATAGAGAAACTATTAAATACAAGACTATTAGACCCTTTTGAGAACTAGTAGTTTTTTGCTAAGAAAAGTTACATGAGACCAAGCAAGTTTGTAAGGGTGCAACACAGGCATCTTAAACAGAAATCGACACCTCCAGCCCCATCAAGGAGCCTCACTGAAAAAAAAAAATCTGACAAGTTTCAATCTGAACTTTGGGTCACAGACAGCTAAATAGGTTAGTCACTCTCCAGATTCTACAGAATATTTAATGTGGACTTTATACTGCAATTATAAAGCTATGGCTTTATAAAGTAGTCTCATTGAAGATTGATACATTCAATACTGGTGGTGTGTTCTGTTGCTTCCAGTTAGGTAACCTTAGTGCATTGTTGAGCTCTAGAGTGATGCTACATATTTTAGCAAGTACATGCTTTTACAGAGAGCTGCCTGGAAAGGGGAAAAGACCAGCTGTACTTCATGACTCTCTGCATATATTCTCTTTGGAAAAACTAGTAGTACTCTATTGCCACTCCTGAATTGTTTCTACAAGTTTATTTGCAATCAAAGATGCTGTATACTCTCTTCAGCTTCTTCCAAACTGCTTGTGAAATAAAAGAGGAATGCAGAGAGTTCCTGCTTGAAAGAATTTCTTCTGGTCTTGCCACACAGGCAAAAGCAATTGCATCTTAATGAGTTACTTCTCATTAGCTGTGCAGAAAAGGTTGACTGTGCGTATTCTCAATTCACCAGGGGTCTGAAATAAGATGTATTTAATCTAAATTATACTCATTACTAGCTGAAGTTAATGTGTTTTTACTTTGCAACTTGGACAGCGTGTAAGCATAAGCAGTCAATAACTGAGACTATACTACAATGACTCATGGTGACCAAAATGTTTAACTGAAGCCCAGAACTTAACAAAATGGCAAGAAGGATTTTCTTTATCAAATTTATGTGAATGAGGCTGTAAAATGGTTAGTTTGTCTAAGCTTCTGCAATTCTCCAAGTCTGATTACTTTCTTTCTGGAGAAGAAAAATAATAGGACACCAGGGATAGAAATATCTGTATGCCTGAAGTTGGACATGAACCTAACTAATAACATGGAAAAAGAAAAAGTTTAAATGGCCAAGTGTAAAATCCTATGCCTGGGTTGGGGCAGTCCTCAGTATCAATACAGGTTGGGAAGATTATGTGACTGAGAGCAGCCCTGTGGAGAGGCCTTGGGATTACTGCTGGAAGAAAGGCTAGACATAAGCCAACATTCTGCCCTTGCAGCTCAGAAGGTCAGTTGCATCCTGGGCTGCATCAAAAAAGGTGTGGCCGGCAGGTGGAGGGAGGTAATTCTCCACTCCTTCTCTGTTCTGGTGAGACCCAACCTGGAATACTGTGTCTAGCTCTGGCACCCTGAAAACAGAAAGGACATTAACCTTTTACAGTGCATCCAGAGGAGGCCACAGAGATGATCAGATGTCTGGAACACTGTCCTATGAGGATAGACTGCGACTGGTGGGGTTGTTCAACCTGGAGGAGGGAAGCTACGTTGGGATCTTATTGAAGCCTTTCAGTACTTAAATGGAGTCTGCAAGAAAGATGGAGAGGGACATTTTAGCAAGGCCTGTTGAGACAGAACATGGGGTAATGGCTTCAAAGTAGAAGAAGGGAGAATTAGAATAGATATAACAAAGAAGTCTTTTGCACTGAAGGTGTTGAAACACTGGATCCTGTTGGCAAGAGAGGTGGTAGTGGCCCCATACCTTGGGACATTTAACATCAGGTTGAATGAGGCTTTGAGCAACCTGATGTAGTTGAGATGTCCCTGCTCACTCAGGGAGGTTACACTAGGTGACCTTAAATGCTTCTTACAACTTAATGCATTCTATGATCCTGATTATGTCAGAGTTTGAAAAATGGTAGAAATGTTACCCACGCTTTCTGCTACTAGGAAAAGAATTCACACTTATGAGATCTTGTTTATTCAAACTTTACTTTCTATTCACCGCGGCATGATTCACTGCATCTTCATTCTTCTTTTTGCTTTTTGACCCCCACAGATTATGACCCTCTTTAACTGTTCTTTGACACACACCTCCTAAATCCCTTCCCATCTCCATTTGTTACTGGACCATCCAGCATTAGACCAGCAGAGACACCAGTTGAATGGAGAAAACCTAGCAGAGATTGACAAGAAGAGTAGTGAGAATGAAATCTTGTTTCATAAGAAAAAGCTGATAGAATAGAAAATTTTTTTAGGCCAAACAAGAAAACCCTGTGCCCTTTTTGAATAAGAGAAGAAATAGTAATGTCTTCTACAGAGATGAAGGATTACGATATCTCGGTGAAGCTTCTCTTCTGGTAGAGAGATGGGTAAGCATAGAAATACTTTATCAGGGAAATGACGGAATCCCTGTAATAGGAAAGGTTTAAGAAGTTAGACCAGTGGAGATGGTCTAGACATACTAGATCTCAGGAAAGGGAGAAATGGCTTGCTCTGTTATGTGGACTTCATGCCAATTCAATTAATTTGTTTTACTGAATTTTCTGGAATCAGATTTTCCTGAAGCTGCCATCAATGAGTAAAGACATAAGTCTTTAGTTACTACGAAAGGATTGTTTATGGTTACTGAGTTCGTATTTGCATAAAAATAGATGGAAGAGATCATAAATTCCAGTATCTGTTAAATTCAGTTTTCTCCACTTTTGACCTTGTCAGAGCACAGAATCCCTTAAGAAAACAAATTCTTTACACTTTTGATTTCCCACATATGCAAGAGAATTGCTTGTCATTTACATATAAGGGTTCCTAATATAAATTTTGAACTTTGATAGATGATGTGTTTATCATCCAAATTCACTTTAGTTTGCATATCTATTCAGATGATTTAATGTTTACACCAAAATGACAAAGTCACTGGAAAAAAGCAAAGTATTATGCACTGTTTAAGTCTTGTAGGGAATCGAGAGCATGATAAATTCCATTCCTGTGTGTCTGTGTTAACAACTGTTGATAATGTAGATAAAAAATGTAATAACTTGGGAAACTGGACAAATGGAGAGGAAAAAAAAAAGTAGAAGTAAAATGTTTTTTTTTTTCTCAAACAAAATGCTTTAGCAGGTGCTTTTGTTCAAACATGAAAGCATTTACATTCCTTTCAGAGAAGCCAATCTGCTTTCAAACATAAGCATATGCTTTGTTGGATTTTGGATCCATATACATTCTGTTCAATTGACTAAAAATAAATTTTAAAAGATGATGGCATGAGATATGTTAGAGTTCTTTGGCATTTTTAGGTATCAACATTCTTCCCATAGAAAAACCTAGTGACACCTGAGTAGCACAAAATCAATGGTCAGACAACCTGAAAGTGTCAAGGCATCATCTCTAAAGAGAAATAGTGGTAATTAACTTCAGATCAGCCACTTATGTCAGGGCTTTTCAGTCATACATGCCTGAAGCCTGACCACTTCTGAATATTTATTCAGAGATATGCAGATATTATCATCGTAAAAGCACAGTTTGCCACTATACACTTATTGGCATCTTCACCTCAGTTTCACCAGTTTGCTCTGTTTACCTCTCCAGTGCAGGCAAAGTGTTCAATCTCCTAATTCTCCTGTAACTACATAGATATACCTCTTTATACGAGTTAAATTCTCATTCTTGACCTATCCCTTTGGTTACCCTAATATTCCCTTTCCACATTTGTCCTCTCTGCTTTCCTTACCTTCTTCTCATTTTCTTGTTCCATGTATGAGTTCTTTCTGTTCTTTGATGCACAAGGAAGAACACTGCTTTTCTAAATATTTTCTTGTTTTCCTAAATGATGGAAAGCACCTCGGTGCTTCCATATTTATATGGGAGACTACGTGAGGTGTTCATCATGGGTTGTGTCTGGTCTCTATATTTTGTTTATCACTACTGTGATTAAGATTGTAGGTATGACTATGTAATGGTCCTAAAGGGCCATTGAATTTTATGGAAAGATTTACATATTAAGTCATAACACACAGATGACTAAAAAATGAGATGTATTTATGATCTATAAAATATATTTATGATCTATAAAACATTCATCATTTTTGTTTTGATATTCAGCTCCTTGTGTCTCTGAGTTTCCAGGCAGATTTCTTCAGGTCAGTATTTGATCTATGTATCTGCATATTAAAACAATAAGAATTATTTCTTTTAAAACTTCTTAAACCTGTTAGTGACAAAATAGAGGTTTTGGGCTGCAGTGAGACACTGTAGAGACAAATGGCTATGGAAAAATGAGTCATATTTTGTTTTAGCTCCCAAATGATTGTTAGATATGAACAAAATTTCAGCTGCAGGGATATACTCTGCTTCAGTTTTGTATTTCCCTGTTTAGAAAAGTTTAAACTAGAGCCAGAAGTGAAAGACAAGTAGGTGTTCCCATTTGACTTCATTTGACAGAGTCCTTAATACTTCTGTTAATGTATGTCAGAAAGAAATCAAAGCATCTCTCATAGTTTCCAGGACTGACACCTAGGAAATACCTAAGAAAACTTTCATTGCAGTTCCTGAGAGACAATAAATACAGGGTCTCCTGATGCAGATTTTACAGAGACGTTTTCTGAGCAGAAGCCTGCTGGGATCTTGCCTTTGTTTGTCAGTAATTTACCTGCCAGCAGCACAGTTAAACTGTTCATGAATAAAAAACCCACCACATTTGGATGGACTTCTTTTTCCATGAGGAATTAGGAGCATTGCCAGTTATCTGTTCCTCACTAAGAGCTGCAGTACTGTTGTACTGAGTAAGTCACCTAGCTGTGCTGTGGGAGATGCATACTCTCCTCAGTTTAAGAAATGTTGCATACATTCATCACAGTATCAGTATCACAGTATTATCAAGGTTGGAAGAGACCTCATAGATCATCAAGTCCAACCTGTCACCACAGAGCTCAAGGCTAGACCATGGCACCAAGTGCCACGTCCAATCCTGCCTTGAACAGCTCCAGAGTTGGCAACTCCACCACCTCCCTGGGCAGGCCATTCCAGTGGCCAATGACTCTCTCAGTGAAGAACTTTCTCCTCACCTCAAGCCTAAATTTCCCCTGGCGCAGCTTGAGGCTGTGTCCTCTTGTTCTGGTGCTGGCTGCCTGAGAGAAGAGAGCAACCTCCTCCTGGCCACAACCACCCCTCAGGTAGTTGTAGACAGCAATAAGGTCTCCCCTGAGCCTCCTCTTCTCAAGGCTAAACAATCCCAGCTCCCTCAGCCTCTCCTCATAGGGCTTGTGCTCAAGGCCTCTCACCAGCCTCGTTGCCCTTCTCTGGACACGCTCAAGCACCTCAATGTCCTTCCTAAATTGAGGGGCCCAGAACTGGACACAGTACTCAAGGTGCGGCCTAACCAGTGCAGAGTACAGGGGCAGAATGACCTCCCTGCTCCTGCTGGCCACACCATTCCTGATGCAGGCCAGGATGCCATTGGCCCTCTTAGCCACCTGGGCACACTGCTGGCTCATGTTCAGGCGGGTATCAGTCAGCACCCCCAGATCCCTTTCTGTTTGGCTGCTCAATTGGCTGCTTCATCTTCCTCTATGGAGGAAAACAAACTTCAGCTCCTACATGACAGACTATCTCTCTCAGAAAAAGACAAATAATATCTTGCACGTAAATAACCTTAATCACTGAGCAAGGAAATCAATGCTGCTTTCTGACTGCACCTCAAAATATCCAAGTAATTATTTTACATAAATGTAAAAGATATTTTTTAGCTCTTTGATTTTGACACCTGATACATTTTTGGCAGAGAAATGGAATATAATCTGAATATAATCAAGGATCTGTAAAAACTGTCAATAGCTGTTCAAGTAGATATTGCAACAGCAGCAAGAGGGATAAATTGCAGTTTCCTAGTGTATGGGGAATGTCTGTGGGATGGCTTCTTTTAGAGAAGAGAGCTGAATTCTCATTTTCCACACTGTCTGCATGGGTTCTGCTCAGGACACAGGGAAAAGACAATCACAGTGCCATTGTTTTCATGAATATTGGGAAATGTACTGCTTGAAGTCTTTTGTCATTCTTAGAATATTTTTTTTCATTTTTCTTTACTGGAAGAAGGAAGTGCTTAATTCAATGAAATAAAGTAGTTATTTACTTTCATATTTTATTAAACTTTTTGTTTTTACCCATTTATAATCTCAGTGGCTGAATGTAAAAATTGCTTGCCTAATATACAGTGTTATCTGAAAAATTACTACATAATTTATGAGATATATTCCAAGGTAGAATATGTTTTACAGTAAACAAGGAATTAACAAGATAAAAGAAATCAAAACTATCAGTGTGAACCAATCTTCTGTCCCAGGACAAAAGAGATAAATATATATGCATTATT